>JAODJU010000081.1:23360011-23372705 GCA_026776725.1 Gnathonemus echidnorhynchus
CACAGAGATCCAGCAGGGTGCTGGGGTGGCACTGAGATCCAGCAGGGTGCTCGGGTGGCACAGAGATCCAGCAGGGCGCTCGGGCGGCACAGAGATCCAGCAGGGTGCTGGGGCGGCACAGAGATCCAGCAGGGTGCTCTGACGGCAGAGAGATCCAACAGGGTGCTCTGACGGCAGAGAGATCCAACAGGGTGCTCGGGCGGCACAGAGGTCCAGCAGGGCGCTCGGGCGGCACAGAGATCCAGCAGGGTGCTCGGGTGGCACAGAGATCCAGCAGGGTGCTCTGACGGCAGAGAGATCCAACAGGGTGCTCGGGCGGCACAGAGGTCCAGCAGGGTGCTGGGGCGGCACAGAGATCCAGCAGGGTGCTCTGATGGCACAGAGGTCCAGCAGGGTGTTCGGGCGACACAGAGATCCAGCAGGGAGCTCAGGCGGCACAGAGATTCAGTAGGGCGCTCAAGCGGCACAGAGATCCAGCAGGGCGCTCTGACGGCCGGTGTCTGCCACTTCCTGCAGGTGATAAAGGCCATCGATGAAGGGTACCGCCTGCCCGCCCCCATGGACTGCCCACTGGTGCTGCACCAGCTCATGCTGCACTGCTGGGAGAAAGGGCGCAGCGAACGGCCCAAGTTCTGCCAGATCGTCAGCACCCTGGAGCAGCTGATCCGCAGCCCGGGCAGCCTGAAGCAGCTGGCGAACAGCACCATCTGGTAACGCTGAGATGGTGGACCGAGCAGAACCACCGAGTTGCATGTAGCTTAAAATTGCAAATGGGTTCTGTGACCAACTGGTTGGATGGAGGGATGAATAAACAGAACACCAGACAGACAGACAGACATGGATAGACATACAGACAGATAGACAGATAGATAGATAGATAGATAGATAGATAGATAGATAGATAGATAGATAGATAGATAGATAGATAGATATGGAGACAGACAGACAGACATGGATAGACATACAGACAGAGACAGACAGATAGATGGATAGATATGGAGACAGACAGACAGACATGGATAGACATACAGACAGATAGACAGATAGATAGATAGATAGATAGATAGATAGATAGATAGATAGATAGATATGGAGACAGACAGACAGACATTGATAGAAAGTCAGACAGAGACAGATAGATAAATAGATTAATAGATATGGAGACAGACAGAAATAGATAGACAGACAGACAGACACAGATAGTTAGGTAGTTTGTTAATTCGTACATTAATCCCCTGAGGGAAATAAGACCTAAAAGCACATATGGGTCACAAATCCATTTGCCAGTAGCTCAGACCCATTATTCTGCCCTGAGGTCCAGGTTTATAGCTTCGGTCACCTTTCCCTGCAGGCAGGACCCCAGCCTGACTGAACTCGGCACCAGCACTGTGGACGAGTGGCTGGACTCTATCAAGATGGGCCAGTACAAGGAGCACTTCTCCAGCTCGGGCTACGTCACGCTCGACTCCGTGCTCAGCATGGACGCCAGGTAGGAAGCCATGAGTCAAACCGCCAGATCCACCCACCCGGCACTACCAAATTGGACCCGGAGGTGTGAAAGCAGCGTGGGTGCATTAGCAATGTGCTAACAAGTCAGGAAAGGTTGCTTCTGCGATCAATATAGTATCAAGCGATGACTGGATGCATCAGCCTAAATGTTGAAGTGATTATATCTACATCCAAATGTCAAGTGCTGTTTGACAGCTGTTAGGGCATTGTTCACTTTCTCTGACAATGTTTCACTGGCTTCCCTTCCGGGGCAGTGGGCTGGGGAACATGGGAGTGACACTGGCGGGACACCAGAAGAAGATCCTCACCAGCATCCAGAGCCTGCAGAGCGAGCAGGAGCCCCAGGTGCAGGTATAACCTCCAGCCAGTCCGCGTCCTCCTGCTCCGCCTCTCCTGGGTGGACTGTGGCCTCAAAACTGTGCAAACGGCCACCCAGACCCCCCACCAGCACTGGAGCAGGACGAGGGCGAGAAGGGTCCACCTTGGAGGGACAGTTGGGGCGGTGGAAATGGCCAACATGGAGGCACGTGTACAGAAGAAGAAGACATACTGTATCGTAGCTTCATTCCATGGTTTTTTGTTCAGCCATTGTTTTTCTTTGTGGTCTACACCTTGGTGTCAGCTGTGGCACCACAAAGCCAATGTGAGGCCACCGCCTCATGTGGCAGCCAGTGGGCTTTCATGGACGAGCACCCGGACGCTGTCCTCCACATCTGGTCATAGGCGTGTTCTCCGTTTGCCGGAACAGGAGGTGTCAGCGTGGTCCAGGTGGCCATGACAAGGAGTGGCACGGTCAATGTTCCTGGGCTCCGAAACAAAAGAGAGGGATCCAGTGGACCAAATTTGGGCCATGTAGCTGAGGATTCACTCCTCTGTGGTCTCACTGAACTTCTCCAGGAGCCACATTGGCAGGGTGTGACCCATCTACTGGGAAGACAGCGGTTCCGTGCCGGGAACACGTCGGGAAAATGAAGCTGTCGCCAACAAAGTCAGCAGGACATGCTCCGAGCCATGTTCAGGTGGTGACCTTCTCCAACAGGGATTCCTCACATCAGACCCTTCAGCCAGTTAAACTACGCGGCGTGTAAAAAAATGAATGTAACGAATGACCCCCTCGCTGCAATATCGAAGGAATGCCTGGGTGTCACAAAGGAAAATCCGCCGCACTAAAAATGTATTTCTCATTGTATGTCAAAATATGCTCCTCCTATCGGAAAAATGTAAGCCGACACTGCGAGTTGAAACGTGTGCATATGGTGCGCAGTGTGGTCAGTAAGCTTAGTGAGTTCTCCCATGTATTTAGTCATTCCTTAACTAAACGGATGTGTATGAAAGTCGTGGATCCTTCTCCTGAAAACCGCCGTATGTTTTGACATATGTCGACAATACATTGGTGATGCTCGCTAACACCTTTGGATGTGTGTTCATTGTTGGGGGGGGGGGGCTTTGTGTATAACCTGCAGCCAGTCCGTTTGTGTTGAGCTACGCTTTCTGTGGCCACACTCATGTTTTTATACACTCTCTCAGACAAGCCGCGAGGTGGGGGTGGGGCGGTTTAATATATTCAGGGCTGAAGTTTCAGGAAAGCAGCGCGAGGAGGGATCAAGTGGAGATATTCAAGGCACATACAGATGTCAGGAACGAGGCCAACCTGATTCCTGAGTGTGGGTTGCGTCTGTCGTGAGAGATATGTCAAGTTAAATAAAAAAAAGAAAATTTAAACACCAGAAAGACCGGCACTGAATCACGAGGGAGAGACACCAGGCACATGGGAGTTACATTCACGGTGGACCTCTCCTTCACTGCGGGTAGAAATCGGACCCGCTGTGGTCCACGTTCAGGAAATGCATGCAGGACCCCTTTCCCACGCTCCTGCCTGCTTCCAGGGAAACCTAAACAGAAGAGACACTCATATCCTGTTTCTCCATCTGCTTTCGTGTCCGGCGGTCACACCTGGGATCGTCTTGATCGAGACAAGTCCACTACACTCTGGCAAATCCGACTCCGGTGAAGGAATGCGAGCAGTGAATCATGGGTAAAATTCAGTGTTTGGCTTCTGGGAGATTACTGACGTTGTGGGACCCGTTTAACGTGTTGGGAGTTAACCTCTATCATCCATCCACTCAGAAACACCACATTTACATGCGTACTCCTCTCAGACACTCACAGAGGCACTCACAGACACACACGCCATATCTATGGGGACTCCCCAAATGTGTCCACAACAAAACAAAAGTCTATCAGGCCCCCACTGTGTGCTTCTGTCATCATCTACCTTTCCTGCACTAAGCATGACTTCTCTGTATGCTTTTCTTCTCGAGCATCAGAGATCTGGATAGGCCTACACAGAGCATAACACCAGGATACTTTGTGTTCTGTATTGATTTTATCTGCCTGTTTTTCTTTTCTTATTACATCAACGTTCTTCCTCAACGAAATACGAGTCCTGTCCTCCAGGAAAGCAGGAGTTGAGTTTTCAAAGAGAAACAGTGTGAACATTGTGGAGCGCTGATCCGAACCCTTGACATGATGGGTGTATCACTGCAGCTGATGTGGACGCACCCATCGCCAGTATGTCTATGGGAAGAACCAGCAGTATGAACCCATCCAGCCAACACGCGTGACTTTGTGGCGCTTCACCTACAGGGGGCGCCGCTGTCCCGCAGCCATGCTTCAGCTTGCCGTTAACTCCGGCCTGCTGTTCTGCGGCTGTCCCGGTGTGCATAAAGGGAACAGGAAATCCCGCCCCAGACCGATGGCGTTCTCCCTGCCACGCAGCACGCCGTCCAAAAAAAGGGAGAAGACCTAATTAACAGGCCCCGCTGACAGCGATAAAATGAGCAGTTTGCTCAGCCGACTTCCCGAGCGGTAATAACTGTGATCAGCGGAATAATTTATTCGAAGAAACCCACCATCCTAAAGTTTAGACCTGCAGGTCTTCATATCAGCTCCAGCGAGCTCCGCTCTCCCATTTACAACAAAAAAACAATCTGGTAGACAGTGACAGCAAGCGCCAACAGTGTGATTCCTCCCAGCCCGGACACCGGCGTCACAAACAGGCTATTTTCGTGTCGGCTTGTAAATTGTGACTAAACGGCGAGTGCCATGGCGCTGACAGCCGAGTGCCTAGCTTTGCGTCTCCGGGTTACAGAGAGAGAGCACCGCGCACATCAACTAAAAATCCAGTAGTGAAATATTCATGTTTAACTGCCATGAATTTTAAATGTGGGCACTGAAATATCTTCTAGTCTCTCAAAAGGACTTTGAGCATTCTCCTTTGGAAGGCCCACGTCCAATCAGTCTAAGAAAAGCCTGATCTTAACAAGCCGATTTTTCAGTTTTTGTTGTTGCGACCAGCTTTCAGTTTTTCCACGCTGCTCTGATGTGACACGGCAACCCCGTCTACTGGAAACTCTGGGCACAGCCAGCAGCCCTCGGTATTCAGTCTCAAATTGGTTTCTGTGTGGCTAGCTGGTCGGTGCTAGCCAGAACCGCTAACACAAAAGACCAGTTCAGCCATCCAAAAAACCTGTTTCGGGCAGATGAGAATCCCACTGGAATTTCCTACTCGAGCCAGATGCTTAGTGGGATCGGTCTGTCATCCAGGCAATTGGAAAATCTCTTTTCCTGCAGAAGACCCGACCTCCCATGTGGAATCACAACATCCTCCTTAAATACTGAGACGTTTCACATTAAGAAACTCAATATCTAGATCGCAGAGACCTGCACGTATGTGCAAGCCTGAAACCAAACCAGTGGCTCAATATATAAAACCAAAATGATGAACACAGGCAAGTATTACACAGGATTTGCATTAAAATTACCCATAATCCAGTTTGGTTCAAAAGTTCATAATCGCAACGGTTCACAGGCTCGTTAGTGTTTTGTTTGACTAAGAGTAACTGCTGGAACTAATCAGAATAAGGCAGGATTAAATAAACAGGCATTACCCGCCTGCAGAAGCCATCACCTCCATCACTGTACGAGGAGCCCGCCTGTGATTCTTAAGACAAATCGTCTTAAATCCAGACTCTTTGCTGCTGCTGGAACTAAGATGAGAAAGACCAAAATATTAAATTAAAAAGTAATATTTGGCAGCAGATTGGTCAGGCAGAGATAGAATGGTGTTACAGCATTTGGTTTTCTATTCATTTTATTCTCATTTTTGATGGGTTGGCTACTCCCTCTCCAGTAGCTAAGAACGAGCAGCCTGAACCATACATTAGCTCATACTGCCCTTCTAAATGCTTCCTGTCTATTCTGTCTTAACGTTCAGTTATCCCGTGGTCCTTTTTTTTTTTTACTTATCTGAGGCTTAAATGAACTTGTTGATGGTGTAATCCTAACCTAAACATCAGCACAATTAAAATGCTAATATTTTTAATTGTCACGTGGTGTTTTTCCATTCTCAATTTGTGCGAGAGCATCAGTGGGCCACTTAAGCAGCTTCAGTATCCATGCAGGCACATATTAAGCCTCCTGATTGGTCCTTTACAGAGTCCTGACACAGCAATCACTAGAGTCGGGGTAAACATAAGCCGTACGGGTGTTGGAGGGCTGTGCGAGTGCTGGGGAGGGTGGGAATTCTGCCTTAATGAGTTTATAACTAAATATGCATTAGGGGGACTCAAGTTCTTTCCCTAGCTGAAAATTGTGTCAAACTGTCATTTCTCAGTTTTAGTCAGGCAAAGACATGGACTACTTGTGCGGTCATGTGACCTCTTTTTTTCCAATGACAATAATTCATGTGGCTCTGACCTCATCTGTCCAGTAGGAACATGGGCAGAGAATATACAGATACACACCTAACAGCATGGTGTTATATCAAACATTTGGGGGGGGGGGTGGAGGGTAACAGCTTTCACAGAATCACTCGATGTTTCTATTTGCAACAACGTATGCAGCGATAAAATGGACCTCATGTGAGATACTGGTCCCTGCAGGGCATCATGGGAAATGATCCCAGAATACCACTGGGCAGGTTCCCATATTGCATCTGGAGCCACAGTAAAAGGGGGGGCCTGCATGATCACATTCCCATCACTGATCCCATTTACAGTCAATCACAGCCCCATCAGTGCCCCCCCACGGGATCTGTGTGTCCCCATAGGCCTAGAATAATGACTCCTTAACCCCTGTGATAGGTTAGGTCCCCCATGGGAGGGAGGAAGGTCACTGACCCTTCCCCACCCCAAATATTACCCATCAACCCGCTGCTTAAACACCCCCACTGGAGACTATATGAGATGTCCATTATATGTAATATTCCCTTACAACCCCCCTGCCCCCCCCCAGGTACTGATTGTTAAATCAGCTGTCGCCATCTTCATTCACAGACTCGTCGCCTTTGTTCTTTCTGCGGTGTAAGATGCACAGTACAGCTCCACATGAGGCCGTTTGTTCTCAAATATATGCAAAGATATTCCGCGGCTGAGGGAACATCCTCGCCGTTTTGGCACAGGCGTTATCCGAGTCACCGGCACTTGTGAAGTGACGGCCATCACGTTGGCCGCAGCTGCTGTGCACGCGACCGTCACCTCTGCTTCCCGCTGGACCGGAGAGACCGCAGCCTTCTCCCTCGTTTTGATCTGCTCGTTTTTTTTATTTGTGCCATTTGTCACATGGAGGGAAAAAAAAACAAGTACAATGGAAAAACAAGCAATTAAATTCTGGCCCGGCTGGCTCCCCAGCACACAGGAACTTGTACGCGGCAAAGACTTTCGAGAGCTTAACTCGAGCCGCAATGCTTTTGGGCTTTGGCAGTAAAAAGAAGAGAGAGATAAGAGAGCGAGGACACGCGTGATGAAGACGACACCCAGACTGACGCACGTTCGACGGGAGCCGAGGAAATGTAAGCGGCGTGTTCCGAGGCGCCTCCTTCCAGATCATTAGTAGTCTGGCGATACCACTGAAGTGTTTTGCATCCTGCCAATGCACCTTGCAGGTGGTGTGTGTCCTCTTCGTAAATATGCGTCATAATCGCTGCCGGCTAACCAGCCTCCCCACTCGCTGAAAACCATGCAGTTCACACCTTAAAAATAAACAGGCCATTCACACCCATTTCTTCTGTTCTGGTTGTTTCGTTGAAATTTATATCACTCACACCTCAGAGCTTCAGTAGAGATTTTCCTTTTAATCTTCTGCTTAAGTCTTAGAAGCGAAGATGTTGATGCACATTCTGCAATGTGCACGGTTCGAACTCCTTACCTCTTAATCTGTCCCGGTGACGGCGTTCTGCGGACACGTCACCGCCACGGTGGGAAGTAACGGGAAAAGGGCCAAGGGACCAGAACACCCAGCTGTCACTGTCGGTTCATGCAGAATGACCTCGTCTAGCTGGAAATGAATGACCTTACGTTTACATCACAGTGACTATGCAGGACTTCAAGACAGGGGACAGGGCATTTGTTAAGGAAGTCTACCTTTCCAGGGGCAGCATAATAGGGTGGTAACACGGTCAGCACCACTAGCTTTTGGGATCTGAACCTGTCACCTTCAGGTGTACGCCTTTGAATCTCTGCCTTAGCCTCTCTTCTTGATGCAGGGCTGGATTTCTCATCCTGCAATCTGAATCTAAATAACAACCCAAAAATGGAATGTGCCAGAAAGGTTCCAGAGACCAGCTGAAGCTGGTCCGGGATCAGCAAGGGGAAGCAGGACCTTTAGGAGCCCACAGAGATGCCTGCCTCCACCCATCCATCACACACCCCTGCTGCTCCCAGGAAAAGAAGGAAATAAGAAGCTGCAAATTTTGGGATTGACCCCTGTGCCAAAAGGGAGGTGCCCCCCCTTCGCTTTAATCTGGCTAAGAGGGAAGAATTTGTACATCATGGCATGATGGGCTGCAGAAACATGTACAGTACTAAGCAAAAGTCTTAGGCACTCAAATAAAATGATTAAGGCTATTTATCTGGGTAAATTTATCATGTAAACCCAATTTAACAATAGAACATATGCAAATTAAGAGTAACAATTAATGAGAATTGGTTCCGTCCTCCAAAAAAGTCACTGATAGCTTGTTGGATGGCTAGAAGAACACAGCTTCAGGTCCCAAACCTCTCCTCATGGGCACCTCAGCAATTCCAAATATTTGTTAAATATGTTGACTGGATGAGGTATTGAATAGCCATATGAGGTGGGGTAGTGGTCGAGCGAAAAAAATACTGGCTTGACTTTAGGAGAGGTTTTGAAATGGTTGAGCTGACACACTTTGAAAGACATAATGCCATAGATTCACACCAGTGTTTAGATCATTGAAACATCACTTTCTTTGCACAGTACTGTATATACACTGGCATTACATGGGGGAAGCTGGAGGAAAGAACAGGAAGGGAAATTAGAGAAAGGAGACTCAGGGTGTGGAAGAAGGGCGAGCAGCGGGGGACAGCAGGCCGGGGCTGCGGTTTGGGGTCAAAGCAGAGAAGCAGACGGCTGTAGTTCAGGACACTGTGGCCTTTGCTGGAGTGAAAAGGACAGTCAACTGGCAAGTGAGACAGTGGTGTGATGAGGGGGAATGGGTCCATTTGACGACATGCCCTGAGTTCCACTCGCCTTTTGACACACACACACACACACACACACACACACACACACACACACACACACACACACACACACAGACACACACTGCCTGGTTGTCATGGTTACCTCAAATTGGTGCCAAATCTCACAGCAATGTTAATGGTAGATGTTGTAAAAAGTGTTTTCTGATAAATTATTGGAGCCTTAACTTCTTCTGTTGAGGTTGGATTGACTCCATCCCCAGCGCCCTGGGTAGGGCAACTAAACAGAGTCCTTGTGGAGCAGAAACAGTAAATGGTTTTGACTCTCTCTCTCCGGCAAAGAAATAAAATGCCAAGCTGCTGTCCGTTCGGTAGCCTCCTGCTCCAGATTTAGCACCGTGCAGACAAACAAGCAATTTAAATGCACGGCTCAAGACTCTACCTGGGTCTGACCCAGTTTCAGTGCTCCCCGACACCCAATCCGTTCAGAGATTGGAGGCAGCCAAGCGAGGCCCTGGGCCAGCGGAGCAGAACCGCGATTACAGATCCTGTGTGCTCCCCCCTCCGCCCTGCTCCTCGACTCCAGCCCCCCATCTGTCCAGCCCAATGGCCTATCTTTGTCACATTCCATCTGGCCCACCTCCCAGGGCTGACCTCTAACCCCTGTTTAGGCTCTTCTCAAAAGCACTCGAGCAGGATCGGGTGGGGGGGGGGGGACTATTTTAGAGACAGAGCTACAGGAAGTCAGCAGCAGAAGTTCGACTTCACCGCCATGTGTCAAGGTTTGGTGTCCTAGCTGCTGGACGGTCTACCGGAACTCCTGCTTGATGCATCCTGAGGACCATCTGAAGCCAGGTATATATCGGTATATAGGTAAATATCAGGTTGCTCTGCAGCTAGTATCTGCAGGATCTACGGATGGGCTTTGAGCTGCGGTACGTGCCAACTCCACCGTTTGAGGTGGGCTTGTTGTTAGCATTGTAGCTAATCATTTTAATTTATCTCCTCAGTTAAGAATGAGGAACCTTCTGAAAAAAAGCCTGGCAGCAGAAAGGAAGGTGTCAGAGCTCTTCTTTACAATCGTATCTGTGTTCCGACATGCACGGCCTACCCTCTTGATTCCTTCATTATCATCCAATTATCCCAGCAGCTGGGCCCCGACACCTTTCAATTAGGGCCAATTAAAAGAGACCCAGGCCTGGTGAAGCAGAGGGGCCCGGGGGAGTCAGGGGAGGGCTTCAGTCAGGGGAGGGCTTCAGCCCAGGGGAGTCATGGTAGTGCTTCAGCCAGGGGAGTCTGGGAAGGGCTTCAGCCCTTTCAGAGCTTAACAAGTGAATCACAGGAGGAGCCCCAGTATTACCGATACAGATAACTGGGTAGCCTCTGAGACCTGTGTGTAGTATGCACATCGTTTAATGCTGGCAGTGAGATATCAGTGGAGTAGGGCTGACCTGGGAGACTGTAGCGAGGATCTAAGTGCTGAATGAGCCAATGGAATCCCTCATCATCCAATGCGACCAGTTATTTTAGTAGCTGGGTCTTTAGCTCTGGTGCTGCGAACTTTGAATATTTATAAAGTTTAAATATCATCCGGCGATATCGGCCAAGACTGACATATCAAACCAATACCAATATCTTGTTTTTAATAAACATTGGCCGATACTGACATGGTAACCATTATATCGTGCATATCCATGGGTTCTAGCTGGAAAAGACCCCATGAATCCCTGAAGCCTCGACTGGATTCAAGCCCAATAAATACAAGCGGGACCTGATCCAAGTGTCTTAGCAGAAATCAGTTTTGTGGTTCAAGGATCAAGTTATTATTGTCACGTGCGTCCCAAGGAACACAGTAACATTCTAATGCTACAGAAGCAGAGGAGGGCCTAGGGGGACAGGAGAGACAGGACAGTGCAGGAAAAGAGAGTGCAATAGAGGAGTGAGTGCCAAAAAAGGCAGGAATATGTGTAATACGGGAAATGGACCACACTACTGAAGAAGAATGATAGAAGGACCACTTCCCTGGTAACAGTGGTGCAAGAACATCAAGCCTGGATGAAAAGTAGCAGGAGGCCAGAAGAACCAAGGAGATATTTTGTCACGCCAAGAGTAGTGAGGTTTTGGTACGTGAAGCAGGTGAAAAGCACAGGATGGAGTCTGACTCACCGTCGGATGTTAAGTATCCAAACGCTGCTTTGAATGGGCTCCTCCAGCTTCTGGCATCGGTGGGAGACCAGACCCGGCACGGGACCAGAAACGGCGCCTTGCGGGACGCGGGGAGGCCTGCAGAGACGGGCGGCCATGCCGCGGGTTCAGCTCTGCCGTGCAGGACTCCCGGCGAAGAGAAGGTCACGGAAAGCGGGCCTCCATGTGGAGAGCGTGAGGAACCCCCAGTGATACCTTCACACCACCCGCGGTCCTGCCCCAGTCTGGTTATCACACAGAGACAGACATGCAGACACACACAGATACACATACAGACTCAAACACAGACAGACACAGACACACACACACAGATACACATACAGACTCAAACACAGACACACAGACATAATCATACACACAGATATACAGATATACACACACGACAGACACACATATACAGACACAGACACAAACACACACATACAGACACACACACACAAATGCAGACACAAACACAGACAGACACAGACACACACACACAGATACACATACAGACTCAAACACAGACAGACACAGACACACACACACAGATACACATACAGACTCAAACACAGACACACACACACATACACATACAGACTCAAACACAGACACACAGACACACACACACAGATATACAGACACACACACACATACACGACAGACACACATATACAGACACAAAAACACACATACAGACACAGACACACAAATGCAGACACAAACACAGACACACAGACACAAACACAGACAGACACAGACAGACACATTCAGACACAAACACAGACAAAGACAGACAGACACAAACACACAGACTCAAACATGTAATTTTATTTTGATTGTTATTTTTGTAATTTTATTCTGGTTTTATTGTTATTTTATTCTTATTTATTGGTATCTGTTTTGTTTTCCTCTATATTGTATACTTTCTTCAGCACAAACCAGAAAGCAGATGAAAGCATTTAACTACAGTGTATGTTTGTGTATGTGACAAATAAAACTTTGAAACTCAGAGAATTTGTACTGATAACCGTAAACAAAACAGATCAGTGATAAGTGGTAATTCAAGCAACACGCTGGTGTGGCTTTTGACAGGAAGCATGCAGTTACATTTGGACATTATCCCGCCGCACTGTAACCCATAATAACATACTACACGGCTGCCGGCAGCTATTGGCTAATCTGCACCCGGAGTGTGGCTGGCGTCACGTTGCATGGCGTTGCATCACTACCGAGACGCTCGCCAGTAAATATCCTCGCCGTGTTAGCGCTCTTCCGCTTCAAAACGAGCGAAACAAAAGGGAAACACAAACGCCTTGCATTCCGAGACCTCGGGCTGGCAGGTAGGCAAATGACAATGTCTAATGAGCCCTTAATTAAAGTAATTAAAATGCCGCTCCCCCTCTCCCAACCACCATCCAAAACCAACCAATCCTTTCATACATGGTTGTCAGATAAAACCAGCCGTAGTGCCCCCCCCCCCCCCCCACACCCCCCCC
>JAODJU010000081.1:23382858-23396515 GCA_026776725.1 Gnathonemus echidnorhynchus
CACCCCCCTCCACACCAAACCTTCCCCCTTCTGGCGAGCCACCTCCATGACATAGACAGTCAAGAACACCACCCCGGTTCACACACATGCCAGTCCCTGAGCCACTGCAAAGACCTCTGCAAAGGAGACCTCTGCGGATGGAGCAGAGACCCTCAGGCCACCCGCAGTCGCCGTTTGGTAGCACATGACCTGTGAGTCATGACTGAGCCAAGAGGCACCACAGGTATCAGACAAAGCTGCCACGCGCATTTCTGTTAGCATCACGGCAGCTGGCTAACAGAGCCCTCGCCTTAACCTCACGTTTCCAGGGCGACACCATACTTTACACACAGCACACACAATGAGACGAGGAGGGCGTGAGGCAGTGAGGGTGAGCAACAACTGCTGGGCCGGTGATGGAGCGCCCACATGTCCCTGCCAGGCCACCGTACCGCTGCATGATTAATGCCCTTCCGCATAGCAATCGGACACCCCGATTGGGAGGAATTAATCAGGGCTTCGCCGTCCCACAGAGGGGGTGTTTGGTACAACCGGGACGTGAACCATGATGCAGTGTCAGGGGGAGATTATGGCTCACCCACGGCTGGGATTAAAGGGGGGATCTCCAAGGATGCTGGGAGATGGAGACAGAAGCGGAGTGTGTCTCCATGAAAAATGGCGTCGGCGGTGTTGGAAAAACTTCTGTATGCCCCCCCACACAGGAGGACACCCATACGCATGAGGACACACATGCAGGAGGACACACACAAGGACAAACATGCAGGAGGTCACACACATGCAGGAGGTCACACACATGCAGGAGGACAGATATGTGGACACACACGAGGACACACATGCCTGAGGACACACAGACACACACAGACACACACACAGACACACACACACACACAGGTGGACACAGAAAGCAGACCTGCTCAGGTGACTAGCACTCTGTATATCCATCGCCTCTGACACAGGCAGCCAATCAATCAGGCCTGTGAAGCAGCAGGATCCTCAGGCTGTACAGTCTGATTGTGTGCAGCAGGGGGATTGTCACTTGGTGGGGAGGTTGTCACCCAGCAGGGGGGGGATTGTCACTCACTGGGGGGGGGGAGATTGTCACTCAGTGCAGGATTGTCTCTTGGTTCTGTGCATTTTCTTCCTGATTAGACGAAAAGGCTATTCTGAGAGATCCAGGCCAGAATAAAGCATTTTAATATTTATACAACCATGAAAAGTCACGGACAGTGAGATAAATCTGGAACCTTCCAGCGACAGGCTGGGAAGTTCGAGCAGAAACTCACGTGGAGACTATACAAAGCAGGGATAATTCACTAACTCACCCCGCCGACCGGAAATTAAGCAAAATACAGGCTGGAAATTAAAGGTGTTCCTGGCTGATGAGGAAAAGTCATTCCGGCTCACAAAGGCTGAGCCAAAGGTGTTTATCAACCCCGCGACCTGTAGCGCGGATGCGAAAGGGTTGACAGGCAAGTGTGAAAGCTGGCGTTTACGGTCCCTGAACACACGAAGAGGCATATATGCAACGCATGCAGACACAGGAACAGGTGGGGGCCCTGATACAAGTGTGCAAAGCCATGCGATTCACCATGGAGGTGTGAGAGCAGGTGTGCAGTGCCACACAAATGTACACCGTGCTGTGTTACGAACGTTTTACCAGACGTGTTAACGCCCTGTAATATCAAAGAGGAAAAAGGCGGTTATTAGTTAAGGTGACCGGATTCTTGATTTGGCAAGGGAAGAGGGGTGGGATTAACTGGGCAGCCTCGAGGCATTATGGGTAGGTGAGCATAAGGAGATACACGCACCCTGTCTGCTAGCTAATATAAACTGACAGCTCCTACAACTACCACTGTCTATTCACACACACAGAAAGAACTTAATTTATGTCATGAAAAAATCCCTCGACCTGGTCTCTCCCACATTTTACAAATATCGACACCACAGACACGGAGACACCGAAGCAGCATAGCCTACAAGCTGACACCTTCTGGCCATGAATCATGTTTGCTCTCTCCGAAACCCAGGCTCAGAGAGCGGAGTGTGGCTGTCTCCAGGCGATGTCAGAGAGTGAAATTCCTTAAAAAACAAACGAAGCACACATCCATGCACAAAAGGATGCTGTGTGATTTCTCGTGGACACAGAGGGCGCCGTCAGGTGACGGACAAAACGTACCTTTGGGTACAAATTCTTCTCCTGCTAAAGAGAGGAGATGGAATCGGGCCACGCGACAGGCTCGTCGTCCTGGGGGATTGTTTTAACGCTTGGTCCCGACTCAGGCTGTGTGACAGCGAGTCCCCTTTGAACCTGACAGTGGGCGGACGGCCATGTGTGTAAGCGAGGGAGAGGATGTGGGAATGTGTGTGATCGCCGTTCCAGAAAACCCACAAGACGTGGAGATGGGAAATGGAAGCTTCCCTTCTCCTGTCCCTCACGGCACGCCGAGTGCGTCGGCAGGGAGGGGGCGGTGTGCCGCTGCCCGGACACATCACCAGCTCCTCAGGCAGAGCCGCTTCCAGATAAACTGCTGCCACACAGCCGTCCCCACAAGCTCAGGACCCCCCCCCCCCCTCCCGGGCTTCGGGGCCTCGAGAAGGGAAATGTGAGAGTAAAATATCTATGAGTTACTGTGTATATGTATGAGTTACTGTGCGAGTGTGTTACTGTGTGTGACTGGCTGTGCGAGTGTGTTACTGTGTGTGACTGGCTGTGCGAGTGTGTTACTGTGTGTGATTGGCTGTGCGAGTGTGTTACTGTGTGTTCCCATATTGTGATTAAAAACCTGCTATTTTTTACCTTGTGGGGACATTTCTCCAGTCCACACAAGGGAAAACTGAATTTCGTAAAAATCTGTGAAGGCAATCAATCAATTAAAATAGACAAAAGTATTTAGTTTGGTTACTTATGGTTAATGTTAGGGTTGGGTAGGGGTTAAGGTTGTCATACCAACATGCGTGTTACTTTGTGTGACTGGCTTTGTGAATGTGTTCTTGCGTGTGATTGACTGTAAGAATGTTTTCTGGTGTGTGACTGGCTTTGTGAATGTGTTCCTGCATGTGCTTGGCTGTGTGAATGTGTGAATCCCTCATTGATTGCTTTCTCTGCCTCTCTTTACTGAGTGTCTCCTTCCCCTAGTGCCCTCAGAAAGGCTGACTGTCAGAGCATCTGCCAGCTCATTATGGCTGCCTGGGCTCTCCTGTGTGGGGCAGAGCTCGTCCCCGACACCGCTGTGCCGAGTGGGCCATCAGCCCATAATTACGCTAATCAACGGCGGCCCTCGCACCCACGCGCCTCTACAGCCCTCTCCTGGGCCATCGGCGCGGTACTCATGGCAGTGCCTCATCTACGGCCGGTCGCATGCGTGGGAGCGGCAGCTGCGGCTACCTGCTGCTAACAAGCCCCTTCGACGTCACCCCGCAACAAGCTGTGGACGAGGCCCCTGCCCCTGGCGATCTGTTTCACCCGAGTGTCTCACAACATCGGATTGCCGAGATCTTTCCGTCCGATCATTCCGCGTTCACCTTCCACAGCTGTTTCTCCGTGACATGTAGCTAAGTCCTCCATAGCGCTGCTCTGCCACCAGATCATCTGATGAAGAAGGTGAAGAAGCCTGGGCAGTGACGGAGCAAACAGAGCAGCTTCCCAAGGCTGCAGATTCCCACATAAAGCTCCGTAAACGGGTTGTGGGCTGCTCTACTCTGCCTCAGTCTAGGCCGGTCTTCAAGACATCGCTTCCTCCAGGCACCCTGACGACACAGGCCCCAGCCACGTGACTCTCATCCATCTGAAAGCGCTTTTTATGAACACTGGTCTTGGTGTCAGACCTAGGCCTTGAACTGAACCGTACTCTGCATTTCCTCCCCCATAGCGCTCCCTCTCTCTTCAGCACACCAGGGACACAGCCTCGAGCGAGGCTGTTACCTTTTCAAACCTGCTGTTCTGCAGGTCACAGAAGCCCTCTGAGAGCTGAAAAAAGCAGTGCTGTAATTGCTGTAATTATGGTTTGTCAGCTGATGCAGGGCAGCCACAGGGGCGCGCTCTCCAGCTGGACAGCTGCTCATTTTCATAACGAGGGCACTTGCGCCACTTTTACACTGCAGATCTAAAAACTGCCGGGTCGAAACGACGGCCAGCGACAAGGACCTGAGAGAGCCTGACATCTCTGCATGTCTCTCCAGAAGCGAGACTGCAGGACATGAGAACCCATAAAAGGTCACAGAGCTACAGTGAAAATTAGCCCCAAGCACAACTGAGGCACCAACTCAGGCATCATCCCAGCAGAAAGCAAACACTGCACACCTGTCAGCTGTCGATGTGTCAAAGGGACAAGCTGAACAGACAGCTGCATTTACCTGTTGTGGACATGGAGATAACGTAGAGACAATGCAATTTTAACATAGAGATAACGTAGCAATAACACAGAGAAAACGTGGCGTTAACATAGCGTTAACGTAGAGTTAACATAGCGATAACGTAGAGTTAACATAGCGATAATGTAGAGTTAACATAGCGATAACGTAGCGTTAACATAGCAATAACGTAGAGTTAACGTAGAGATAACATAGCGATAACATAGAGGTAACATAGCATTAGGAGCGATGATGTAGTGATAACGTAGAAATAACATCAACATTACGTAGCAATAAAGTGCCATTAACATAGAGATAACATAGCGATAAAAGTAGCGTTAATGTAGAGATAACAGCGATAATGTGTTAACAGTACTAAGGTAGAGACAGCTTAGCAATAACACAGTGACAATGTAGAGATAACATAGCAATAACATACAATAATGTATCAGTGATAATGTAGCAATAATATAGCAATACAGTGCTATATAAGTGCTATTGTAGTCCTAACAGCGATAACGTACTAATAACGCAGAGAAATAACAGAGATAGCGGATGGGCACTTAGAACAGGTGGGTTCTTCCACGTCAATGGGGAGATAAAAGATCCCCAATTTTCAGCTCGGAAAAGCAGCGTGCGCCATCTCTACGTCGTCTGTGTCCTGAGAGGCAGGACACTTGCAAAGGCATCAAGAAAGCGAGGTTTTGCTTGTCGTGATGAGCCACGAGTCAACAAGGCTGTGATCCAAAAGACAACACAAGGCTGGCATAGTGACCACACCCCTTACAACCTGCAGGCACAGCGACCACACCCCTTACAACCTGCAGGCGCAGCGACCACACCCCTTACAACCTGCAGGCGCAGCGACCACACCCCTTACAACCTGCAGGCGCAGTGACCACCCCCCCTACAACCTGCAGGCACAGCGACCACACCCATTACAATCTGCAGGCGCAGTGACCACACCCCTTACAACCTGCAGGCACAGCGACCACACCCCTTACAACCTGCAGGCACAGCGACCACACCCCTTACAACCTGAAGGCACATCCATTCACACGTATCCAAACTGCATGTGCACACTGGAGTGTGTGGAAGGATAGAAAAAAGCACATAATCACAACTGTGGTCACTGGTCTACCCATTTTAAATGCATTATTAATGACCTCACAACACCGTCAACATGCATTCATTCCTGTGAATTCAAATACAGTGCAGTTCTATTGATCTGAATGTCATGCACGTACATCTACACGTCGTATGATTCACAGCAAGGTAATTGCAGGAACACATTCCTTACCCATACAGCCTGGGACTTGGGCAACAAATCACAACGACGTTAAACCATGTGGAATAAAACCTGACAACAGATGGGGTGAGAATTAGTAAAAAATGGAGTTAGAGCAGTGTTTCTAAATCTGGTCCTTGGGGACCGACAGACAGTCCATGTTTTTGCTCCCCCCCAGCTCCTTACCAGAAGCAAAAACGTGGACTGTCTGGCAGGGGACTGGGAGGGACCAAAAACGTGGACTGTCTGTGGGTCCCGGTGGAACAGGGTGGGAAACCCTGAGTTACAGGATGAATTATAGTAATCCTGCTTTGACATATTTATCCAGACTTACGCCACACATAAACATAACATGTATATATGTATTTTATGGCAGAACAAGCTGCTGTTAACAATGCACAGACTGCCCCCAAATATTTAATGCATTTAGTGTGGGTAAATATTATCTTTTCTATAATGCCTTGTTCTTTAGTGATGGGCTACATCTGTTTGTTTTTTCCAGAGCAGAATGAGATCAAGCCCATTACAACAAATCGTACCGAATCCCACTGCGAACCACGGGGCTGTCATCTGTGACAGACCCACACTGCCATGATGCCAAGATAAAAGGGAACGCTTTGAAAAATCTGGACCAGCACCCAGACGCGGCGCTCCAGGCATCCTCACAAAACGGCCAGGTGTGCCGTAATTTACATCCCGGGCAGACGTTAACAGATGTGCGCTATTAAAAATGGGAAATGTAAAGCGTTTTAGCGGTTGTGTGGAAATGCAATATCAGCTACCATGCTTGGTGTCGGGGAACTCGTCACTGTCACTCGTCCAAAGGCAGCTGCGTTACCTTGTTGCCAGGCAACTCGTCCTCCGTGCCGGTGGGGAGGTCACTGCACGGGAAGCGTGTGGAGGACGCGTCGCTCCGTACGCCGGCCATTCCTGGATAATCACGCCGAGCGGCCTGTCACGGTGACTGATAGTCTCTTTAGGGGTGATCGCGGCCACCCATGTGGGACGAGGCTCTGATGGCGGCTGGCGGTCCTGTGCTAGGTCCTGGCCGCCAGTGACGGATGGACCAGCGTGGGCTGGAGGGGGAAGGGGGGGTTCATTTGGACAGCCAGGACCATGGGCACAAACAGCAGCGACATGCAGAACCTGACCCACGCACAAAGCAGAAAACATCCGTCATATGATTACGGGTACAGCGTCCGACCGTGTGGCTTTTAATAAATACCCGCAATTACCTGACACACACCTGCCAGCTGCCCACACCCCTCCCCTCTGCTTTCAGCCACTGTGATGTCCTGGGGGGGGGGTCACCCTCAGTGGTTTGGAGGCTGGATCTTTCCAGGGACATGACACATACCTAAATAGTCACAACGGCGAAATGCAGGAAGTTTATGAAACACCTCAAGCATTTCCAGCTCTGTTGAGTCCCTTTCTACCAAATAATAAAGTTTAATGTCAATTTCTCTGTCTTACCACCTGCCCCCAGGAGACAGGACACATACCCTCCCCCCCAGAAAGCGAGGGATTGAGGTGGTGATGTATGTTAACTTAGCTTATGCAGAAATATACTTTGCATGCATCATCTCTCCCTTGGACTGATAAGTGCATCTTAGGCTGTCAAGCTTTTTATCTGCCAGTAATTTATTGCAGCTTTGGGGCTGCATGGACAGTGAGTGCTTCCCTGCCATTTTTGTGGTACTAGCAGTGCTTCTAATCAACAAGCTCACACCCAACTTTAACCCATTTATTCAGCTGGTGCCATATTAAAGTATTCACTGTAACTGTATTAGCCAGGACTGGAACTCACAACCTTCTGGCAGGCTCTTTCCTGCTCCACTTAGGTATGGATCTTCTCTGTCTCCGCACTATGCAGCCGGGGGTGTATTCACAGACAGGTCTGAAGCCAGTCGACTGACTGCCGGGACTGGAACTCACAACCTTCGGGTTGGCTCTGGCAGTTACACCCTGCTTTTCCCCAAAACCGAAAGAAGTACCTGCATCCTAATATAAAAAGCATACAAAACACCTAACTACAGACTGAAAAATTAAAATATCCACAACATAGACAGTAACGCATCATCACAGATCCAGGCAGACCTTCACAGCTCCATGCTCCTTTTACCCACTGCTTCTATATTCCACTTCCTGCCTCCTACTGCCGGTGGAGGCATCAGGATTGAAGAAGCCCCCCCCCCCCCCGCCAAGGTAACACTACCCTGTGCTCCAACCAGAAGGTTGTGAGTTCCAGTTCCAGCAGTCAGTCTGCTGATAGGCACGATATCGAGTGGGTCACTGACCACGGGTGGACAGCCTGTGCGCAGCACAGACACAAACGCTTCCTTTTTTCCCAGATCCAATTATTCTTGTGCAGGAAAGAGGCTCTGGAGTGTTTTCTCACTTCTAAAAAACTCAGAAGAGCCAGACGGTCCCGCCTGTCTTTGAAGATCTGCGCCGGTGGTGGATTCAGAGGGGGACCATGTGCGCTAACGAGCGTCAATGCGCTAACCCGTCTGGGCACGCGTCTCCCGAAGAAGACGTGATCAGAGAGAAATGGAGTCCGGACGTGAGAAAAAAGGCCTCTTTCTTCCTCTCTTCCATCCCACCTCTTACTTTCAAAGCCTCCATCTGTTCAAGATGAGCAGGCTTTTGTCTACAAATAAACAAACACACACACACCCACGCACACACACGCACACACACACACACACACACCGGTTATGCTGCGGACACTTTAGAGTGGTTATTGAGGAAACACATTAAAACAGGGGCCATATTTTGAATCAGCGCCCATTAAGTGTGAGCAGCAACAGCATCTCGCTCATTTCCATCAGCCACGGACACCCTCATCACCATAAATCACGATGTCAGCCAAACAGCGAGGCGGCGGCCAGCCGAGCTTTGTGACGGATGCAGTTCATACAGGGAAAACCGCGGGTCCCAGTCTGAGAGGGAGGCCCCCCTCCTGTACCCTGAGCCGAGTATTTATACCACGCAGCTCGGGTAAGAGCCGTAAAGAGAATGTGAGCGGAGCCGGCAGCATCAGGACCGCAGAAACCACGCTGAGGCCCGATGCCCGTTAGCAGGAGCGTGAAACGTCTGACTGATCCCTCGAAACACGGGAACATGGTTTGACATTCAAAGGGTCAAGGGCAGGGGGTGAAATAAACAACGCCAGAGGAAGGGTGTGGGTTTTAAACCCCCTGCACCACAAACAAACATAACTGCTTGGGGTCTCTCTGACGTCTCTACAGTACATAAAAGAAAGAGCCATGCTCATCTGGCCCTGCTTACTGTACTTCCTGTAATTAAAACGGATTTATCACAAGAGGACAAAGACCGGACCTTGACTTCCTCTGGCTTTGCTGGTTTCCTGCCTGACAGTGCGGTAATCTAAACACCCACCCACCCCCCATCCCCTATGACTTTGCCGATCGACTGGCACTGCGTCCCGCCCAGACGAGCTCCCGGGCACTGCACACTGCGCACTGCACATGTAATCAAATGAGCGCATAATAAAAACGGATGGATGGACGGATGCATTTTTAACAGGTATGGAGTTTTAGCGGAGGAGGTCCCGCGGAGCCGGGCAGAGCACGGTCACGCAGAATACCTGTCGTCACGGCGATGGCGGGATGCCTAAATTATTCAATGCCAGGGTGATCTGGCGGTCACGGCCCCCAGAGATACGAAACGCCCCCCCGCACAAATCATCACTAAAAGCACAGGCAGCACCCTGTCCCTGGGTCACAAGAGCCTCGCTTGGGCAAATGAAGAGGGTGGCAGGACTGGACATGCCGAATTCCCAATCCTGCCCTCGTTTTCAGAGGGCATCGGCAAGCGGAACGGCCTGAATGGACTGGGGGAAAATCCCATGGGGGCTGATTAGCTCCGTGACCCACCAAACCTGCCCACTCACACTTGCATAATTGTCCCTGACGGGGGAAACTGAACGTTGTGGTGGGAGCACTGCTCGCTCATATTCAGGCGTCTCTCAAGGTTGCCGCCCTGCTGTCCACATTGTGTACAACAATTCTCCCTAGCTGATAGGGAGAGGATTTGTTTTGGGCCATTAGGGTGACTTCAGCCTGCCTAAGGGTAACTGACACGTGACGTGTTGTATGGCATTTACAGACATCTTCCTTGCAGCTAGATGATCTTGCCATGACCTCACCTGCTCAGGGGTAGTGGGGTGGAGTAGAGACAGAGTCATGCCTCCTGTCTACTGATTTTCCCACCCAAATCATCTCCACATTTTCATTCCTCCCTTCAGGTCAAAGAACAGAACATTTCCCATCCTGATTCCCGCCACTGACTGGTGATGTATCACAGCCCCGTCCCTAGGGGGCAATCTGATCCACGAGTGATTCTTATGTTGTTCAATCAGTGCTGATAATAAGATCGCAGGCTCCAACTGAGCATCAGTCAATCACCTGGATAGCAGGGGGGATCACTCTGAAACTGGCACAGATCTTCACATTAATAACCCATTTAGCATAAATAAAATGCAATCACAATATACAATACCGGCATGGTTTAATGCCTCACTGATAAGGATCCCTGCTTGAGAGGAGGGGCTGTGCATTATCACATGGGAATCCGGCCCCCCTCCCATCCATAATCCATATGCTAAACCAGAGCCAATCAGCGAGGGGGTGGGTTCACACTGTTTCCCACCACAATGGGAAGAAGAGAAAGAAAGTGGCAGCATGACAGCGCCTGTTAGGGTTACTGGGTGGAGGGGAGGAGATTTCAAACTCCAAAGCCCTTCAATTGCTACGTGGGATTTATAAATGACCCCGAAGGAGGCAACTTAGCTGCCTTCAGCCTCGCATTAACATAGAATCTCTTTTATTACTTATTAAATCCAAATGAGATTAGGTAAGCTGCTGCTTGGCATGCAGCATTTCCCATGATCCTCTATGTGCTGGTCAGTACCTCCTCACACACTGGGCCCCGGGGGGCGGGCCGTTTTATGGCTCAACTGCGAAGAGCAGTGCATTCTGGGAAGACGGCAGGAGCGCGTTTGGCTTCCGTGGGCTGCTGCAACCAGGAGGGTTGCCGTAGAGACAGGACCATCTGCAGGCACGGCAACAACAGATTGCCAGTTTCGTACTATGGACAATAAAACATAAATTTTCATTTTTAAGAATTCTATCCACATACAGGGTTGTTAAATGGGTTTTTTGCCAGAGTACATTTCAGCCTCCATCTCTGATGGGGCCAGGGAGTGATTTTCAGTAGGATTGGTCAAAGTGAGTCCGGTCTGGGCCCAATTAAACACATCGGAGTTAAGATCTTCCAGATCTGTCCAGCTGGACAAACCCACCTGCCTTTGAGCTTAAAAATCCTCCTTGGCCTGATTTCATTTAAAATGTGCACGCACTCACACACACTGATACACATTGACACACACACACGCACACTGTGACATACACACTGACACAGACACACACTGACACATACAAATCTATACGCACTGACAAACACACAGTCACATACCCATTGACGCACACACATACACACACACTGACACAAAGCCAGACAGACACACACAAGCACTGACATATAAACACACACTGAGAAACATACACACACTGACACACACAGACAGACATGCACACAGAGACACACACACACACACACACGCTGACATATACACACACATTGACACACTGACACACAAGCAGGAAGTGGCAAGGTTCAGCCTGGATCAGCCTGCCAGTCCAAGAGTCCAAGAAAGACTAAGAGCAGTGATCATGCTATTAGCTATGCTGAGGCTACGCTTCCCACATAGCAAAGGGAGTCTGGAACGGATCCGGGGGAAATGCTGTTCAGAGGTCGCCACAGATCCATATGTCTTTTTGCACAACGGACCAATTCTGGTCTGAAACAGATAAGGACCATATCTGAGCCAGCTTTACATTGAATATGGACCAAATATGGCCTGTATTTGCACCAGAATCAAAAGTTAAATTCAGATCTGGTTCAAATGTGATTCAGACTAATTTTTTCCAGACTGTCCAGAATTAAGCTCACTCATTTTCCCATGTCTGATTAAACCAACTGAATCACTTTCATTCAGTTCAAATTAAGTACGTAATCTAACAGCAGCTAAGGTATTTTTCACCCACAGTCATGAAGAAGCCAAATACTGACAGGATGTTCTCTGTTTGAAAATTTGAGTGGCTGTGGATGTGTGTGAAATGCCCCATGACTGTGGTGTATTTGGGCCATCACCAGTCTTGCCCTTGTAGCCTTATATATGCAGAAAGATAGTAGAGGAGTTGAGAGGCCCTTTCCTGTGCAGCTCCTGGACCAGTCTTCTCTGTAGACCAATGGTGCTGGATGTATATTTGCCTAGCATGACACTGTACTGCCTTGATTAATACTTTTTTTAAGTCCACTGTGATGGTGTTGAATAGGACAAGAGAATAAAAAAACCAGAGAGTTTCATATTGACTGTAACCATAAAATTCAACCTTGGATGGTTTTTGCGTGCTGCTGTGTGGGAGGTTTTGGTCTTTCTTGGAATGTTCAGTGAATGGCCTCTTAAAGATTCTTTGGGGTGGGAATTTTGAATGGCTAACTGCTAAAGGAAACTGGAGTGGCATTTGTCTCTACAGGTAATGTCTCCTCTTCACTTACAACTATCAAACCAGATCAATACATCAAGATCTGTTGAGACTAACCCTGACGTACTGCTCTTGCTGAAGAAAATGCTTTTCTTTGGAGATACACAGCTATGAATACCACTGCAACTGACATCCAGCAATTAGCTCCAACAGCCCAAAAGGACCCTAAAGAATAACTATAAATTATAAAATTTGGTAGAGACTAATGTCCACAACACAGCATCTTCAGTAACAGTGGCCTTCTAAAAACTAAGAATAGTAAAAATCTGAATATTAAATGAGCAAAATGATTTGATTTGTTCTTCTATCCCAAGTCACTGTCTAAATGCAATGAGGCCACCAGCCATTATATCTGCTCTAGGGAAAATGCACTCCTATAGCCACTGGGGGCGCTCTCACCTTCTCTCAGCCCTGATAAGTAATGTCTTTATTTATCTAGCAACCAATTCAGTTGGTTTAATTTGACATGCAAAAATTTAGTGAGATTAACTCAACGATGTTCTGTTCTCAGAGCACAAAGTCAGTGCATCAACATAAATGGAAAGTTTTGTTATGAGGAACCACTGTCCCTGATTCAACTGAGTTCTTTCAAAGTGACATTTTTAAGTGTAGTTGGTTGAAACAAAACCTTGGTCTGGATTTGTACTTTCAGGACCTGAACTTTCCACCTTTGTCTATAATAGATTTTGAAAGTAACTTCCCCAACACTGAACTTAACATAGGTGGGTGGCTAGGGGCTCAGCAGGCTAAGTGTCACCACTCAAGATCACAGTTCAAGCCCCAGGCTTCCCAGCACAGCCATATGTCCATGGGCCCAAGGTGGGTTAGGCAAAGAGATGCATTCCAATGTACTTGGACAAATGAAAGGGTTTTTTAAATATTAAATTATGTTAAGTTAGAATCCTGGTTAGCAGTCAGCAGTCAGTCTGGAAAAAATTAGTCTGAGCCATGTTTGGACCAGATCTGGATTTAACTTTTGATTCTGGTGCAAATACAGGCCAGATTTGGTCCAGATTCAATGTGAAGCCGGTACAGATATGGCCCTTATCTGTTTCGAACCTGGAGAGTGGTTTCAGACCAGTATTGGTCTGTTGTGCAAAAAGACACATAGCTAGATCCGGTTTACGGATCTGTGGCGACTTTTGAACAGTATTTCCCCTGGATCCGGTTCAGGATCATCTTGCTCTGTGAGTTATGACCACTGAGAAGTTATGGTAACAGTTAATCTGAGGCTATACAGTGGTACCTCAGTTCTCGAACTGAATCCGTTCCGGACTCCAGATCAAATCCTAAAAAGTTCCAGTTCTGATCGAATTTTTCCCATAAGAAATAATGGAAAGCCAATTAATTGGGTCCCGGCCCCCCAAAATTACACCTAAATATGTTT
>JAODJU010000081.1:23442014-23457479 GCA_026776725.1 Gnathonemus echidnorhynchus
GGGGGGGGTGTCTGCGTTCCCTGAAGGCAGAGTCATGGGAGACTGAAAGGGAGTCATGCGAAGGCAGTCGTTTACAGAGTACGAGAACAGCAGTTCGTGGTGTCACTCACTGAGGAGCATGGTGACAGCATAGTCCTGTCTTCTGATTTATTAGCTGCCTGGAAAATGACAGGTTAAGTTAATCCCAGACAAACGCAGTCTTTCCCGTCTGTGGAGCACAGGCAGGGGTGTTGCCCGAGCCTTCTCCGGGAGGGCTTTGTTTCCCCGGCAATGCCCCCCCCCCCCCTTATTACACCGAGCTGCTTACAAAGAGCCCACGTTGGGGGATTCAAAGGCAAGAGTGTTAAATGACTAATCCAACCCCGGGTCTGTCCATCCTCACTTCTGTACCTTTCCAGACAAAACCGCCGTGATAATTAACCTTGGCCTGCTGTCTCACACGCTTTACTCACCAGCATCTTGGTGCTCTCCTTTCTTCTGGCCCTCCAATTGGGCCTTCAATTAGGTTGCTATGGAGACTCTCGGACAGGTGTGGAAACGGTCAAACAGTGGTGGCCCATCATCTTCAGGGAGCCACTGAATCGTTCCTTAATTCCTCTTCTTTTTTTACTTACTGACTACAGCTGCAGACTCGGGTTTTCTTTTCTGATGCATGAGTGGGTTGGCTGTCAATTTATAAATAAACCCAATAAAACCACGTAGATAGAAAGCCAGAACAATTCTGTAATTCTCGGTTCACATCCTGTCCCCCGTTTGTCAGAAATTCAGATTATAAATGGCACTGTGCATGACGTCATAATTGACAGAAGGGTGCGGCCAGTGGTCAGTTGGCTTGGGAAGCCAGCAAGAATGAAGAGTGGATGTTGGACTAATGAGGGCAGTTTCTATTGGCCAGAAGAGACCAGCTTTAGGGGACAAATCAATGGCCTTCAATGGACCAAGGCCAAGACCCAGCCCAGGAGACTCCGTAGGACTTACAAACCAGCCAACCACAACCACAAACGATTGACCCACATGGGAAAACAGAAAAGATAAAAACAGGCTGGTCAGCAGGCAGATTGGGCCATAATACAGTCCCATATATAATGGCCTGGCTTGGGCCTTCAGTTGTATGGCTTCCCAAACATCAATCTCAACCTCCAGCTTCGGGGCAATTCTTGTCCTGCTCTGCAAAGGGGATTGGCTGAACAACATACCCCCCCACCCTACAGCTTCTCGACAAGGACTTCCAAACAAAACACAGCCACGGTTAACCTTTATCTGGCAACTCAGATCTCCATTCTCAGACTTGCTAAAAGCTCTTCTTTTGTAACCTCGGCCCACTAATTTGGTTGCTATGGAGACGTGAAAGTAAAGTTATGTTTGGGTCATGCCATCTCTACCTTGCTGTCTTCATTGCTGGGACTGTCTTTACTGCCATTTATCCATGAAATATGAGCTTCAACAATGCTCGAGGATGCCCATCTGTAGCTTAACATGGATCATCAT
This sequence comes from Gnathonemus echidnorhynchus, assembly GCA_026776725.1. Classification (NCBI taxonomy): domain Eukaryota; kingdom Metazoa; phylum Chordata; class Actinopteri; order Osteoglossiformes; family Mormyridae; genus Gnathonemus; species Gnathonemus echidnorhynchus. Next base: position 23,443,503 of record JAODJU010000081.1, read on the forward strand.
GATGCTTGGAAACAACAGTTTGGTCTACAAACAAAAATGTCAGAAGCCGCCCAAAGAAAGGTGACTTCTTATTGGACCTGAGACAGTAATTCTTTACGTCCTGGTCACTGACCACCATGCCACCTGCTGAAAGCTTTAAGTCAAGAGTGAAATGAGTGACATCAGCCTTTATCTTGGATCTTGGAGCAGGTGGAGAGCCTGTCTGAAGCCTTCAGTTCTAATGGAATGAGACAGGGTCTAATACTCCCCCCTCCCCCACTAACAAACTGGCTCCACCCACCAGTGTTTTAATAAGAGAACCTACATCCCCTACCCCACACACTTTATTCCTTGCAGGACACCTCTCCCTGATCTCCTGATTGACCAGAAGACTGAGGGACACATAGAGGGAGGAGAGTCTTTAATTGGTTTTATTGTGAGATTTCACATGGTTTAATACAAAGAAGCCCAGAACATTATCAGCCATTGCTGTGACCTCATGGCCCTTTAGTGAGCCATTCTGTCTTTATTAACTGCATCTGTTATGTCTGATTATTTCCTCTTAGCTGTAACCAAGCCACACTGCCTGGCAATCAGAGAAAACACTCCAGAAAACAGCTCTATGCTGTGGAGGCACAGGCTGTATCAGCAGAAAAAAAAAAATCAATAATGATTTAATGATTTTTCACAGTTACTCTCTTACTTCATTGTTGTGAGGTTTTTTGTTCAGGTCTAGGGCTGTCGCGATCACATCACGATGTAATTGTATGGCGCATACACAATCATCACCAAGGCTTTAGATGACAGATGAAACATCTGTCGGGACGCTAGCTTTTCTGTACTATTTGGACGTTTACTTACGCCCACAATTTGGTAAGCAGTTTAATAGCGTGCCTAAAATATTAATGAGATAATTATTGTGACGTCCAAAAGTTAGTGATCTGTATGAATGCAGCGTATCCTTATGTTTAATAAACGTATCGGACTTTAAACTGCATGAAGTGCCACCACCATCTTTTTAACTTGTTTATCCACAATATCTACTCTTTCAAAAGATGTTGTAGCTGTTGAGCTGTTATTTTCTTCAGTGCCACTTCAGTGCTTATCGCTTCCATTAATTTACTAAAATAGCACGTGGCTTGCTCCGCTAACTTTATTTAATAAGCATAAGGAATGCGCTGAATTCATACAGACTCCTGAATTTGGGCGTCACAATACGCATCTCATTAATATCTTAGTCACACTACTAATCTGCTCACCAAATTGTGGGCGTAAGTAAATGTCCGTAAAGTACTGAAAAGCCGGCGTCTTGACAAATGTTTCACCCAACATCTAAAGCCCCGGTGATTATTGTGCATGTCATATAATCGCGATTACATCGCAACGTGATCGGAACAGCCCTATTCATGTTCATATTTTATCGACTCATGCCTGCGATTTGTCAGGTACAGACATACCACCTGAGCATGTGTGACTCCAACAGGGTAGAATGAGATGGAAGGAGGAAGAAAGGAAAAGAAGGAGAAAGTGAGGAAGAAAAGGGGAGGAAGAAAAACGAGTGAATGGGAGGACCAGAAGTCTTGGAGGCATTATCTGGTACCCTCTTGGACAGTGTCTGAAAAAGACAAGTTCCCCCTCTGAAGCCAGCAAACAGGAGTATCACAGACCATGCCCCCGCCCTAAACCCCACCCTTGTGCCCATAGAAACCAGCCAGAAGCTCCTCCTGACCATGCCTCCACCCTAAATGCCACCCTGTGCCTAAGGAAACCAGGTCAAAGTGATTCCTAAACACACCTCCACACTAAACTCCACCCCTATGCCTATGGAAACCAGCTCGAAACTCCTCCTTGAACACTCCAGTGAAGTCGTTCCTCTGGAAGGTCCTCTAAAGGCTCTATCCTCATGGTCCATCTTCTCAAAACTCTATTCCCAATATGATCCCAAGTCTGGCCTGCAGGGGCAATGCAAGCTGATGTGTTCCTCTCCCTAAAAGGTCCCTTTCTCACATTCTGATTGACTGGCAGACCAAGACCACGGTGTGGACATGCTTGGGGGTTAATTGTCACACTTGAGGCTCCTCTGATCACCTTATATTGTCGCTGCAATATTGGCAAAAGTAGGTTTCCACGGTGACAGCTTTATATAAGCAGGGTGGGATTTTATCCCTCATCCTGACTCACAGGGAATGCCAACGGCAATGTTGGGGGGGATGGAGCTTAAAACAACACCCCCCCCTTTCCCTTTTTTCCGAGCCCTTGGATGGAGCAGCAAAAAACCACCGCCATGCCCCCCAGTAGGAGGCGCACTGTGGAGCCAAATCCATTCCATGTAAATCCTAATTAATCCTTATGTGATTAATGCTCTCTTACTAACACACACACACACTGTACACAGAGGATCAAACTGGGGGATGGAATTTAGGGTATCCCCCCCCAACCTGGCTCTGAAGCTGATTTTAGTGGCTAGTGTAAAAGCTGATTATGTCTTTAGCAGGAGTGATAAAGCAAATCCCCTGCAATGCATTTCTGTGCGAACGGCCTCTCTCGCATCAAAAAAATTGAAAAATAAGGCTATAATGAGCCAGTAGAGGAGCCCATATCTGGCTGCATATGGTTGAAAAGCCCTTCCTAATCGAATACTAATCGAATTGATGGGTACCAATATGGCCACCAATTGTGAAATAGATTCATTCAGTCTGACTGACTGGATGCCATGGGTTTCAGACTCATATCTGCTGTACAGCAGCCAGAAGTATGGTCACATGACTCTCACTCAAACCAGTACGAATAAAAATGTCTTTACACAACAGCATCTATAAATACAGCCAAATGCTATTTTTTTCAGGCAATTAAGTACCTTTTAAACAGGGTGTTCAGTATGTCGGTGCTAAAAAAAGCCATTAGGCTCATTAATTCCCTCGACGGCACTCAGTCAGCTTAGAAAAAGCTTCATCAGCGCCTTAACGGTCTGCCTGCCATCACCATGTCATGCTGAGAGGGGGTCTCACTGGCACCTGGATGTGTGCAATCAGGGATCACAGCTCCACCCAGATTTATTTATCTGTAGGGCAGACCACTACCTGGTGGGCTTTGTAGTTCTAAAGCCCACTGTTCCCATTTACTGAGCATTGCTGGAACTTCTCTTTCTGCAGGGGGGTGGTCTCTCTTTCCTCTGGGAGGTCTCCCTGATTGATGGCAGCATCTCTCTGCCTGATGGGCGGTCTCTGATTGATAGAGGGGTCTCTCTGTCTGAAAGATCTCTCTCCATCTCCTGGAAGATCTCTCTGCCTCATTGGGCAACTCTCTGCTTCATGGCAGGTCTCTCTGATTGATAGGGTGGTCTCTCTGTCTGAAAGGGGGTCTATAGCTTCAGGAAGATCTCTCTGGCTGATGGGGCGTCTCTCTGTCTGATGGGTTGTCTCTCTGCTTGATGGCAGGTCTCTTTGTCTTTTGAGAGGTCTCTTTGACTGATGGGGCATCTCTCTGCTTGATGGGGCGTCTCTTGGTGATCTCTCTGTCTGGGACAGAAAGCCTCGATGTCCCAGAGCTACGTGAACACTATGCCAGCAATGACAGTCCGCATGCCAGACTGGGCCCCATCCGAACCGCCTGTCACCTCTTTCTGCAGCAAGGCAGATCAGTACGGATCGTGGAGTTCATGCTGTGTTTACGAATGATTCCAAAATACTAAAGGCCAGTCGAGCATTCAACAACAGCATTAACTTTCGAAAAACAGAACGCCTGCGGTCATTTCCCTGTAATCACCGGGGAAGTGCCCAACTGACAGAAGCCATCAAACAGACTCATAATCCAGCACCAGCCTTGGCTCAACACCCCCCAAACATCTCTCAAACAAAACAAACATGCCAAAGGGCTTCACCTTTCCATCAAGTACCCTTCAACTCATTTCCAGGAGGCGTAGCAGCCAGCCGGCCCAGCAAAAGGCCATCACATCCCCCTTTACAGGCAGCAATAAAGGTCCCAGACATGAGGTTTCAAAACAGCCTGACTTGTAATGAAACAGAGCAGTGCAAATAGCCATCAGAATGACAGGAACACCCTTTAAACTCCACACTGCTGCTGAGAGCCAAGGGCAGGGATGCTAACACCGGTAAGGCCTAGTAGACAGGGGAGGGGCCCCTGGATAAAAGAAAGGGGAAATTCTAGGACTTTTTAAGGGGGGGGGGGGGGGGGGCATATGAGGGTCCATCATTCATGCCAAGGGGCCTACCTTACCATTAGCTAATGATATGTTTTGAATGATAGAGTTATAGAGGAGGGAGGTAATCAGCTTTCAGCACAGACCAGTACACTTGGTGTCCTGCCCATGCAAACAACACTGTTTAAAGGGGAAGAGGAGGAGGAGAGGATGCTTACCTGTAAGTGAGGAGGAAGAGGCAGGGCGAGCATGATAGACAACGCCGAGCAGCACATGGGGGGGGAGGGGAGAGGGCTCTGAGAGCATGCTCCACACACACGGTCACCACATGAGGCATCGTTACATTACGTTGGGACGTTACATTACTGTGCACAGAGATCACTCTTAACGAGGCCGAGGGCAGCACAAAGTACAGCCGACACTTCAGTCACAAGCAGCAGGAAGTCGTCACATTGCCATGACGACACGTAAACACTGTACAGGCCCGTTGCCCCCACCCCTGCACACCCCCTCTGTACAGGCAGAAGGGGGGCTTCCTGCAGCCACACCGGGGCACCGGGTCCACGGCTCAGCCCAGGCAGAAGGGAGGGGGCTCCCTGCAGCCACACCTCCCGGTAAAATCCGCCGCACTTGCAGGGACGTGTGTCTGCTCAGCAGGAATGCCCCCGGCTTGTCCTTTCATGCTGGGTGTACAGCCTGCTACGGAGCCGGGCCAGAGACCCCACAGCGTGAGGGACTATCCCAGGAGATCTGGAGGATTATCCCAGAGGACTTTTTAAAAATAATACATTCCGAGGCTCCAATGTCAGGAAAATGGGCTGGATCTCTATAGGATTGACTAAAGAATCCTCTTAACAAGTGTATTTTGCAATATAAATAAATATAAATATTTAGGTCAATATGAAGGAGGTGTACAAACATCAACATCCAATTTATTTACGTAAAAAGACCAAAAATGTCCTGTAACAACAGGAGGATAAAGGAGGAGCCATGCCAAATGCCTCTGTGTCCTCCGTGTCCCTGCCGTGACACCCCCTGCCGTGACACCCCCTCTCCCCCTCAATCACACCGATGGAAAAACAAGTCCGGGGAATTTACAAGGCTTACACAAACCGGGGGCCACGTTCAGCCCCCCATCAAAGCAGAGACGTCACACAACATTTAGCAGAGCTGATCACGTCTACGCTACATCTGTCGCTGGGATTAAAAGACACAGGAGGAACCCTCCGGAAGGTTCTGGAAGGCCTAGGGCATTCTTTTATCTGTTGAAGGTAAGCTGTTCACTAAATACCAAATAGCATTATCTCTCTTATTTGAGCAAGCCATTGTTTAGGTAGAGGGAGGGTTCACCATGAAGCCCCCTCCCCCCAAGCAACAACAGCACCTTACACACCTCATCAGACTGCAGAAATGCCAAGCATTCACTCGAGACCACACCAGAGGCGTGGTCGCCACATACCTACACCTTATCCGAGACAGAATCAGCACATGGCAAAGTCAAAACAGAGAGGAAAGTTCAATGACTCATTCTGCAAATGTTTTGGGCACTGTACTTTTATAAAGAGCTTTCTGATCAGCCTGGGCAACACGACACCCATGGACAACTTAAAGCAGCCTTTACAAGGTAAGTGCAGAGTTAGATAGTTCAGGTCCAGAAAGTGAAAATCCAGACCAAGATTGTTTTTCAACCAACCGACTGAGTATAAAGAGTTTCAGTCACAGAGACCGTTTGGTAAAAAGAAAAACCTTTGTCTGGATTTTTACTTTTTGGACCTGAATTCCCCACATCTAGGCAAGTCTAACACTAACCAAGAATGAGTGAAAGCCGCTCTTGACAATGCATGTCTAACCCTAAGCCTGAGCAAGACGAAACAGCCATTCACTAGGTAAATCTAACAATCCCAAATGAACCAAAGCAGCTCTTCACTAGGTAAGTCTACCTATAAGCACAAAAGAGCCAGGTCAGTGTAATTCATCTAGTTTGAAAGTTTTTCCATACAACCCTGACCAGGTTGTTGGCTAAAATCCTCAAGGGGGAGGGGAGTTCTTATCAATAGCGATAACCCCGAGGCACCTGGGTTAATATCAAAGGTGCCGACGGAGGACAGAAGCGGACGGGGGGAGCCAAGGCCGACACCACCGATGACAGGAAGTCAAAGTACGGGCTCTCCACCCCTCGGGAGACGAGATGCAATTATGTGCTGGCTAATGAGGCTAATGAGCGAGCAGATGGAGCAGTTAGGAGCCGTCCGCGGTCCCGCGCCTCGCGGCGGGGATCGGGGGAAGGGGGCTCTGGGTGCTGAAGAGGCAACATTTGCAAAGCAAATCGTGGATTACTGTCATGGCGGCGGGCAGGCGGGCGGCCGGGGCATACAGAACTCCGCTGTGGCAGGTGTTCTCCACCCCCATCTGGAGGTCAGGTCCCAGAATGAAAACACAACACCTATGCCAAAAAAAAAAACACTAAACAGCAGAATCCGTCAGGTTTCCAGGAAGAGCCAAAAAAAAAGCTGAGTGCACTGGAACAGACCTACTTATGCAAAAACTTCCTCGTACAGCTCCGTACATCTTACATGTCAGGCTGATGTCACCTTGCCGCTGTAAGAGCCAGGAAACCCACCTGATCATCTCACGGTCTCCCATCTGCACAGAACACACCTGCCTACAGGGGGTAGAGTGGTTCAGGAGATGGATGTGCAGCATAGGCTGCCAGTTCCAAAGCTTCCGGCTACAGTTCCCTTTAACTTAACCGGAATCACTCTATACAACATCTCAGGTGAATTAATAGGTAAGAAACTGTCAGCACATAAATCTACTGAACACCAGCGTGACGTAAAAGCATAGTCTCTCTTTGCATGACCCTGCAATTCAGCCGTTCCTGACTTTGCAGGATGTAAAGCTGCATTTGAAATTCAATCCTGGACTCACATATTTGAGGTTTTGATACACCTGCACCAGCTCTTTACCCACAATGCACCATTAATCCTGCCATCCTGCCCCTTCGACCTATCAGTTACACTGGAGCAATCAATATAAGATGGCCACCCTATTCACTCACTCCTGCTGGCTCAATACAATCGGTTCAAAGTGTCTAAGGGGACACTGTAGGGGAAGGTCACTGACTGGGGTCTCACCCAGATTTCTCCCTGCTACTCATGAATTCACACCCCAGAAGTGTTAAAGCACATGGATCACTCTTCAATTCCTATAGGCACCTTCCTTCTAAGCATGGGAATCCTCCCTCATTCCAGGAAGTATCACCACAATATTATCCAAGGGCCATTTCACGCTTTGGCAAAAACACCCCTTTCCATGATGGGTGAACTGGGTTTGGATTTCCACACTGTCGATGGAAGCTCTTCTCATCTTTAATGCAACACAGCCCATAAGTCTGTGTGTGGATTACCCATAGCCAGCCCCCTCTTTGTATCCCACAATCCCTTGCTGCCTCAATGCTAAAAATCCATGGCCACCTTTCCAACGGTACCACGAGTGACCATATCAAGCAGATCTATAAACACCAGCACTGCCCTGGATCTTGGAGACCCAGCCTGTTGCCGCACTGATCCCAAAGCCCAGCAGCATATGGCACCATTGCCATGGTAATTAAACACCCCATTAATAAGAAGAACCCTAAATGGAATTGGCACAGATCAGATGTGCAATATCCAGGACGGCCCGTGTGGCAGGTATGCAAGTCATCTTCTGTGTCTGCTAAGTATCACCTGTCAGGCACACTGTCACATCTAACAGTACACATATATAGATCTATTTGCTTAGAAGCAACTTACAATCATTGCAGGCATTCTCCAGAAGAATATTTCAAGATGCCCTGGGAACATCAGCTGCTGGGGCTGGTCTTTGGTAACATCTAGGGTCTAGAAATCATAGGGCAGGGATCGACCTGTCTAATAACTTTCAGGGTGGATACTCATGCATATTTCATATTCCCGAAATCGATTCCATTAGGAAAAAAGAAACTGATACTAACTGATCATTTGTGAGCCTTATCATGTGACCGTGTTCTTTACAGATAATGATTGACGAAAGGTAAAGTCTAGACACCTTCAGCATCCAAAATTAGCACAAAATCTAAACCAGGGGTCAGGAGTCAAGAGTTGCGAACCAATCTATAGTATTGAGTGACCGAGGGAGATAAATTCATCTGGGGGGAAAAGTGGGGGCAGACCACTCCACTCTTAACTGTACTTGGAAACTTGGGGTTTTAGGCAGAGAGAGACAGGACTGATACCAGAGCTGTGGAGAGAGGGGATGGGGGTAGAATGAAAGAGCACTTCTCCAAAATTCAGGTTTAGAGTGCATTGTGGTTTGCTCATCAGCTCGTCTGGGGATCGGGTTGCATGCAGCTGGCAGTAGCCTCAATCACAATCAGGAACAATATCATCTGCAGTACAGCCTCAAACACAATCAGGAATAATATCATCTGCAGTACAGCCTCAATCACAATCAGGAACAATATCATCTGCAGTACAGCCTCAAATACAATCAGGAATAATATCATCTGCAGTACAGCCTCAATCACAATCAGGAATAATATCATCTGCAGTACAGCCTCAAACACAATCAGGAACAATACCATCTGCAGAACAGCCTCAAACACAATCAGGAACAATATCATCTGCAGTACAGCCTCAAACACAATCAGGAACAATATCATCTGCAGTTCAGCCTCAAACACAATCAGGAACAATATCATCTGCAGTTCAGCCTCAAACACAATCAGGAACACTACCATCTGCAGAACAGCCTCAAACAGTGACTGACCACATTGTGTATCCTGTGAGTTGCACTACCCTTGAGTATAGGTGGTAACTTTACTTGGACGTCAACGCTGTTACCCAACGTATTTCATGTGCTCGGTTATTCCAAAGCTGAGCTCTGAACAACATGTCTGTTATACCTCTGATAACTAGGAAAGGACTGAACCTTAGGCCCAGTGACAGTTGCTAGGGGGTTGGGGGCAAGGGGTCAACCATGGGTCACTGTGACCCAGGATTCAGGTTCCATTCTAATCAACTTCAGATCTTAGTCCAACTGGCCCGAATCACACAAAGGAGGAAACCTCTGGAACAGATTGTGAAGGGTTAGAGGGTGTTAGCTGTGTTGAGTGATATGCTGTGAGGCATATCAGAAAGCCATAGAGCCTTACCTTTTTTTTCAGAAACAAGGATCCTACTCAGATTCGGTAATTTCCATTTTCAGAGATGGGTTTCACCTTTCCTATATAATCTATCTCAAATAAAATGCCTTGATTCAGCATCATTTGGTGTCAGAACAGCACAGACATCCTCAACCTGAGATCGGTATGTGAGGAGAGACACAGGTCAGGGGCCAAGAGTGGAAAATCTTTGGAATTGCATTTCAGCTCCCAAAGCCCCCAGCTAGGAATCACATGACACTACGAGGACGAGCAGCTGGGTATGGCTCTAAATCAGGGAGGGGTGTCACGAGAGTCTAAACAGCTGGGGCACCAACATGAAGCCAAAGGCATACAAACTGACCCTTTGCATCAGGTAACTGTGACATATAGACTGTAATTGGTTGTGCTTTATTAAGCTGAGGACTAAGTGCTGTGAAACAGACACTTGCACTAAGTGCAATGTTTCATGCAAACGGATCTCGCATTGTTGTGGAAAGAAGTAAGTCTGCCCAGTAACTGGACACACTTAGTCTACCTTGTCTCAGGGCACAGAGACTATTGACTATTTCAAGTGGTCTACCTATAGTCCTCAGCCCCCGGCTTTGGGACATTACACCCTACCTTTTGAATGAAGAGGTTCCTCTGTATGGGGGTCATCAATTAGCCTTTAACATCTCCATCCATCTCAATCTGAGCAGGCTCGTAACAGCACAACAGGCCCACTTCCAAATCAGGGATTCTTCTCTCAAAGCTTCTGCCATTCCCCTTGACCTGAGTAACCTTCAGGTCTCTGTTCTCTTTCTTTCAATGATGGAAAAGATCATTCAGCTATGTCAAGCTCTTATTGATTTAATCCATTTTAATAAATCCCATTGGATTAAACCAGTCAGTGACTGACCACAGATGGTAGCTAAAAGGCCTCATTTGTGCCACCACTACTAAAATAACCCAGCAGATACAAAATGTTTCTATTTTTCAGCTTTATAATAAGAAAGCGCTGCTTGAAAAATGCCAATATCTTTGCTGAGGCCTTAACTAGCAGAACATACATGAATACTGTGCACACATAAACTTCTTGTAGCCATACCGACCCCCTTAACCCCGAATAAACACACACTAGTTAGCTTGTCAACAATGCCCTTGTCAAAACCCATCAATTCCCTCCAATCATCCTGGGAATCATCCCTGTCAGATGCAGTTAGCATCTCTGACTCGTTTCCAGGGTAATGACTTCAAAGGGCCATCCTCAGAGATTGTGGCAAGCACATTCATCAATAGCTCCAGGTGGGAAACATAGAGAGACTGCTGTAGGACACTCATAAAGGACTGGGATTCCCTATCCAGGCTCTGGAAGTGTGCTAGGGAGGACAGTAGGGTGAATCAGTCAGAGAGGGTGCTCCCTCTCTTCGCTCACCACACTTAGGGGTCACCATGCCAGCCAGTGGTCAACCGGACCCATTATCCATATCAACTGTTGGAGGCTCGATGGTAGAAACCCTCCAGTTCATCTGTGGCAAGAGGATACATCTCCCCTTGGTTCACCCTCACCTCCTCTACTGCTGTTTCTCCATCCTGAGATTCCTGCCCCCTGAGCTGCGTTCCCAAGTGACAACCGGATGCAAGGTTCTCCCCGTCACAGAGACATACAACAAGCCCCATGGGTCCATCAACACCTAGGCGCGGAAAGGTCCATGCTGGGAAGGGTCTCAGTCAGCTACCACAGCTGCCTTAACTGAAACCCAGCCAATTAAATCGGCATCAGGAGTCATGTGACTCATGTGATTATATTTTATGTGGCAGCTAAACAAAGGACTCAACTGGCAGCCCAAATCCGCAAGATGGCGAACTGCCATCTAATCTGCTGGAACAGACAACAGAAGGTGTCTTTTTAAAGAAGAGCGGATGAGTCAACTAGATGACGGCACACCTGAAAACAAACGTGGGGGGCAGGTGGCACCACGGGAGAGCCCAAGAGCTGGGGGGGGCTCTCAATTTGGTTCAGAAGAGTAAGTCACTGGTTGTGTCCCTTTGCGGGGTCCAACCTAACATGTTTACATCCTAAATTCATCCCAATCATTGTTATTATTTAGGATGCCTTCAAAGACGGTGACAAGAATCTCTAGCTCATACAGGTCAAAGTCCTTTTTAGGACAGATTTCCTCATTTACTCCCAAGCATGAGGTTGGGCGGCCAACAAAATCCAAGTAACAGCTTTGATCGAACAATTAAGTGCTTAGATAGAACAAAAAACCCTAAGCATGCCCCACAGCCCTTGAGAGTCTGACTTACCGTCCACCATGCTAAAATGAATTTCGCACTGCAATTACGACGGCTTGTTAAGGGAGAATAATAAGGTGGAGTATCGATCATATTCTGCCAAGGACGCTCCCAGGAGTGAGGTTATTCTCGACAGGAAGAGTCGAGCTGCGGACCGCTCTGATAGACCCTCGACAAGGTAAATGAAGAAGGTGATGGCCGTCTCCGTCCTTCAGGTACAAACATATCGATGCAGGTTTTTGTGAGCCAGCATCAAATCACTCTACTGCATTATTCCCTTTTTTAGTACTGACCCAAATTCCCCTTTTCCAGTAACTAGTTTCTCACAGTTACAACGACTATCCAGTGCAAGATGCATGATTAACCCATCGGAGTTAGGAAAGGTGCCTCCCTCCATGCTGTATTCAATCTGTTGCCCATCATGCAGGTCACAGAAACCTGCACAGAGAACATACAGACAATGTGACCGCATCTCGCTGCTGCCTCAGGAGGGGCTGGGGGATGGACAATGAATTACTGGGGGGGTGGGCTACTGAACCGGGAACCCCCCGCATTGTGATTACCCACGCGCAGAATGGCTGGCTGGAGTAGAAAAGCGAGCCGACAGCTGTGAATTTGGAAGAATTCCTCTGGATCGAATCGGCCACCACATATGCAACAGTGAAGGGGGGGGGGGGGATGGTTCTGCTTCAAGGCAGGGAATTGGGAAAGAGGCCTGGGGAGGCACTGGGTTTAATCCAGCCCTCGTTCCAGGAAGGAAAAATCATCAAGTCTTAGCAATCCTGCCGCCATCTGCTAAAGAGCAATCAAGGCAACAGCTAACTGAGACGAAGAGGAAATGATAAGATTATATCTGCAACAGGACGAGAATCGCAGGACCAGCAGCAGCCGCAACTCGACGGGGGTCAAACTGAGGGAGGAGCCTGAGTAGCGAGGGCACACCCGAACGGCTCTACCGTGGGGTCCGCGTCGCCGAGCGTCAATAAAGAAATATATATTTTTACCACCATTTGTTCTCTTTGCTGATGCAACGAGGGCGCAAGCATTGCTGAGAATGCAGGATGTCCCTTGGCAGGGGGTGCTGGGGGGTCGCTTTGTCGACTTACTCACCCCACGTCGGAGTAGGAACAAGTACTGAGCCCCAGGGTGCTTTGCTTGCTCTCCAACTCACCCCCCCTCACTATCCGGCAGGACAAAAGGGGGGGCTCCTTTTCAGGCCCTGTGCCCCCCTCTCCCACAACAACATTCCCCTCCACCATCTACAAATCCCCCGCCGTTGCCGCACGCTTAGGGACTGGCTTTGGAGCGGTAGAATCAGAAAAGATAAAGGTCTGTAAAAGGCCGGCGGCGAAAGCAAAGCAGTTACGGAACAGAAGAGGAGAAAAGGGGAGCATCTGTTCAGGGCCCGGGGCGCTCCTCCCTGGAAGCCAGCGGCGGGGGTGGGGGCGGGAACCTGGGGATGAAATGGCATGATGCCTTCTTAGACTCCTGTTTCTGGAGAGACTCTTCCTACCTGAGGGCGCCAGTGTCTGGGCGTGTTCAAGGGCCCCCGAGGGCTGGGAAAATTACGTCACGCCAGGTTCCCCCCAGTGCCCTGCTGATTAAACGATTTTCCGAGACCGTACCTCCCCCGTCTCCCCGAGTAACCACATCCACAAGCTCTGCTCCCCCCCATGACATAAAACCACCTTGCTGCATTTGGGTCCTATGAGATCCATATCTACTTCTTTTCCATTTCTAGATTCGTTCCATATTTGCTTTCATGGGTCTACATATGGCAGAATCTCAATTTTAAAATGCACAGAATTAAATCCAGCTTAACTGACAGCCTCTATGTAACATTAATGTACAAAAGAGATCAGTCATAAATTATTACCACGCTGAAATCGATGCTTCATGAATACTGCTCCGCATTACATGCATCTAAGTCCCCAGGCATGTTTACAGCTACACTCTGGATCCTACTTGTGGACTTTCTGGTCATAAACCTTTTTACCTCAAGGCAGGCAATGTGGCTTCCTTGATGCCCATCTGTGTTTAGGAGATTTAAAAATTTAAAAAATAAAAATGTCACTCAGGATATTAGTGAGGAGGACAAAATAATGAAGTCCACCTGCCCTGATTTCTGAAGGGCATCATAGCTGTTTTCCAGTGGAATGCACCAGTCCTTTTATTTAGCTACATTTCTACATTTTGAAGTAAGCCTGAAAGAGATTTAGTACAAAGGAAAGGAGATAACAATGGCTACTTTAATTGAATCTATTTGGCAGAGGAATACGATGGGGGGGATGAAGGTTTGCTTGCTTATTTTTTGGAAATGACTGCTTTTTACAGAGAAGGCCGCCTCACAGCTTTTTCCTAATTAACCAGCCCCGTATTCATGGTGGCAAAACAAATTAAG
>JAODJU010000081.1:23464865-23484624 GCA_026776725.1 Gnathonemus echidnorhynchus
GGGTGGGGGGGGAGTGGTCTCAAATCTGACATTCATGAGATCTGAGTCAGGCCTGGGGAGCGGAGATGGAGGGAGAGCGTGGGCAGTTTCTGCTGCGATAACATCGGTGGCGCTTTCGCAACGACGCTAAACTGGCCGCATTCTCCACGCCGGTGGCCCAGTTTATACTGCTGATGGGGACACGGTCACCTAGACGATTTGGGCCACGCTCTTAAACTGCCTAAGCACACAGAAACTGAGGAGCCAGGGGAGGGCTGATGTCAGACATGAAGCTCCACTGGGGCGGGGGTCCAGCATTACTCAGACCACCCGTTTTGTTCCTGAACGGCTGCAGCGCACTAACACTCTATGCCTGTGATCGGACGTCTGTGGTTCCTTGAGCAAGGCCCTTAACCCCCAGTTCCCTGGGAGCCGCTACGGGTGTCTGCCCTTCACTGCCAAGCTCGCTCTAACTTACATATGTGCCTGGAGAGCAAGATGGGGTTAGGGGGAAAGAGCATTTCCCCACAGGGGTCAATGAAGTGTCTTTAATTGAATTAATCCTGATTTTTGTTTCACACGCCGATAACACCGATCACTGCTTGTGCACCACGTGCAGCGGCTACGACAGACACACTGCCGATGCCGACATACACAGAGAGTAGCGTGCGTGCCGCGGTGTACGGACCTGCACTACAAGACGCTCGCCTCACCTCAGTTAAACTGCATCATTCAGACATTCTGAATTAGACAAAAATCCATTCTTTTCCCATTACTGTCACTCTAAATGAGCACACTGCTTTTAAAAATGCAAAGATGAGATTTTCATGCTCCCCAGTAAAAGGGGTCTCAGGACGCCCATAGGGGCCGCTGAGGCGGACTGGCTTGGTTGAGCACATGCCTGGGCCAGTCGCAGTCTGTGCTGCGTCCTGTTTATGACAGCCCATCTGGCGCCCAGGGCAAGCCCCTCACCCCACTGACAAAGCGAAATGGGCTTGCTAAATCGGCACTCCTCCAGTAGATGGCCGACCGGCACTGCCCGAGAGGACACATTCCCGACTGGGTGAGCACCATGATCACAGGTAGGGGCGGTACCTTCTGCTCTGCCTGCCCCCTCCGTTAAACCTCTCACATTCTTTCAGGTGCCACTGGAGGCTCCCTGTGCGCAGAATGCAAAGCTTTAAAGTGATTTAGAGCCTCGTTAAGTTCAACAGTAAAGTAAAGCTCCCCTTTTTTGAGAATTTGACAATCTGACACAAATTCCAACACTTAAAAGGGGCAAAATGGTTACTAAGCAAACTGAACAAACAGTGACATTGTCTGCCTGAAGCGACTGTCCAATCTGAGCCCCAGGTCACAAAGGAAAGATCATGTGACACTATTTATGTGTCCCAAACAGCTGGGGAGCAGGGTGGGCAGGCGGAATCCTGCACTCGCCTCCGTGAGTCCACTGGCGTCGTTCCTCAGGGGCTCATACCCTGTGGTTGACCTTTCACCTTTGTACCCCCCCATGTCTGAAGCTCTTAGCGCCAAACCGAACTGGCCCTTGAGCCCGCTGAACTCTGCAGGTCCGTTTCTGAGTGGAGCCGGGTCACACTGCTGACCCCCCGACGGACCACTGCCCCAAACGCCAAACATCAATATGCAGGGGGCTCCAAAATAATCATGGCCTTAATGGTGGTGCCTGCCCAGCGCTCAGCCTCAGAGATCGGTGAGCTCACCACGTGTTTTATTGCAATCCTCAGTTCTTCGGCGTTACACGGCAAGAAGAATTCTTGTCAATCAAATAAGAACAGATCCCTCAAGCTAAGGCTGCGTGTGCAATTACAGGGCCGCTGTCCCGAGACAAGGGCTGGCGTCCGCTTCCCAAGCCCTGATCCATCAGCCTCGTCACGGCACCCGCAGTCCCACCCCGGGGTCATGGGGAGGTGAGTCCCTGACCCAGACGTGCCTTTAGATTCAGAATATGCCCCGTGGAGATGGAGCCTCTCTCTCGTCCACGTGATCTCCGTCGCGAGCGCCTGTGTCCGTTGGCTCAGACAGAGCTCCATCTAGCTGGCTCCCGGCGTCACCAGTGGGTGGTGCAGGCGTGCCATCGGAACCCGTGTCCAGTGCCGAGGGGCATCCCCGGACAGACAGAACCCACCCCGGTACCAGGCCCATTGCTTTTATCATCAAGTCACTTAGCTGGCACGCTAATCCAGGGCAGACCGTTCGGGACCATAGTTGGAGTTCCCCTGCTGGGAACCAAACCCGTGACCTTGGAAAACAGGGCGTGGCTGGGGGCGGGGGGGGCGTGACCACAGATGGTCGGCTTAAACCTGTGACCACGGCTTCTCATCTCCTTTCCGAGCAGCGTGTTTTTACTGGCGATGTCACACCAGGCCAGCTGGTGATGTGGCGATGTCACACCAGACATGCCCATCCCACCCCAGCATGTCTAAGAGCGGGGGCTAAACGCAGCGAATAACCAGCACTGTTCTGTAGTCTGACACGGGGAACGCATACTCACCCTGACTCAAGCAGACTCCAGGAAGGGAAGCTAGAACCACAGACCCACGGGTCAGGATAGAATCTCTCTGATCGGTTCTGAGCAAAGCCATTTCCGCGGTAACCCCACTGCTGTTTTCATCCCCTCCGGTTCCGGCCACTAACCCTGTGGGGCTGCAGATCTATATATGACCGTTTCTGACGAGGGAAACCTCATGAGCGCGTCCTCTGAGGCCTCCACGCGCACACGCGTGTCCTGAGGCCACACACGCACACGCGTGTCCTCTGAGGCCACCACACGCACACGCGTGTCCTCTGAGGCCGCCACACGCACACACGTGTCCTCTGAGGCCGCCACACGCACACGCGTGTCCTCTGAGGCCGCCACACGCACGCTCAGGTCCCATTCCCTGATTTTTTTCTCAGGATCAAATGTCTATTAGGAAAAGCTGAGATGTATTAAAGGGAGTGCTGTCTGAATGCAGTGGCACACATCCGGCAGGGCTAAATACAGTGCTGATTTACGGGCCAGAAGCACTAAATAAAGGATGAGGTTTTAAACCCCCGACTGCCACTGAAAATGTAGACATGCGGATTTATAGCTGGGAGGGGGGACGGGTTGTCAGAAAGTGCCGGAACCTCCGGAATCAGATCAGTCGGATCGGATCCCGCAGCTGGGACAGCGGAGGAGGAGACGTGGCAGTTACGCAAAATCGCTGCGGTTCCAGGACCTGAATCAGATGATTCAGAGTCTAGTACATGGTAAAGGCACATAAGCTGCTTAAATAAACGCTGTAAGGCAAGCTAATACTGTCGGGAATAAGCGGCCAGCGGGCCTCCTTATCTGAGGCCAAATGGGCGGTAATGAGCGGAGTTTATGGCATCAAGTGATGACCTGGCATAGCGGGGGGGGGCAGCCGCAGGTCAGAGACACCCTCCCTCTCCGCTAATCAGCCCCCCAGGCGGAGTGCTAACAGACTTAAGCGCTTGAAAAGGCAGGTCTTCCACTGAGCCAGCGCTAAGTCCCTCACGGCAAGTCTGACCACACAGGACCATCCGCTAACTCCTCACCAACGACGGGATACGGAGGGAGAATCTCCTCCAGCGTATATTACTAAGGAAATGGGGAAGATTCCTGCCATCGATATGCAAGCAAGAGATAAACACGTATGCTGTCTGAACACGTTACCACAGCACAGCAGTGCCCATTGAGGAGCCAGCGGTGCAGGGAAGGAGACTTTCTGGGAATCTGTATGACAGCTCAGAGGACCGGATACGGGCAGGTGCTGGGGCGGAAACAGCATGGAAACCCTGCCTCAACACCGTCAGCCGAGGTGCCCTGCCGGCGATGGACGTCGCGGGGTTAATATCCAACGCAGTCAGTTGAGGTGGAGATGTGGCAGTTACGTCAAAATGGCCACAAACAAAGTTGCTGCGGCACCAGAATCAAATGATTCAGAGTCTAGTACATGCTAAAGGCAAGTAAGCTGCTTAAATAAACGCTGTAAGGCAAGCTAATGCTGCCGGGAATAAGCGGCCAGCGGGCCTCCTTATCTGAGGCCAAATGGGCGGTAATGAGTGGAGTTTATGGCACTAAGTGATGACCTGGTATAGCGGGGGCGCATGCCAGAGACAGAGAGGTCAGAGACACCCTCCCTCTCCGCTAATCAGCCCCCCAGGTGGAGTGCTAACGGACTTAAGCGCCTGGAAAGGCAGGTCTTCCACTGAGCCAGCGCTAAGTCTGACCGCACAGGACCACCCGCTAACTCCTCACCAACGACGGGGTACGGAGGGAGAATCTCCTCCAGCATATATTACTAAGGAAATGGATAGAATAGGGGGCAACATGGTGGTGCAGTGGTTAGCACTGTCGCCTCACACCTCTGGGACCCAGGTTCGAATCTTCGTCTGGGTTACATGTGTGTGGAGTTTGCATGTTCTCCCCGTGTCGTCGTGGGGTTTCCTCCAGGTACTCCAGTTTCCCCCCACAGTCCAAAGACATGCTGAGCCTAATTGGAGTTACTAAATTGCCCATAGGTGTGCATGTGTGAGTGACTGGTGTGTGAGTGTGTCCTGCGATGGGCTGGCCCCCCGTCCAGGGTTGTTCCCTGCCTCGTGCCCGTTGCTTCCGGGATAGGCACCAGCCCCCCCATGACCCAGTAGGATAAGCGGGTTGGAAAATGGATGGATGGATGGGAGACTAAGATTCCTGCCATCGATATGCAAGGTGGACATCGCAGGGTTAGTCCCCTAGACCATCAGCCGAGGTGCTCTGCCGGCGATAACCACTCACTGCATCTGGGAGTAGCATGAAAAGCAAACCAAGAGTGTCACTGAAACAAAAGCCAATGGAAGAATCAGTAAATATGAATCTTAAAAAAAAATGCAACGATCTGGACCTTCCTCCTCTCAGATACCACGGAAGAGGCCATCTTACTCGCTGCACGGGTGACTAGGCACGGAGCATCCCACTGAAAGATCCAGAAGGTTGAGCAAGCGCCCGCCAGGAGCTCCGAGTGGCCTGACAAGCTGCTGTGGAACCCGCAAGAGAAGCCGTGAACTCTGGGTGAACCATTAACGTCTGCAAGGCTTCGCCAAATACTTACACGCAGTTCATGACCGCAGACATACAAGTGGGCGCTGCCCCCCCTCAGATGCTTAATGGCATTTATAATGCAACAATGACTCTCCTCCCCCCACCACCCTGAGCAGAGACATGGATCACACGTCAGCGCATAGCTGTTAATGGACCTCCATATGGACTCTCTCTCTTGTCACAGCGTGCGACTGGCCACAAGAGGAGCGTGAAAATCCTACCCATGTTTGCAATTATACAGCGAGCACACAGACGGGGGTGGTGATGGGGGGGGGGGGGGGATTCGAGCCAGGGGATTCGAGCCTGGTGTCATGATGAAGCACAATGAGGCAGAAACAAACAGCGAGGCACCACCTCGCCCCCCCCTCACGGCACCAATAAGTAAGAAATCACTTTGGGCCTGCTGGCCCATTACTCAGCAGTCTGTACCCACCCTCCCAAAAGAATTAATGCCCGTGGAACAGCCCAAGATGGAACATAGCTCATTGAGCACTGCACAGAAAGGTTGGCAAACATGAGGCCACACCCGCTTTGATATGAAGCCACACCCATTTACGGAGGCCACACCCACATATGTTATGAAGCCATGCCCCTTTGTTATGAGGCCACACCCCCTTTGCTATGAGGCCCACCCACTTTTGCTATGAACCCCGCCTACCTTTTATGAAGACTCCAGCCACCTTTGCTACACATGAATAATTTATGAGCAGCCTGGCTTGAGAGGTGCGCCCTGCCGGGAATGAGGAAGGGGGGGCGCCCTCCCTCTGTGTCTGTCTGCAAGGCCAGGCAGCCCAACCACAGGGTCTCCGTACACCGTCACGACTTCAGCTCTTTCACCAACTCAACTCTTTCTCGGCCTCCCCCAAAAAAAAAAAAAAAAACTAAAGCAGGGGTGGGCAGTCATACAGAAAGGGCCGCTGTGCATGCGGGTTTCTGCTGCAACTCCCTAATTAGATAACAAATTAGAGAACTGATTGGCTAAAGGTTCCTGACACTTGGGTTTGAACAGCTGACCTAAAGGTTACCCCAAAGACCTGCATAGACACCGGCCCTTTATGGATAAGATTGCCCCCCCCCGGACTAAAATCACAGTCATCAGAACCCCCGGCACCAGCAGCCCAGACCATGTGGAAAACTCCACAACGGGCTGTGGGGGTTCTGCTCATAGAAATGGGGGCCCTGACCCGAGAGACCCTGCTGCCCGATCCACTGTACTGCCCAGTCCACTGTACTGCCCGTCCACTGTACTGCCCCTCCACTGTACTGCCCGATCCACTGTACTGCCCGTCCACTGTACTGCCCGATCCACTGTACTGCCCGTCCACTGTACTGCCCGTCCACTGTACTGCCCGTCCACTGGGGCATCATGGGACACTCGTAGGACACACGGGGGTGGGGCTGTGAGTGTGTCTGGCTTACAGCATATTGGCAGCAGGAATAAGTAGAAAGTGTCCAGCAAAATGCCTACCCCCCCCCCACCCCTCGAGACACGGCCGTGTATTACCATTCTCTCACGATTCAATTAGCACGGTTGTCAGATAGTAGGGTTTGCTTCACACGCCCCCCCTCCCCCCCTCCCCCACATCGTCAGTGCTGCTGACACCATGCCTGAGAAGGGAAGATAAGTGAGGAAGCCAGAGCTACTGTCAGCCGTATAGGGTAGCAGGACGGGGGGGGGGGGACAATGATACAGACACACATAGACAGACAGATACACACACACACACTGGTCCCCACATTGTAATAAAACTGGTCCCCACATTGTAATAATTACAGAAAGACAGAGACACACCCCCACACCCTCACGTGGGCCCCCTCTCCCTGTCCAGCTCTCTGGCCTCAACCTCTGACCCCCTCACCCCACACAAAGCAGGCCTCACAGAAACACGGCACCACCCCCCAGGAAAATCCCCTGAAGTAAACCAAACCAGCCAGCCCGGTTTTCCCTGCTTCCGGAACCAGTCGGGACGGCCTCAGACAGTTACTAGCGGGACCCCGACCTCGATTCAGATCCCCCTCCTCAGTGAGGAATCATAAACTCAGGGGTCTAACCTAGAAGTTGCACAGCTAAGCAGGAGGTGCAGCACTTCAGCCAACACGCTGGGGTAACCCAAGGACCCGCACGCACGGCAGTGACGACACCCCCCTTCCCTATTAAGGTCACGTGGGCCGCTACCACATCGGACTGGGCCCCGTAATCACCACGGCAACACCAAGCGCCTCAGCGACAAGGCAGCAGTGTCACGATCGGTCAGGAAAGGCAGAGTTTCACTTTTACACCGGAACATTAAACACACATGCAGACTGATGGTCAGGGAGTGTTTAACTGACTTCTGATATCTTGACAGCGCAGTGTCTCCCCCCCCCCAAATGTCCCACAGAGCCCCTCCTGGCTTTCTGGGGGCTGCCCCTCTGAGTCCCCATGAAGTGGGGAGATTAACTGCCTCCCCTTTGTCTCCCATTATCCCCTGGCGGGTTCTGGAGGTCAGCAAGGCCCCGCCCCCCTGTCCCACTCCCGTTGTTTAAGTCATTCAGACACCCCCCCCCCCCCTTCGGGATGCCTCTCCCGCCAGCTGTGAAGGCACCGACACTCAGCAGTAAAAATCCAAAACCGTGCAGCGGTGTGGACCAAACCAAGCGGGCACTGGGGGGGAGGGTGCATTTTTTTCCATTTGGCTGCAACGGAATGTTAATGCTTCGTGACAAGAGCCGAAATCTTTTCAATCTAGCGGAAACCATGAGGGATTCTGATTGAAAGCACCACTGCCCCAGTGGTCGTCAGCACCGGAGGGTTTTGGGCTTCAGACCATGGGAAGGAGCGACAGCGGCACCATGAGCGGCAAACCATACCCCCCCCCCCCCCAAGGCCACACCCACCACGGCGGCAGCGTGGGAAACACAGCTTTAATGCGCTAATTACCCCTCAGTTGGCATCAGGCACAGCGCCAAGACCAAAGTAAGCAGCATGTCTCCCGCTTCCCTGCCTTCTTCCTGCCTCTGCTGCTGTCGGTTCTAGAACAGGGGCGGGCAACCCTGATCCTGGAGTGCCGGTACCCAGCAGGCTCTCCATCCTACCTGCTCTCTGCTGCTGTTGGTTCTAGAAGAGGGGCGGGCAACCCTGATCCTGGAGTGCCGGTACCCAGCAGGCTCTCCATCCTACCTGCTCTCTGATGATCCACACCTGATCTCAGGCAGAGAGCAACTCATCAGGTAGGACAGAAAACCTGCTGGATACCGGAACTCCAGGGTCGGGCTGCCTGCCTAGAACCTTCTTTGGTAGAAAACACACTCCTATAAATACTTGTAACAGGAAAAAAAGCAAACCTGACCACAAAGACGGATGTAAGGGGGGGTGACATCTCCGCTCATCCACTTCCCACTAGTCCCAGGAGGTCCAGCCGTTCCCCTGCTTCCGGAAGTATCCGTGTCTCGCCACCAGACACGGGAGGGACATGGTGCCCTGGAGCACCCACCTCTGCACCCACCCTGATCCCTGCAGATAAGTCGATCAGCGTCGGGGGTGGAGCCGCACTATAAAAGGGCGTCACACAGTGGCTCCCTGCAGCCCCGGGACCCACTGCCCCCCCCCTCCCGTCTTCACTGCAGATGCCCCAAAACGCTCCGTCATCCTGCGGATGCTCACCGGTTTGAGCACCCCCCAACCGCCCGCCGCGGTTCTCGCACCCACTGTAAAAGTTCCAACGGAGGCCCGGCATTCATCCAGTGGTGAAAAAGCAGGAGAAAGGTTTAAATTGGCAAATCCCAGCACGGGGCGGGGACACTGGAGTGGTGACTCATCCATGGGCGGGGTTACAGGCGGCACGGCCTATCCGGGGAAATCATGTTGGCACTCTGTCCTGGGGGAAGCGAGCGCATCTTTAACTTCCTGAAGCTGGCAGGAGGGAGGAGGGGGGAGGGGGCAGTGGGGGCTGAACCGGTGCCAGCCTGATGAGGTCGGGTTCCAGGTCTTCAGCGGGTGGCATATAATCACGACAAGGTCACACAGTCGCCAGCGGGAACGAACCGAAACAGCTGCGTTCCCAGCGGTTAGTGGCCCTAATCACCCACCTCCCCCTTCCAGCCACCCCCCTACAGGGCTGTGGGGGTCGTTACTGTCATTCGAACCCTCAGCCCAGACGCCTGGGCACCGTATAAGGGGCGAGAGCCTCATCAAAGCAACATGTCCTGCAGTCTTCTTTCAATAGTGCCCCGAAAGAATTAAGCAAAGGCTTTAATCTACTTGTCACATGAGCTGATGACACATGGGGGCGACGTTGCTGGGATGTTACAAGAATGTTACTTTGGAACCATCAGATGCCATGGGAACTGTACCGTGCTTCATTTAACACATAAACATAGAGAGACACACACGTATTAACACAGAAAGACAGGGACACGCACACAGCAGCGACCCTGGTGACACTGAGCACTGCTCCCGTCCAGGGGACACAACGCTGGATACTTCCTCCAGGATGTGGGAATCGTGTCGAAAGGCTCAGCTTAAAAATGAAGGGGGAGGAGAGCAAACGACTCACGGCAAATGCTGCCAGCAGCACCGGTGTCCTTTTACAAGGTGAATCAAGGTCACCCTCGCGCCCCCCCCCCCAAGTTGGTGATTCGTAAATCCGACACGTCACGTGACACAGGCTACGGTGGCACGCGTGGTTTTTAACCACTTCCTGCCGCAAGGTCGTCGTTCTGGAGGGAGCTGCTTTGTGTGGAATACTTTACGTAGACAAAGAGTCGGATTGACCTACAGAGTGCAGCTAAGAGGCAGAGGGACTCACTGGTTCCGTAACTCTGCTGGAGACATTTCCAGCCCCAGAATTGCCTATTCCCAGTGCCAGTGTCAGTGTCAGGGTGGACTGTGACCCCACTGGAGAGCTGTGCCCCAGTCCTCGCTGTCCCAGGGAGAGGTGACATGGTCCTTCTGCTGCACAGGTGTCACCGGCACGGAGGCAGGGGTCTCCAGGGGCCCCATGCTGCCATTTTGGGGCCCGCAGGGAGGATTTGTGTGACCGCCAGTGGCCTGGATGGAGCCAATCTTCAATCCAAGCTGATCCGATCGGATTAGCGGATCAGTGCCGCCAGCCGAGTTAACCCAGTCCACGGGATCAGACCCCCCCCAGCTGCCCAAAATCGAGGCGGTCACCTTCCCCAGCTGGTGTCCTGCACGCACGATTAATGCTGCCCACTTAGAAGTCTGCCTAGATCTTCCCCTTCTTAATGGCATGGTGGAGATTACCTAAACCGGCCAGGAGGTCCTCACACGACCAGGCGGATATTAAAATGTACTAAAATGGGATTTGAACCCGCAGCCTAATGGTGCCTTTCCATGAGTGGTCCCACCCCAAGCATGCACACTGGACCAAGTCATAGGTGAGCAGGCTTGCTGGGGGTGCTGGGGGGAGTTGCACCCAGGACCCACCACAAACACCCTGCTGACCCCCCTCCCCCCAAAAAGACAATAGCCGAGTTATTGGATCAGCTCTCACTCCTAACAGAAAACACAGAAGGTGCTTTGTTCCTCCGTCTTTTAAAACCTCGGGTTATATTTAATTAGGTGCCAGACTCTCCATCCCTTTGTAAAGTCTGACGGAGTCCCAAACAACGGGGGGGGGGCTTTCCCAGAGACACACCCCCCAGAGGGACAAATGAACACAAGCCTGCAGCCTGTGGGATTGGACCCCCGGAGCGGCGTGCGGGTGTTAGCGATAGCCACCCCTGCTGCCAGCCAACTCGGCAAGAACAAGCTTCCCTTTCAGAAGCAGGTGTGGGCTTCCGCTAATGCCGCCATCTGTAATCATGGGGACCGCCGTAACCGATGACAACCAGCCCAATGCACAGGAACCACTGCCGAAAATCAAAAGAAAAACAAACGGGGCGACTTCGATCTGCTTAGCGGCGACTAGTCATTGGCACATTTCGCGTAAACGAGCTTTTAATTGGCTGTTTTAATCGAGCGCCGGAGGCATGGAGCCTCAGGGGATGGAACCTGGATGGGCTTTTAGCACATCAGTGCAGTTAAAGCTCACCGCTGGGGCAAACAGAGGCGTCCAGCGCTTTGGGTCTGAACCGTGGCACAGGATGGCCAGCATCAAGGTACCGAGGTTCGCCAATAAAACCCGGAATAGCATCAGAACCCACCCAGCCAGACCGCAGCCTGGCAGACGGCATGCGGCCCGGCACAGGACACAGTAACGCCAAACATGCAGCTCCTTAAAGCGCCGGCGCCACTCTGGTCACTGCAGAGCCTGAAGAGCCTGTGCCCTGGGGAGGAGGCGGTTTCTCCTGTCTGCCGACGTGACTCTTCTGTTCTCTTCTGGAGGGGACTCACATCTGCTCCTCAAGGAGGTTTGGAAAAGGACCAAGCAGCTTCCGATATCTGCTGCTTTATGTCTTACAGAGATGCTTGAAGACCTTTGTTTCGTTTAAAGTCCTCAAGGACAAGTCTGTCATCCAGCAGAATCACCTTCTGCCAACCATCCTCCCATCTGAGAAAAATGGCCTGGGGTTCAAGTCCCGACTGTGTGTGTGATTGTGATTGTGTGTGTGTGTGTTTACATTACCTTTGTAGAAATAACATTTCACAAACCTCTTCACAGAGGACTGAAAACAGGTGGGGCAAAACACACCTTTAATGAGTCTATACTACTTTTAATGAGTCGACACCACCTCGTGACCTGAGGTGATGGATGACTGTCTAAAAGCCATGCCATAGAACAGGGGTCTCAAACTGCAGTCCTGGAGGGTCGGAGCCCTGTGTGGTTTAGTTCTTTCCCCCTTCCACCACAAATGATTCAGCTGAAGAGCTGTGTGGAAATTAGCACAAGGAGTTGAATCAGGTGTGTTAAATGAGGGTGAACCAAAAACTGTGTAGGGCTCTGGCCCTCCAGGACTGGAGTTTGAGACCCCTGCCATAGAACAAGGAGCAGACAATAAACCCATCTGCAGAGAATGCGGGAGTGACACACGGCTCACGAACAATCTCACGAAAGTGTGACATCATCCACAAAGTGGAGATCCCACCGCGAAGTGGCTGTCCTGAGCATATCCGCCCCCTACAGACCCCGTTCCTACTTGCTGGAAGACCACGTGCAGAGACTCCCAGGCATTGCAGACTCTAACAGCGCAGGATACAGAGAATATAGACAGGGGAATCGGAGAAAGACTCTCCCGGTAGCTAAGCTCCTCGCATGCAAAAGACAAGCCTCTCATAGACAACAAGAACGGCCAGGCTACAAAAGTACCACGACGATCGGTATTATGGGATATTCCCCACAAACACAACAACGTCCGAGTTGGCGGGGCAGGTCTGGGGCGATCCGAGTTTAACATCACCCTCCCAACCCCGTCTAGAGACGCCAATGAAGAATGATCGCGGGAACCACCCACATTAGCACTTACTGGGCTGAAACTCATTCAGTAGTATTCACCAAAAACAGAGAAACAAACAAACAAACAACGCCCCGATTTCATAAGGGGGACTTTAAACACTTAAAGGGATGATTCAGGTTCCTGGCGATTACGCGAGCATTTCCCAAGGGGCGCAGCCAGAAACAAACTGCCCTTATTCACCAGCCCTACTTGTGCAGCACTGAGTCTGCGGAGCCTGGGAGTGGCGTGCATTTCGCCTTTTCTGGATTAAAAATATCGGTCCCCGAAAGCCGGTCAGAGATGCAGATCTGCACCGGACCATCGGAGTTTCTAACTTTTGAAACCTTTTTATTTTTCCTGCCAGTATCACTGGAGAGAGGGTCCCAGAGCCCAGCAAGCGCCCAGGTGAAAGTTTCCACACAACGTGACAGAGACGCTGCAGGGACGTGTGCCATTTCCTCCATGGAAATGGAGGGAGGGTCCAAAGCGCCCCCAGCACGGTCTTTATCATATTTAAAGCCAAAGGACGTGTAGTTCCACAGAGAAACATCTCCTGGTGATTTATCACTGAAACATCACCCAGACATTCACAACGCTTTGCAAGCCCAGTCATCCAGAACAGCCCACCTTAAATTAATACAGCGACACTCCCTTAAACGTCCCGGGGTCTGAACCAGCTACAGTAGAGAAGGTTGATTATTAAACCTTAGAATGGCATTTAAAACATCTGAAAAGCACCTGCTTTGACAATCAGAGACGCCGCTAATGGGAGCGTGTACTGGGACCCCAAGGCCGGAGCCAGATTTCCAGCCTGGAAAAGCCGAAACTGCTGCTGGCACAGCCTCCAAAATAGCCCGGGGCCTAGGTGGGTGGATCGTAGTGCGTTTCTGCAGTCCTGTCTCTTTTGGGTTTCCCAGATTAAAACATCGCCCTGATTTACAGACGCATGCCGGTAGAGGGGGGGAAGCCTGCCGGACGCCGTTTCACCGCAACGCCGGTCGAAACCCTGCAATCAGGTTAATTAAGAGTTACTGAAATGTTCGTTTATACGCAGCACAATTGCGGTCGAGATGTAATACTCGTATGAGGTATTCAGCCTTGCCGCACACATCAAACATCCTCTATGTTAATTTCAAATGAGAATTAAACTTTTGCTATGTTGCCCTAATACTTCTCACCAGCTATAAAAAATCAATGTTGGTAGACAGGACGCCTGTATTTTTTTAGATACACTTCAGCGCACGGAAAATAATTGAGATGGTTTTACACAACAGCACATTATGCTGATAAATTGCTCTATCCAGTGAAAATGTAATAGATTAAAATCTGAATCACTGCCTAGACACGCAATTCCTTAATGAGTCAGCAACACGATTATTCTCGCTATAAGTTTGTTTAGTAAATAACTACACCTAAATCCGGTCAGTGTACATGTCCGGCTCTGCAGCTACCCGTTTATCCGGTCTTGCCACCAAACAACCGGTACCCGGAAAAAAAAACGAGCTCAGCTTTTAATAAAGCGCTGATTTGCCACCGCGTGTAATATTTACCCCGCCCGCTGCACCGGGACCGAGGTTAACGCCGTCAGGACGCGGGGTAGCGGGTCCCGTTTCCCGCCGCCGGCAATGAAGCGCAACACCGGTGGTCCGCTTTAGATCAGCCAGCCGGATTCTTACTATTTTGTTAATACGCTTCAGAAAAAAAAAAATGTTTTTGTTTTGTTAATACAACTTAACTCGGCAGGTAAGAATGACTTTTCAGAATCAGAATCCTTTTATTCGACCATGCACAAGAAGCACGAGGAATTTGTTTTGATGCAGGAGGTGACTTGAAAATGCAACTAAAGCAAAAGTACAAAAACCAACAGATATAACGAAAGTAAACAAATTAAATAGAGGTAGCAGAACAAAAATAAAGATAAGCAAATAATAAACATTTAATATGATTAAAAGTGAGACAAGCAAATGCAGGGTACAAAGAGCGCGAGTTATCCATGGTAGTCTGACTACTTCCCCCGGCCGTACCTGTGCGTTTTCAGCTTGCTCTCCTTCTTGTTCAGCACCCCCGGCACGCAGCTGGTGAGCTCCGTCCAGTCGGCGTGCAGCCCGCAGCTCCAGCCCGTGGAGAAGCGCGAGAAGAGCCACGTCTCCTTCCTGTTCGGCCGGTAGCATGTGCACTTCTTCTGGCCGGGTCGGCAATCGCAGGGCACCTCCAGGCGCACGTTCTGAACCAGGTGGCGCCCGAAGGTGGTGCCCCCCGTCTTCTGTATGTGCAGGAACACGATCACGTCCTCCCCCTTGATCTTGAAGTCCACCGTGCGCTCCAGGTCCCGGACGGGGAAATAGTACTTCTTAACGTAATGCGGGTCCGGAGTGGGATAGATATCCGTATTGTCCTCCGCCAGGTACCCCTGCGGCGCCCCGAAGTTCATCACCCCGGGAGCCACGTACTGGTACAGTATGAGCATGAAGAAGACGGAGCCGGCGACGATTAACAAGAATTTGCTGGTCCTCTCAACCATGTTCCTGCCAGGGGCGTCCAGACCTTACCATCTCGCAGTGATCAGTGTAGCGGGTGCTGGGCTCGGCTCTGCTGCCACTATTCGCAGGACCTCCAGCCTGCAGTTGGGCTTTACATGGTGCGATCCGCCGGACACATGGCATAGACACCTCGCCCGCTCCGCTCCGTCTTCACAGCTGACTGCTGCGATCGTGCGGCGAGCCGCTGCGGCTCCTCTCTCTCCGAGCCACCACCACCATCATCATCATCACCCTCATCATCACCATCGCCGTCGTCGTCAGAATCGCAGAGATTAGCGACACCCACTTTCCCCGCGCATACACTCCCTACTCACGCAGCCAGATACTCTCAGCCACACGCGCATCTCACACAAAAAGAGACGATAGAAAGACATTTAATGCTCCGCTTCGCGTCGGGCGCCCGCACTGTTCTGGAGCGTGGGATGAATCTAAGCGCCTTTTCTGCTGAATCCAATATTTCAGGCATATGCAGAAGATAGCAGCGTATCACCTTATTTCTTAAATAATAAAATTGATCATGGAACTGGAAGTTTGTTCGGAACTACTTAAACGAGCTAAGATTTAATATATACGAAAGCCAGTTCTGGAAATTCAGATTTTCTTACAATGTTAGGGTAAACATTGACAGTTGCAAATTTAAATATGACGTTAAAGACTGCTTTGGCTAATTTTACGACGTCGCTGAAAAATACAATTTGAACAGTAAGAGAACGCTTACATCACGTATAATCAAATTATAATTAATATATGCTATTAAACATTTTGCACAAGTGTAGAAAATAATCACGGAATACCACGTATATATTATGGACCAAAACGTAAATGATCTACGTGTGACTAAAGCAGTTTGCCAAGCGTCCGTTATATGGGAAAAGGGGGTCGTGAAACAGGGAATCAATCTTGTCAAGCGTAGAAAAGTATGATGTTTGAGCGGCGCTGCTTGCCTGCCTGCCGAAAGGGGGCAGCCGTCTGCGGTGTCTGACGCTGCATTTGGGAAACAAGCGGTCATTATATCTTGTTTTGAGCGAGCTTGAGCGATTACCGCAGTTGTTTTATCTGAAGTGCATGCTACATACGCAACTACTAAACACAGAAAATAAACAATCCAGTTGCTATACAACATTAATACTACCACATATCCTATGAATGTTGTATCCCGTTTCTGGTTAAAATAACTAATAAATATTCCATTACCACAGATCTAGTACCTAGTCACTGGCATCTTTCCCGGCAAGTACATGGCAGAGTCAGCCAGAACAAGGTGCCAGTCCATCACAGGGCACACATACACTCTGTGGGCAATTTGGAGACACCAATTGACCTAACCACATGTTTTGCTATTGCAAGCAAAAAAACTCAGTATCTGGAGAAACTCTACACAGATGTGGGGAGAACCAGCAATCTCCACACACGAAGGGGGGATAGGGTTCGAACCTGTGACCCTGGAGGGGTGAGGCCACAGTGCCATCACTGTTGCATAAACAGCTGCAGATCCTTTTTTTTTGCACTGTTTAACTCTGACTGCTGCGTGATAGGACCACGCTGACAGTTTCAGACCTTCTCAGGTACAGCGCCCCCTACCTCCCACTATGCAGAAGACACTGAGAAGCCAGCTCTGCCCTGACAGCCAGTACCCCCCAGAAACCCCTAAGAGAGCCACATCTGGCTTCCTGTAGCTGAAGTCGCCCTGTGGCCCGGCCTGTTCCCGGCATGTGGGTCCGACCTTTCGCTGAAGCGCTGACGGAAAGCACCAGGACCCCTCATCCCCGCTTTGACAAACAAAACCGCGGCTTGTCTGATCGCGCACAATGATGCCTATGTGTGAATTCAGGATGCAAGTGTCGCTTTCTCGCGTCACGGTGGGGCGATACTCCAATGGAGCTGAGCACGGGCAACAAAGAAGGGCCTGTTTACCGTTAACACCGCGATATTAAGAGGGTGCTGTCCAGCGGCCACGGAACAGACAGACCGCTCTCAAACAGCACGAGAGGTGGAAGTTCTGGACCGTTCATGAGGATCCTTCAGAGCTTTCCCGTGACCTGTCCTTGGGGGTGGTCATGAAGCCTTTTAATATTTTTTTTCCCAGCAGTGACTCTTAAAACAGGTTGCAATGAAAACACCCCCCTCCCCTCATGTTAATGTGAAGGCAAACACGCCCTGATGGTTTTCAGTCCCGTGCTCTGATGGGTGGGGTCTGTGACAGCTCCCTCCACCCCTGCTCCCCAAGGGCCAGTGCTCTCTGTTTCTTTGTTTTCTTGGCAGAACGGTGGTGTGGAATAGGAGAAGTGACCTAGAGTTCACGCACTGCAGAACTGGTCTTGGGCTGTTTTGACCGGTGCTGCTAGCCCAGTGAGTCCAGAGCCATCCTGCAGAACCTTCTGTGGACAGACTTGGAACCCGAAGACCCAGACCAAACAGCACATAAGCCCGTATTAAAGATGTTTATGGAATAAGGACTTTTCTCCTGTGCGGTGTGTATCCGAGGCACCGTTCCTGTTAATAAATGTAAAACGGCGTGTCGGAATCGGTCCCTAGGTAATTCCTGAGCCGCTCCAACACACACAGACAGAACCACAGCTGCGGACTTTGATTTAAGGTGCGTCGGATTTCCCAGTACATCAGAAAGCCCACTTTGAACGTTTAAAAGGCTCTGAATCTGGAGCTGTGACGGGGGGGGGGGGGGCCGTTGACGAGGCCCAGCTTTTAAAACTAATTTTCACCCTCTTACACCCCCCGCCCAGGCATCTCTCACATCGTCGCGGTGACGATTAACAAATCGACACTGGCCTGCTTCCTGTGTCTTGGTCAGGGGAAGGTAGCGTTTAATGGGAATGTCGCGCGTAGTTTCACGTGCCTGGCCCAATGTCCCGGAAACGCTTAACTCGTTAGATTTGCTGCTCTGAACAGCTCACCAGTGGCTCCAAAGGTTTGGGAGCCCCCTGTTGGCCACAAACAGTTACTACACTAGGGGGCCTCAAAGTGATTTTTGTTCTAAGGGAGGCCCCAGAAGGAGTCCCTCAGCCTGGTCCTTGGCGACCCCGCAGACAGTCCACATTTTTGCTCCCACCCAACTCTCAGTAGGAAATCGGACCACACTTGCGTGCACATCACAGCGACGAGAACTCTGCAGACTCGTGCTTTGCCCCGTCTCGGCCAATCCAGATCAGTGGATCTGAGAAGATGACAAGTGGAAGCCCCAAGGCAGGCAGCATCCCAGAGAAAAACACGCTGCTGTTTCTCTTGTCAGCTGTCTGGCAAACCCGGTGTAGGACACAGACACACACAGCCCCGCACACACACACATGCTGTTGCAGAAACACGCTCCTCATTCGTACCCGAAGGCCTCCACTGGCCTTCTCGGGGGCCTGTGGTACAATCCCCAAGCAGCGTGAGCGGTAAATCACGTCTAACGGGAATGCGAGCTGTCAGGGAAGCTATTTTCTCTCCTGATAACGGTTTTCCAAATTCACATGTTTTCTCTGGATTCAAGGCAAATATTTGGCAGATGATGGGGTGGGTGGTAAATGGGATTCCCAGACTTGGTGGCTGCCTCCTGGGGACGTTTCTCAAAGGGGGGGGGGGGGAGTGTAATACCCATTGTCAAGCACCCCCCAACCCCCACCAAGGCCATCAATTTCTCCAGACCAGATTCAGTAAAGGGGGAAATGACCCATTTCAGGATGGGACAGGCGAATGGAGAAGGTCAGACCTGAAGATTCCCGAGGGAAGCAGCACACACCAGAACAGCTACAGGCAGATGAGCGTGAGCTTTGGATAAGAGACCCCACTTAGAAGGAGTCTCTATCCATGACCATACGCCTCATCCTCACCTCGCATCAAGCATGGCGCATTTACTGTGTGGACAGGCCCCGCTGGGGGCTTCCGTGGGAAAATGCCAGATTTCTTCCCTTGGATTTGCATTTTCCCGCTGGTCTGACGGCTAGTTAAACAGCCTTTGTGTCGCTGAAATGCTGCGGAGTTTTGCGGTTTACGGCGATAATTTATACCGCTGCTCTCCGGCCGGCGGAACAAAAGCAGCATAGATCATGCTGGCCCTGGACATTCAGAAAAATCGTTAAAAAAAAAAAAAAACCACAGGAGGAAACCAGCCAAACCACACAAGACACTCTCAGCCCTGCTGTGATGCCCCATGGTCTCAGTAAGCTAATGTCGCATCCCAGAATGCACTGCTTACGGGGTGACAGCTGTCACCATCCCTCCGCGATCCAACCAGAATGACTTCTTCATGGGGGGAGTTAAGTACAGAAGGAAAGATACCGCAGAAATCACGAAACGTGCGTGAAGGGGGACTCACATCCGTGGCATGAGGGAGGGAATGTTGCAGAAAAGTTATTCTGACGAGTGCTGCCTGTCTCCACACCCTCTTCCACAAACACAGGCGCTTAGCGAGAAAACCAGATCCCACAGCCATTATGACTAAATTACTTAATCTGCGGCACCATTTGAGTCTGCATAGCAACTTCTAAAGAGAAGAATTGCGGAAATCCTTCTTTCGGCCTCAGCGTGTTCCGTTTGCAAAGCAGGATGACTCTCCAGTGCCGATGTCATTTTTCCGCTGGCGTGTGCATTGCTAAGGCTTTGGTGGCACCTGGTGTGCAGCGCCCCCTGCTGGACTTTCACTTCGTCACATGGGTCTGACCTGACCGATACGATCCTTCTACTCACAGACAGAGGTGGATATTTCAGGTCCAGAAAGTAAAAATCCAAACCAGGATTTTGTTTCAACCAACCAGTTGAGTACTCTGTGAATGTGACT
>JAODJU010000081.1:23487551-23502655 GCA_026776725.1 Gnathonemus echidnorhynchus
CAAAGCACACTTCCTGCAAGGAGGATGGGGGGGGGGCGGGGGGGTGACACGATTTCAAACCTCAGGACAGGCAGGATTTTCAAAAGCATGCCTCCTGGTTTTTGGAAGGGACCGGGCGTCATGGGGGTCCAAGCTGGATGAGCCACAGAAGAAGAGCCCCGCGGGGGGGTTGGGGTCCTTTGTTTAAGGGTTTATGGGAATTAGGCAGGAGCTGGGAAGGTGCATTAAAAATGCCCTTCTGGCAAGCAGAAGAAACAAACCAAAGTCAGGCCCACCTGGAACGGAAGCAGCAAGGCCTGGGGAGGCTTCTTACCTTTCTGCCTGAACGAGGGACAGGCTGACGGGGGGGGGGGGGGGGGTCACAGAACAGGCCCCTCGCTATCCATCTCACGAGCAGCAGCATCTCCAAGGTGAAATGTTCCAGGAAGTGGCACATTTTACACTTCAAACAGTGCAGAGTCCTCTGTTTTACTAAAGTGTCTTTAAGCCCATATCTGCTCGTTGCTCTCCCCCCACTCAGGGAGGGAAGGAGACACTCACATGTCACAGTCACATGTGCCCGACACCGTCCGCATCCTTTTGGATCCGCAGGTCGGACCCTCCCAGTCGCCCCCTGCCCCGACGGTTCGCCTGGGTCTCCTGCAGCTGCTGTAGGGGCTCAGATCGGCCAACTGTCGGTAGCGTGTGTGTGTGTGTGTGTGTGTGTGTGTGTGTGTGTGTGAGATAAGCCCTCGCTTGCTGCGAAAGCAGCCCGACAGACTCATGGATTTCCGAAGCTTGTGAAATATCAGATTGTTGGTGCCTGCGATAAAAACAGGGGAACCGTGGGACGGGAGCCAATCAGCAGAGAGCATCGTTATCACAGTGTTTTCTAGAAAGTTCTCATCCTGAACTGGCACCGTGCTCGTCCCTGGGGCTTCTGGGTGATGTTAGATATAAAACCTATACTAGTATCCTGACATTCTGAGAAATTAAAAACAATTTTCTAGATGCAACATTCACACTGTGCTGTATATATGGAAAGAAAACAATAAGAATGTTTTTAATTTACCTTATGTTAGTTATAGGTAATTACAGTGCAGCTGGCCCTGGAATCGGTTTCCTGTCTGTCCCTGTTTCGTTCCAGGGAGCTCGTTAGTTGGCTGCTGCCCTTTCAGGCCCTGCTGTTCACACTGTATGCTTGAGGCAGACTAGAGGTCATATGAAAAAGTCACATGTCAAAAAACCGGGCTCCCATTGGTGCACCCCCTTCCTTTTCAGCCAGTGGCAGGGGACCACTGTAAACAGGAAATTAATAAAAAATGATTTCACCCCAGGCAGAGGGGTAATTATAGCGTCTTTTGCGGAGTTACTGCCATGTGTTTTATACAGTTTCTGCCCCCTCCTGCTTATCCTGCAGCCGATGGCCCGGATCTAGCAATCAGGCTGTTTATTATAGTTTTCCCAGCCTTCAATCCGCAGGGGTGACCCAGGGAGCCAGGAGCAAATTGATGCGATTTCCATCGAACACAAGTTTATTTGCCGCTTTAAGCGCTGCTACCCGAGCGGCAGTGGAGCTCAGAACCAGATTTCAACAGAAATGCTATAGGGGGCGCTCTGCTGAGGACATGCTATGCATCGCACTACACTCACGCTGCTAAACTCCACTAAGCTCCTGGCGTTTCTTGGTCATTTTTATGCCTGCATCAGTAGGGCTTCCCCCTCCCCCCAAATTAAATGAACACTGATTAGTTTAAATTGTGTGTTTATATTCCCCCCCCCCCCCCCTTTTTATAAATGTTGAGTGATGTTCCTGACAGCCCCACTTGCCCTGAGGCTGCTCCAGAGAAGCTGATTGGCTGTGTGTATTAACCTGACGCACCAATCAGATTACCCGGTTGGGTCGGGGCTCTGCTGTTTATCATTGTGTCAAAGATGAGACTCTCCTGGCTGCAGCTGTCAAGCCAGAGCATCTGACAAAGTCCGGGGCAACCCCTAAGCAGCTGCTCTTAGCAATCAAGCCATCCGTCTTCTGTCCTGTCCAGGCATCAAGGGTGCAGGGCAGGGGAGACCCATCCCAGGGTACACACCCGATACCTGGAGGCATGACAGTACCAGTGATACCCACTGAGTCACAGTGATGGCCTGGATTCACACACTGCGTTTAAAAATATGTTCAGGTCATTAAGGTTAAACATGAGTGTGTCACACCCCGCTCGTCTGATCCCCTTGTGCCACGCCCCCCTCCCTCGCTGCCCCATGTGGAATCCCCATGTCATCGGCTGTGTCTTGTTTCGTTCAATGTAGTCTAGTGTATTTCAGTACTTCCCTGTTCGTCTTCCCCCAGTCCTGTCATTGACGTTACTGCCCATTTGTCCTGAGCACTTCCCCATTAAACTCCTTTGTTTCCCCGACTTCCTGGACTCGGGCTCCTCTGTCTCCGTTCCGTGTCGTATTGCAGCACGTAACAGAATGTTAGATACCTTGATACAATTAATATGGCAGAATAAGATACAACCCCAAATCAGAAAAAGTTGGGACGGTATGTTAAATTAAAATCAAACTGAAAACAGTACTTTGTTAAATTATCTTTGACCTGTATTACATTGAAAACAATATAACTCAACTTGTATATTACATTGCTTATGTGTTGAATTTGAAGGTGCAGAACCACCATACCAGACCCCACGCCAACGGGACACTGCCCCGGCCTCACGTTCTGTCACACGCTCAGCCAGTCCGGACCCACGCCAACGGGACACTGCCTCGGCCTCACGTTCTGTCACACGCTCAGCCAGTCCGGACCCACGCCAACGGGACACTGCCTCGGCCTCACGTTCTGTCACACGCTCAGCCAGTCCGGACCCACGCCAACGGGACACTGCCTCGGCCTCATGCTCAGCCTTTCCAGACCCCAAGCTGATGGGACACTGTCAGGACAGGCTCCCCTAATCCCCTCTGTCTGTTTTTTAATACATATGTAAACAAGTAAAATGAAACTGATAGTCCAAAACAACATGACTTTATGACCCCGACCCATTGGGTTAAAGGAGCA
The DNA here is from genome assembly GCA_026776725.1 of Gnathonemus echidnorhynchus. Lineage (NCBI taxonomy): Eukaryota > Metazoa > Chordata > Actinopteri > Osteoglossiformes > Mormyridae > Gnathonemus > Gnathonemus echidnorhynchus. Next base: position 23,490,586 of record JAODJU010000081.1, read on the forward strand.
TTTTCCTGTTTTTTAATTAAAAGATAAAAGCCTACTCATCCTCTCAAAAATCCCGTCGCACAATTGCACAAACAAACATATTACTTTTCCTGATTTGGCCTGGAGCTGGAGGAGTCATTTTTATGTCTTTCTGGAATAACAAACAACATCGGAATGTACTGTGATGGATCTGGGATCTGCTTGGGACGCGGCCTCACATACCACATTAATGTGACCCGCATTCGGCGGCGCTGTCACCTTTCCAGCATCGGGCCAGGTTTGCCGTGGAGACCGAGATAGAAACGGCGGATTGAGACCCGCTTGTTGCACCCGACTTTCAGAAAATGCACTAGACTTCAGAACAACCTGTATAAGGCTCTGAAGGTCGGCCTCATCTCGGTCACGTGGGACCCGGAAAAATCAGGAACATCTGCTTCTGTGGCCAAATACATACAGATGAGCGTCTCAATGACAGAAAAAACTAAATTTACAACGAAATTACAGCTTTCCGCAGAGGTGCTCCCTGACGCATCGAATGGCATTTTAGCTAAACAAATATGAAATTGTGTGGAATAATAAACAGCGGTTAAATAATTGCGTCGATGTGGGTCTCATTACGTCTCAATGGCTCATCGTGTTTTGTCAATGACACCATGTTCCCAATTCAGCAAGGCTCAGAGAGGCCACCCCCGCCTCTGCATTTGACTGCACTTTCGTGGTCTACAAAGCTTTTTAGTCTTTGAATAAAGCAGTTGGACCCCCACCCAGCACAAAGAGGTGAAATTTGAGAGTGAGGTTTTCCAGGTCAGGCTGTCCAGACGAGCCTGGTGTCGCATTTCCGATGATGCGATCAGCTCTCCGATTCCACCTGGTGTTGAATGACACAAGTGTCGTGATGTTTCCAGAGTTTTTCAGAGTGTCGCTTGCTTTGGGCTGAAACACAGTGGAGGGCCATGCCGTGATTTTTTTTTTTTTCATGTATTTGCAGTGTGTATACTGAAAGCACTCTGCTTCTCGTGGAATGCTGTCAAGACTGCATATGAACATTGACCTGGATTCAAAAATGTATTTGAAGAATTCTTATGGGACTGTCAAGCGAGAGCAAAAGGTTAAGCAACAGCAGTGGGAAACAGAAAGGTTTCCTCAGTGCTGCAGGGCAGCCAGTGATTTCGCAGCCTGATTTAAAGTATTAATAAGCCTCAGTTTGTTTCCTCCACTGTCAGGTTGCATCAGTGAAGCTGGCCCTCATTAATCTCCTCCAAACAGATACAAAGAGGATCCATAGCCAGATTGACACCAGCTGTCAATATAAAGTATGAATGTGAAATAAAGCATTCTCAAGTGGGAACTGAATTACAGTGAGATAAATCGGACCTAGAATTAATCTTTGAGGAACACCTCACAGGTATCACATATCTTACAGAGTCAATCACAGTGACCAAAGCATTAAAATTAAAATGAGAGTTCAGACCTGAAGAAATGGGCAGTAAGGAGTATGGAGGCTCCCAAGGAGCATTTCTCAGTAACTCTGAACAGTGCGGAGAATTTGTTTTAATGGTCAGTAAATGCACTGTATAATGACTGTATTTGACATTAGTAGTGGACACCCAGTCTGGATTAAGAACACTATACAGGATATGAGATGAAACGGCTGGAAAGGAACGTCCATAGATATGAAGAGAACATGAGTAGACTGGTCATTCTCCAGAGCCACTATTTTGTCCACACACCCTCACATAAGCATTTGCGTTTGAGATTTTGCGCAATATTCAATTTTATAGGAATCTGCGCATAATGGGGGTTCGTATCAACATTGTGGGAGATTTAACATGCAGATGTATGGTGTGCTGAGCTAAGGTTAGTTCAGCCTGGGATCTGGCCATCACCGCAGGCTGGGGTGTTTAAGCACAATGAAAAACATCTGCAGAATGATGTCAGAGCTCCACTGCTGATGTCTTAACGTGGTAGAAAGCCCAAAATATCTACAGTATGCCTGTCTCCCCGGCAGCAATATACAAAATGTTCTCGTAAACTATATCATATATGTGCTTGTTTGGACTCTGTACCTGTGAGCAGAAGGTCACAGGTTCTAATCCCAGGGTCCACCGAGTGTTTTCAACATCGGGCCCTTAACCCCCAATTGCTTATGGAGTGTCTGACCCTGCTTTCTGAACTGTATGCCGCTTTAAATAAAAGCCTCAGCTAAATAAATGAGCAGCTGTTACTTAGTGATGCTATGCTTAAATGGCTGCCTGTTTTGCAGTTATAAAAGACTCCAAAACTGGGTGTGTATCCTTCATTAACTGTAATCTATTAAGTGCATGAGTTTCAGCAGAATGAACATTCCATGGGATATAAGGTGCTATATCAGGACTGCTCTCAGTGGAGCAGGGCTGCAGCTTATCAAATATAAAACATTTTGACAGAGTTGTTTACTTACAAAACCTAATTTACGCCACAAACACATACGACGGGGATTTCGTGTTATTTGCATCCCCCATATATACGTATTATTACCGCTATTACTGTTGTTTAGCTCACTGTGGGGGTAAATACTGAGAGGCACCTGAGCCCGCTGCAGAGCTGCTGATAGAACACGCTGTTATACAATGTGCAGCTTCCCGGGGGAACGGAAGGTACAACAGCTGTGTCCTCCCAATCTGCTGAGAGACACGCAGAGCTGCCGAAGCGCATCTCTCGCACTCCGAGCCCAATGTCATCATGTATATCATCACAGGGGAACATCATTTAACTCGCCAGCGGGACGCAAGTCAGAAAGAAACTTTAGATTAGGTATTACCTACTGGCTACGTTAACTTCCACATTGCTGCTAGAACGCTGTTCTATTCAAACGTTTTCTCTGAAATGTTTAAATAGTAATATAGCAGTGACATAACATGACACTGTATTTGGGAAGATTCCAGTACAATAATGTGAGAGCAGGAGAAAGACCCACATTGTCCTCTAGAGGGCAGCAGCTGGTATTTGGGGGTTCATAGCTCTTTTTAGTACAGAGCAGGAGACTAACTTCAGTGCCAATGACCAGCGATTAGTTTCTGGAAACTCCTGCTTTACCCTGGGCTAATTTTAAACCATATTTAAACTATGTCCCACTGGTGATGTCCTATGCATCGCAACTGGATGCATCTCCGGTAGACAGGTTTGAGACCTTGAAGAAATGATTTGCTGATCTGAGAGGGGGGTTGAGCGTGTTTCTTGGCTGAACGGTTACTGTGTCTATGCGCGTTATTAAAGTGAGACCCCGCCCTTCCCCATCTCTGCCTCATGAAGCGCGAGGGTTCCAGGCGATCAGCTGAATGATATGCGGACGTCCCAGGTGAACACGGAAAAACGTGCCCCCCCTAGGGATGATCCGGACTGCACCTGTTTAACACATTCCCTCCTGACTTTGCCCGTAAGCTGTGCATTCACTGTAAGGTGAGCGCGCTCAGAGAAGGGAGGGAGCTCATGTCCGCCCCCTGAGGATTCAAAATCACCTGCGTCGCTCCTTCGCTGAACCATGCTCACCTCCTACTCTCTAACCATCCTCGTCAGGTGCTCCCCAATTACCCATCATGCACTGCACACTTATCCCTAATTAAAGACGCTAATTAAGGCGGAGTTTCTGTCACTGATCACTTTGTGACGATCCATGCAACCCAGACCCATGAGCAGCAGCAGTAATCATGCCATCTGGCCCCTAGGTTACCCAGAATGCCCTAGGGCCCAGCTGTGTCTTCTCTCACCCTGCTTTTCCCTTCTGTCCCAAAAATGTTCCCAAATAAATTATTTGAAATGAAAGGACTTTCCATTTCACCCCTTACCTTCAACCCCAGATCTTACTAGTCAGCTCAGTGTGTATGTGTGTTTACTTAAATCCTCCGTACAGTGAAAACTACAGCGACAGGTATGAAAATGCAGCTTCTCTTAATGCAGTTTGTGGGAGATTCATTATGGGGCATTAAGGAGAATCACTGAGTGTGGAATATTTTCAGCGACTCGCGATTGATTTAAAAAACTCCATCTCTCCCTAGCAGTGCTGCCAAGGAGAGATAAATAACACCTGGGTGTCACTGATCCCCCCCCAGGTCACTGCGCTGCAACTGCAACTGGCTCAAGTCCTACAGGAGGACCAGCTTATAACAAGCAGTGCTGGTCACAAGCACTAGAGGAACGAAAGCAAGCAAGACTGGGATCTGAGGGAAAGAATTATGGGATGTGGTTACTGGGAGATAGCAGGGGAGTACTGTGGGGCCCCGTGTCGTTGTATTATGGTGTACCGCTGAGACTGGGGTCTGAATGAGGGGGACCATGCTCTCCATATCTGACTCTTTCTCACTCTCCGTTTGGCTTGCTGGGTTGGCTCCCTCTCAGAAGATGGTGCTCCAGGTGGTCACCTACATCACATATCTGCATCTCCACACTAGGGGGCGCCTCACGCAGCAAGCGGGGCATCCCCGCACCGACTGATTGGCCGTTTGTGTCGACGCCCTGCATCTGTTTGTGTGACGCCTTTAGTTTAATGTGGATCTGCTGTGTGAGAAATTTCATACCCTTAGTTGTCATGCCCCAACCCCCTTTATCTTCTCCCCTATTATCTTCTGTTTTATTTTATTTTCAATATTGCAACACCACCTCTAACATCTGCCTGTGATCCTGTACTTCACTTCCCTAATCTTGCTGCCAAAACCTCTGCTAGGCAGAGAGCAAACCTAAGTGGTTCACAAGCACATGCCTTCACATCTGGGGAAGAATGAGGCTGGCTAAGAATAGGATCCTCTCTGACGGATTGGGGAACCAGCGTGAGAAGCTCTGCAGTTAATACAGGTTGGGGAGGGGATAAATGCAGGCGCACCCCCAGTCCAAAAAGGAGAGTCACCGTGAAAAATCTGTCTCCCGGAAGAGCGGCCAGGATGCAGTGACAGGTCATCATAAAGCTCATATGGAAAGGAGCTCTGTCTGAAGCAGACTGCTGCTTTTCTGTAGGAAGCGGGGGAGCCCCACACCAGTGTGCGTGTGTGTGTGAGTGTGTGTGAGTGTGTGTGCTCAGGCAGCGGGAGAGCCCCATGCTAGTGTGTGTGTGTGTGTGTAGGCAGCGGGAATGCCCCACGCCAGTGTGTTAGTGTGTGTATACGCGCATGCAGCAGGAGAGCCCCACGGCAGTGTGTGTGTGTGTGTGTGTGTATGCGTGTAGGTAGGTAGCAGAAGAGTATCACGCCAGCATGTGTGTGCGTGTGTCTCTGTGTCTACACATGTCTGCACGTGTGTGTGATGTTCTTAAACAGCCCTTTCTTGTGATCCACTGCATCCTACAAACCGCCTCTTTCTTACATTTGAATGCAGCCGTTTCTAATTCCACTCACCGGCAGCCTTCAGACTTTGAGGGCAGGGGGGGTGATGGCATGACCTTCCTCCCAGGAGTGATGGGATTAAGGAATTTCCCCAGTTTGATTTATGGCTCTACTGGAGCCAGCCATCGACCCCCCACACCCTTATTATTTCCGTACCTGGAGCACTGAGTCACTGAATGATAGCTTCTGAAATCCCCCCTTGGAATGTTCACTGCTGCCGTGCCACTTCCGAGGAACACTGCACAATTCCATAGGGACTGACCCATTCTATCCTCCTGCCTCCCTGGGGAATCAGGTGGGGGTGGGTTGCCTAGGCAACTAGGTAATGACCAGACAGTTGCAAGTTCAAATCACACAAGTGAACAATTTGAATGGCTTCAGAAAATAAAGGGAGCAGAATTGTTGTTTTTCCGCTCTTCTGTTGAGTGAGAAAAAGGGCCGTAAGAAACTGGAGTTCATGCGATTCATCTGCGTTTCCCGCAAAACAGGAACACAGACACGGACACTGACTGGATGCTGGGAGAAGCATCAGCCACAAAGCTGGGCTCCTTAGAATTTCAGCACAATAAACGTAATTAATAACACATCCATAACACAGGAAGCTGGACATAAAGCAGTCAGATCTCAAAGGGTCAGCTTCATAACACGTACGCTGGACGGGGTCTTGGGGGAACATAGAGCTTATCACAGGAAGCACATGCCAGTCCATCTCAGGGCACATTAGGGACGATCTCAAGATGCCACGTCACCTGACATCTTTCTATAATAGAAGGATACCAGAGTAGCTGGAGGATTGTCAGCAGCTGTGCCTCCTGCGGTTCTGACCAGGAAATCCACCTCAAGCTAAGCAGGTCTGGGCCTGGCCAGTACTTGGAGGGGAGACCAGCTAGGAAAGCGGGGTTGCTGCTGGAAGAGGTGTTGATGTGGCCAACATGTCTGCCCATTCTGCGGTCACTATAGATGTGCAGTGAAGGGGGCACCGTGCTGTAAAAATGGTGCCGTCCTTTGGATGAGACATAAAACCAAGGTCTTGACTCTCTGTGGCCATAAAAGATCCCTGGGCATCTTTAGAAAGCGCAGTGGTGGTGCCCTGATGTCCTGGCTAAAATTGCCCACTGTGGCCCTATCAGATCTGGGCTCCTAATCATCCCCTGTATCTAAATAGCAAATTCTCTCCTGCTCCTTCACCACCCCTACTGTGTGGTGAGCGTACGGGTGCAGAATGCCTGCTGTCACATCATCCAGGTGGGGGCTACACAGCTGTGGTTGAAGTGGCTCCCCGTTGGTCCTGTAAAGTCCTTTGGGTGTCTAGAAAGGCACTATATAAATGTGTCATTCATTCATTCAATCCCACACTACACAGGGATAACAAGTAAACTCCTTACACTTAATCACGGACCAGGAGATGGGATTCACACCGCCAAGGCAGAGGTGTGAGGCATCAGTATTTCCGTATCGCTGCAGAAGAACTGGCTAAATGGAGAGCAGTGAGCCTGCACTGATCCCTGGACTTACTTCAGCCAGAAGCATTGTGTTCCTAGCCTGCCAATTAGCTGCAGATGTGTGGAATATTACGGGCTGTGACCTTCAGACGTGAATCGTGTTTCATTTCAGAGTGATGACTCCTGCTGTCTCCTCGGAGAAAAGAAGGGATAACAGACCGTCTATGATTATCACGCCGGTATTTCAGATTTTACTGATGCTTACTGAAGACCACTCTTCCATAAACGTTTGTCACTCAGCCCCCCTTTGCATAACGCTCCCTGCTTGCAGAAAGGCATCTCAGAGCCGCCCAGCAGAAGGCGCTCTCTCTCACAGTGGATTTTCGAAACGCTCTTTCAAATGGGGTATTTAATGTTACTACATACACCTTACTGGACAGGGGAGCGTAAGGAATGGGAGTCATGTGACGGCTTTGGGATACAAGCAGATCCATACAAACTCAGGAATACATACACTGGTCTGAGGGCGTTTCACCAGACAACTCTGGTCCTTCATTTTCTACTTCCCTTCCCCCCCATGTCCCTTTGCGATCCCTCTGTCTGTCCTCCACACCTCCACATCCTCTCACCTCCGCCTTCTGTGCCGCCCTCCCTGCCCGTCTGCGCTGCCCACGGATGCCCGCAGCTGTCACCACCTGTCATGCCCCATTTTCATAACTCCTGAGTAGTGGCTGTCCTTACCGCCCCTAAAAACTCACCCTGGGGGGTGTGAGGAAGGGGCTGTAATCTTTGGCATTCTGCAGGACAGTCAGGTATATATAAAAAGTTTGCTCAGGCTAAGCATCTCACTGAGGGCTGTAGTGCAATAAATATGCCAGTAGGGGGGGTAGTGGCTAGAGCACTGCACTATGGGCCTCAGGGCTGAGCCAGCAGAATTCCTATGGCCTGACCCTCAGCTCTACAGAGTGTTTGAACTCTTCGAACCAAAGCTAAGAAGATCCAGAACACTGGCAGGCGAAGAAATGGTTAAACTGCTCATAGAAATCTGCTTTCTGCGCAGCTGAATAATGTAAAGTGAGTAATTTCTAAGGTGTCATTTCTCCCCCCTTATGCTCCTGCAGTGGCATAGCCTGGAACGGCCGGCCTCGCATTTGCATATCGCCCAATGAAAAATGAACAATTTCATTATCCATAAAAAGAGCATTAGGCCTGATTGATATGTAATTTTCCACTGAATGAAAAGTAGCCTGTCCGTCATATTTGATTTGAGGCAAAAGTCTATTATTCATGAATCCGAATTGAAGTGGTGGAGGGAGTGGCGGACATTGTGCAAATGACTAACTTTCCAGGCCCAGAGGTTCCAATACAAAGGTACCGACAAAGAGACTGAATTCTGCACTCCTGCACTCCAAAAAGATTCAATGAAAGAAACCAGCATCAAAGTTTACAGCCTTTCCTAGCTCTGAGCAGCAGCCAATCACAGCCCGTGAAAATGAGCCTCCAACCACTCGTACTATGGGCCACAGACCGACTCCCTCCTCCGCACATACACATGCAACCTGTCTACATTTTTTTTTACATGTTTTTAGCTTTATTTTTGACCTCAAAACCAGGTTTAATCCCATGTGCCAGATCCCTATAGGTCACTTGATGGAGAATAAGATTAATAGTCTTTTTCTTTCTGTCTCCAAGTTTAAATGAGGCCACCATCAGCTCCCACGCCGATTTAACCGCTTCTGTATCACAACGCTGACATCATCCTGGGATTTTTATGCTTCTGAGTAAGAGAGGGAGGTGACAGGATCTTCCGGGGGGAACCTGAGGGCCTCCCCGCCAGCCTACCGTTCCATCTTCTGGGCAAACGTTTCTGAAGCTGAAGACTCACAGGCCTCCGTGGGAGCAGCAATCTCTCCTGCAGATCTGCCCGGTTTCTTCCAACACTCTCAGCATGCTGTGTCCTGAAACTGCCACTCCTTTTTTTAATCTCTCCACTTCTTTAACATCATCACTCTTTGAGGCCGCATTGTGCTGTTACAGAATTAAATGGGCGTTTATTGGGCTGTGGTGCTGACACTCTGCTTTTGTTCAACTGGCGAGGAGGCTATCACCGGAGTGAAGGTCTAATTAGGACGTCTGCGAGACACATAAAGAACAGCATTCAGCAGGTTGTGTGTGTATGTGCGTGTAACAGGACATCGCCCCCTGGAGTGTGATTAGAGCATGTGCAAAATGTCTCTCAAATGTTTCATAACTAAACATACACAATGAAGAGTGAGAACACTTATAAAGTGTGTGTGTGTGTGTGTGTGTGTGAGTGTGTGTCTGTGTGTGTGTTTAACTTCTGAAACCAGCCAGGGATCCACCTCGTCCCCTTCTTCACAAAAGAAGAAAAAGAACAGTGATTTGTCTATTTCTATAATGTTAGTATGCCCAGGGGAGGTGGCCAACCAGATGGGCAAAGTTGACCCTTGCAGTAATGAAAAGGAAAGTGATCGAATCCTGTCTCTGAGCCACAGAACTGTAGGAGGCTGCCGCAGAGCCATCAGCTGCAGGGAGGAGATTTTTACAGAACCTTCCAGAACTCTGCCTGCTACTCCGCACCTGAGCTCCAATCCCTGAACGAACAGTCAGCGCGTCCTCTGCTCATCCGGACGTTAGTCAAAGCCTCTGCAGGCCGACAGGCGGGCAGCCTGAGCACAGGAGCCGCAGCTCCGGAGCCCAGACCACCTGTAATTAGGCCCCTTTCACAGGACAACATAAGTCACAAGGCTGCCGTCTCCCGTTTGGCATTAAGGCGCTCAGCGTCAGACTAAGAAACATTCATTTAGTCAAGTAACCCTAACAGAAGGACTAAGACCATAGGCATTATTACTGATTTTCTTTTTATCTTATTATCTGTTATATACGCAAATAGACTTCTATGCGGATTTTGACTCTTTGAACTGAAATTTACTATGGCAGCGCAGGAACACAGACACAATGCAGTGATTTGAGAGCAATCTGTTGTTCTGACTGCGACGAGCAGGCTTCACTGGAAATCTGGGTCAGACCACATGCGGCAGACAGACAGCTGACCCGCTTCTGGGAGCGAGGGATTTATTAAGGACAGATTGATATATTCAAAAAGGATTCACCGGAAATAACGGTAAACCAAGAACACGGTGCTGAATAAAAGAGAACCTCTTCTGCTGCCTCTTCATGCCACGCGATCAAGCAATCAGACTGACTTAGTATGGAGCTTCTGACAATTATTCTCAAAAGAAAAACCAAAATCAGCAATACTGAATAATACACACGCCACTTGCCTGGGAAAAAAGTCTACGAATGTACATATATACATAGAAATGACAAAATGCTTTTCTGACTTTTTTTTTTAATTTGTTGATAAATTACCAATAAAAAGTGATATACACTAAATTCATACAGTATTGACAGGACACGATATGTGGACCTATAGTTAATAAGGTATTGACACAATATGTTGTCTGTAACCTACAGTTAATACGGTATTGATAGAACAAGGTGTCCATGACCTACAGTTAATACGGTATTGACAGAACACTGGGTTTATGACCTACAGTTAATATGGCCTTCACAAACCACAGAGTCTGTGACCTACAGTTAAAAATATTATTGACAGAACACAGTGTCCATGACCTACAGGTAATATGGTATTGACAGACCCTAGTTTCTGTGACCGATTGAGAGACCATAGTGTCTCTCACCTACAAAACAGGAACAATAATAGTACATTCATAAGCAGAATGTAAATATATCATAATATCCTAACTTATCTGAATAGCTTATACATTAATAAGAACTATTATATGATTATATAAAGCGCCTTGAAAAAGTAGTCATACTCCTTGAACTTTTTCACATTTTGTCACCTTAGAAACACAAACTTAAATGTTTTTTATTGAGATTGTATGTGCTAGACCAACACAAAGAAGCACATAATTGTGAAGTGGAACGAAAAAGATACATAGTTTTCAAAAATGTAAGCAAAGAAATATCTGAAAAGTCTGCTGTGTATTTGTATTCAGCCCCCCTGTGTCAATACTTTGTGGAGCCACCTTTCGCTGCAATTACAGCTGCAAGTCTTTTGGGGTATGTCTCTGAAATTGTTGCCCATTCTTCATTGTAAAATAGGTCAAGCTCAGCCAGATTGAATGGAGAGCGTCTGTGAACAGCAATTTTCAAGTCTTGCCACAGATGGTCAATGGGATTTAAGTCTAGACTTCGACTGGGCCATTCTAACACATGAATATTCTTTGATCTAAACCATTCCATTGTGGCTCTTGCTGTATGTTTAGGGTCATTGTCTTGCTGGAAGGTGAATCTCCTTCCCAGTCTCAAGTCTCTTGCAGCCTCCAACAGGTTTTCATCCAGTATTGCCCTGTATTTAGCTCCATCCATCATCCCCTCAACTCTGAACAGCTTCCCTGTCTCTGCTGAAGAAAAGCATCCCCGCAGCATGATGCTGCCACCACCATGTTTCACAGTGAGGACGGTGATGAGCAGTGTTACGTTTCTGCTACACCTAGTGCTTTGCATTTAGGCCAAAAACTACAACTTTGGTCTCATCTGACCAGAGCACCCTCTTCCACATGTTTGCTGTGTCCCCTACATGGCTTGTGGCAAACTGCAAATGGGACTTCTTATGTCTTTCCTTCAACAATGGCTTTCTTCTTGCCACTCTTCCATATAGGCCGGAGTACACGACTTATTGTTGTCCTGTGGACAGATTCTCCCACCTGAGCTGTGGATCTCTGCAGCTCCTCCAGAGTGACCATGGGCCTCTTGGCAGCTTCTCTGACCAGTGCTCTCCTTGCTTGGTCTGTCAGTTTAGGTGGACGGCCATGTCTTGGTAGGTTTGCAGTTGTAGTATACTTTTTCCATTTTTGGATGATGGATTGAACAGTGCTCCTTGAGATGTTCAAAGCTTAGGATATTTTTTAATAACTCAACCGTGCTTTAAGCTACACCACAACTTTATCTCTGACCCGTCTGGTGAGTTCCTTGGTCTTCATGATATCGTTGGTTCAGTACTGGTCTCTAACAAACCACGGAGGCCTTCACAGAACAGGTGTATTTGTAATGAGACTAAATTACACACAGGTGGACTCTATTATCTAATTAGGTGACTTCTGAAGGCAATTGATTACCCTGGATTTTATTTAGGGGTATCAGAATACAGGGGGCTGAATACAAATGCATGGCACACTTTTCAGATTTTTCTTTGCTTACATTTTTGAAAACCATGTATCTTTTTCATTCCACTTCACAATTATGTGC
>JAODJU010000081.1:23535121-23548675 GCA_026776725.1 Gnathonemus echidnorhynchus
TTCACCCCCCCCCCCCCCCCCCCGATGGTGGAACCCCTTTGGAGGGACAAGTGGACCATATTTTGGGTTTTAATCAATAAACAAGTTTCAAACGAGGGGTCAGCATCTGAAACCCTGGTATTTCTATGAGATCCACACATCAGAAAAACAGAGATAATACGTTAATCTTCAAATCTACAGTCAGGCACACAGTGGACAAAGGCAGGTAGGCATGCACCCAGCACAGGGCAGTTCTGACATCTCAAATGACCTCTGATGACCCTAAGAAAGAGGTCATGGCCTCGATGGCTGGCTCCCGAGCTGCTTCTCCATGGACAGCTAAACCGTATCGGTAAGTGGCATCTGATCATTCATTACTCAAGCCTAGTTGGTCAGATGACCCATCTCTGCATCACGCCACTGGAGGCGGTTTATAAAAATAAATTGTGGTCCCACAAATGATAGGTTTTCAGAATGACCAGCGTCATTGGGTTTACCTCGCCGGAAAGGCAGCGACACCAAGCGCTATCTGCAGCATTCAGGAAGAGCCGCTGCTGATCCTGCTGATCCTGCTGATCCTACTGATCCTGCTGATCCTGCTGGCTGATGTCTGTGACAGGGCTCCGGCGCCTGATAACTCACCAGAAATGACATCTCTGGAACGTAAAGCATGTTTGATAAAAGGTTCTCTGGCTATAGAGTCCACATCTAGGCCAAAACACACTGACCTTTGACCTCCTCGGCAGCCGGGAGGCTGGCAGGATCAGAGCTACATTAGAGTAGACGCGAGTCTCATGTGTGACTTCCATGGTATAACAGATGTACAGCATAAAATGCAGCATAAAAACTTAAATTCAGGCTTGAGAACGACAGGCTTTCTGTTCCCAGAGCTAAAATGATCAGACTCCTGGGCTTCTTACGTAAAAGGCGGCCCTGACTCACTCTTCGGGGATGTTCTGGATGCCATCTGTGGAGCTGTCAGGTCATGTTCGGCGTGGGGAGGAGCCCCCACTCAGTGCGGCGTCACCTGAGCCAGACAGAAAGACAGGACAAGGACTAACGGCGCCTAAGGCCGCGATTCAATAGGCACAACCTGTACTTCTCTACCTGAAGTGTAAATATTACACATTATATTACATACCGCCCAAGGTTGGTTATTCCAGAAAGCTCTCAGGGAACGTCAGCTGGGAAAAGCTCCAGCAGCCTTCCTTCTCTCCGCCCCGGAGGGTCGCTCCGCATTGCCACCACGTCAGTGCTGCCGGGTAATCGATACCAAGCCGACTGCAGCTGAATTGCAGGTTTGTCAGAGTCGCCGGCTTCCCGAGTTCCCCCTCCCCTTCCATTTAGCCGTCCCCCGGACCGCCTCATCGCCCTTAAATGCCATCCCTGGTATGAGCCCCTGGATCATTACGCTGGCATCGATCTGCGGTCCCGCGCCGGCACCCTGACATAATGCCGCGCCAAAATTCCTGCAAAATAACAAAGCACGGATGGACAAAATGCAGCATATCGCTGGCAGAAGGCCCGCGCTTCCATGCCGATAACGGGTCACATGATCCCGCGGGCTGCCGGGCTGACACGAATCGATAAGAAAAGGCGCGACTCGGGCAGCATTCTCGCTGGTGACGATATCCGTCCGCAGCAGGGCCATAAGTCGCTGGCCGGCTGCTTCCGATGGTAATCACCATCGGGGACGGTGGAATATTCACCACCAGCTATCGGTTGAAGTCAATTTCAAGCTCGGTATGACTGATAAATGTTCTGCAGGAATTTTTCATCACACAGGTAAAAAAAATGAAGTGCTTGCATTTTGGATAACAGCATCCCCTCCAAGGGATCCATGCTGGAAATTTAAGGAGCACAGACTCTTATTTTGGGGGGTATGTTTATCCTGAATCCTCAGAACACACCCTGATGGAATCGCGACCCCTGTAGGCACCTGAAGTTCACTGCGTGTTCCATGGCGGGCACTGCCACGATGACAGGTTGTGTTCAGGCTAATGCATTCAGCACCCAAAGTCAAAATAATTAAAATGCGTCCTCTGTGTGAGGCAGTGGGGGTCAGGTCATGCTTTTTATGCCTGGGGGGGGCGGCATTAAGCCTCATTACAGAAAGCATGATCTACATCCTAAAGAACATAAGGCTTCTAGGGCAGTTAGAATAAGGTTAGTACACTGGTGTCCATCTCTGCCCTTAATTACTTCGTTGAGATGGACAGCTAGTGATGTCACAGGGCACGTCAGGGGTAAATCAGAGGCCGTCCACAAACCTATGACAGGTGCACACTGGTGTGGCTTTGGCCAGAAACCAGAGCCCAGGACCCCAGAGCGCTTCAGACGATGGAATCAATCACTGTGATCTTCCGGCGTGAGACTTTCAGTACATCAATGAAGGCAGTGACATACCGTACCAGTCAAAGGTTTAGAAAAATCTACCCAGAGAAAGGTTTGTTTTAACTATTTATTAACTATTTAACATCTCAGAATATCATGAAGACATCAGAACTATAAAATAACATATATGGAATAATGCACTGACCAAAAAAGCATTAAACATTATTTAATGCTTGTTTAATTGTTGGGGATGGTTTGTGAGTCAGAAGGTTGCTGGTTCAAATCCCTGGGTTGGCAGAGTGATCCCACCATTGGGCCCTTGAGCAAGGCCTTTAACCACAATTTCCCCAGGTACTGAGTGACCCTACTGTCTCCTCTACACCAGTTTCATGAGGTGGCCTGCTGGGATGCTTTCCCAGCTGTCTTTAAGGAGGTCCCACATATGCAGAGCACTCATTGACCGCTTCTCCTTCACTCTCTGGTCAAACTGTGATGTCTTTATGCTGTGTATGTATACAGTACATACCCAGGGCTTACAAGAATATTAAGAGGCCCAAGTAATTTACTGAGCAATCCAGATAAAAAAGTGTGCGCCATGTGTCAAGGTCACGACGTCCTTGTTCCCATCTGGCCAAAGCCTAGTGCATTGTGGGAATTCACTTGCCAGATGAACGTTTGCCTTTGGGTGAACAGCAGCAGCTACCTAAGTAGCACTGGCAAATTCATCATAAACCCCCCAAAAGCCCCGTGACAGTTTTTTTTTCCAGGAATTATACTTGCTCCCCTTCCCCTGTTTAGTGCGGCAGGCATATTTAGCTAATATTACTTGTTGCATTTGATTAATGAGTGAGCTCCAAACCCCTGACCGGCTGATCATGCTAGGCTAGTCGTGTCAGTGCCATCCACGCTAATATGAAATGTAGCTAAATCCTGGGATTTAACCTAGCATACAGACTGCTCCCACCTGCCTTAGCAATTCAATTTGCCTTCAGCAAGGATATTAGGGGACTTAAACTGGGCCAAGGAACAACAGCACAAAATACACCCACAATGCTTAGGGAAGATGGCGGCCAAGCATGAGTGTGTTAGCACCGTTCGCTGCCCCCTCGCCATGGGCGGCTCAGATGTAATGCTTCCTCCCGGGTGTTCAGATGTAAAATC
The DNA here is from genome assembly GCA_026776725.1 of Gnathonemus echidnorhynchus. Lineage (NCBI taxonomy): Eukaryota > Metazoa > Chordata > Actinopteri > Osteoglossiformes > Mormyridae > Gnathonemus > Gnathonemus echidnorhynchus. Next base: position 23,538,596 of record JAODJU010000081.1, read on the forward strand.
TCTCTTTAAAAGCTTGCCTGCAAAATGTGCCGGTCTGTCAGAGGTTGATTAATGCGGCATGTCGCTGAGGGGATGCGACAGGCGAGCGGGACATTGCAGCGCTGCAATTTACAGCCTGTCGTATGGACATGGCTCTGGGGGAGTCGTCCACCACCAACAATTCACCTGTCCTCAGTAAACAAAGACATCTATTCTTAGGGATTTTAGAACCAGCCCTACACTTCAAGGACAAGGAAAATGCAATACAGTGCAGGCAGGCTCGCCCAATCAGTTTAACTCTCTACGCCTTAGTTCTGCCCTGATACCAACCAAAACCTAAGTAAGGTCGACCATGTAGCTTTTGAAACTTCAGAAACCCACCCTTTGCTCGTTCCACCAATGCTAGACGTCAGGGGTGTGGCCCAAGGTGCCTTGGGGGTGTGGCCCAAAGTGCCTTGGGGGTGTGGCCACAAGAATATTGAGGGCTGGTCCTGCGTTCGATTTTCTCTCTCCGAGTCGGAACTCGGATAAAAACGTCATGAAAAACATTACTTCCCATCGGAAACACACCTCCTTTCTGACGTTGAATCTACTACATGGATCTACTAAAATATTATAAAGCTTTTAATGTGGTTTGACTAGTTCGTGTTTCTTGTTTGTTTGTCTCTCGGAAAAAAAGAATCTCACTCCAAATCTGCTAAAATATAAAGCAAAAACACACAACAACATGTTCACGGAGCCATGTTTGTTCCGAGATGTGTAGCTCGACCGGGAGATTGGTCGGACGTGACGTCATGGACCTTGGAATTTATGACTTCGGAGAGATAATCGAACGCACCATGATTACAGCCAACCAGGAAGTGGCTCATAATATCTGATCTCAAGCCCGCCTCTGCTTCTGCATCTGCAGAGGCATGAACAAGCAGGGGACATTCAGACGGGATCTGCCTGGGTGAGAAAGACTGATGTCTCTGTGACACTACGCCAGGTGGTCTAACAGCTGGGCCTGGGACAAATGTGTCCTCAACTCCAGAAGAGCTGCATCCATCCCATACCTAAGCAAGGAAACTCCACAGAAAATGCCCACACTCTGTCCAGGATGTATAGCTACCAGGAAGACTCAATGAGCACACCTTTCATTTTCACCTTCTGGCTTGATTTTCACTAATAATTCACTCGGGGGGGGCAGCACATCCTACCTTGTACCTGCCTATTTCTGTCCCAGACACCCTTGGTTGGATAGCATGCTCCCACACCAGGTGGAAATCAGGAGCTAATTGGAATCTATGCTGGGTTCTTCCGGAAAATCTCACCCATGGGCGCAGTGGCAATTTGAGGATGAGCCCCAGAGAGCCTGGGGTGATCTGAGAGCCTCAGGTATGGATGACTTCTCCTTGGAGCGTCTCAAGGCCACAGAGCAGATCTCTGAGACGGTGCAGAAGGGGAAGCTGAACCCGTCTGTAATTTGTTACTGATCAGGCAGTCTGCCCCCGCCCCCCCAGGCATGCACAGCGACACCTCATCATTATGGTACCATTCCTGAGAGCTGCATCTCCACCGCAGCTCCAGTGGAAAAGGTCTCCATAGACCTGAGGTGCTCGTTTCACGTAGTTCATCAGTGGTGACTCACATTTATTAATATGCCTGGTACCTGGAACGACTTAAAACATGCAATTTGTTATTATTCCATTAGAGGAAAAGTGGTTTTGCAATGGTACAATATAAGCCATTATTGAAACCAGGCGTTTCACAGAAGCAACAATGGCAGGATGATCTACTGACACTAAAACCTGCAGCTGACTGCAAATAAACTTCTTTTCATGTGACAAACTACAAATGCTCTCATCACGGTCATTTTTACAGAATTCCTACATTATTAAGTCGTTCTAAATTTCTTACTGCTGTACTTCATTAAGTAATTTAATGTTGCTATACTTTAACGTGAGTAAAAAATGAATTTCTGTCATGGTACTTTTGCACCCATATAACTATCCTATAGTGGCTTTATTGGTCAATTTTCTCACCTTCTTTTGGGTTCCTCAACAGCAATTGGACATTTATTTTCCATAGGCAATCATATCAAGGCACGCCAAGAATCGGTAGCTGTGTAAAAAGTTTACAGCCACTTAGAAGAGAATTAGAAGCTTTTTATTGTTATTATATCCAGTATAATGAAATTGCAGAGCAGCTGCCCCTTCAGATACAACAAAAGATCATTTTTGTTTCTTTCTACAAGCCCATTATGCATGTTATACACCCAGCAAAGGTCTCAGTCTGTGATGTTGTTTAATAATATCGTTTTTTAATTATCAGCACTTAATTAGATAATATTATTTTACTTTCAGTCAATTTTTGTTGCTTACAGAAGCCCGGACTGGACATGAAATATTAACTCAGTTTTCATACTCCTGCCTTAGCTAGCTAAGGATTGGCAAAATGACTTGTTTTTGGGACACAGTTTGTTTGATTCAATTCACCAAAAAGTTTTGTTCTGTTCAATTCTTTCAGTGGCACTTCCTGTATGCATAAAACATATCTGAAACACTTGTATTCAGATATATCAAACAATTGGCTATTATTTAGGCTAAATAGTGCTAAGGAGTAAGCTAAATGCCACCAATAAGCCATGTGAGAAAAATATCTGTAATTGAATCACAGTCTAAGTCTCTCAACGCTGTGCCTAAACTACTCATGTTTGTCAAAAATGCTAGTCTCATTTGATAAAAATGCAAACTGAATATCTCATCACATAGCTAATGAGTACAAATGCACATGCACCTTGGATAGAATCCTTTTAAATAGGGAAAATGTTGCATCTCTAAAATCAACAAAAAAAAATTTGTTGTAGCTTACAGGAAGTCACTGGCCATGTAGGCTGTATACTGCAGCAGTAGATGGTGAATTTCAGTCACAACCAAAGTACGACTCTCTTATTCAGGCATGACCAAGAGGTAGCCTATCCGAGTCTCTCCTTCATTCACTCACTCATCAAGAGAGGGACTCACTCACTCACTCACTCATCAAGAGAGTGACTCACTCACTCATCAAGAGAGGGACTCACTCACTTACTCATCAAGAGAGTGACTCACTCATCAAGAGAGGGACTCACTCACTCATCAAGAGAGGGACTCACTCACTCACTCATCAAGAGAGGGACTCACTCATTCACAGTTCTCATTTGTTCTTTGCGGAGTACATGTTCAGTCACAGGTGGAGTTTCTAGCCAGTCACATGCTCGCTTACAGCACATCCTTACATGCCTCACTGGCCATAACTGAGGAGGGAAGCAGCTTTCAAGTCACATTTCTGAGGACATGCAGAATAGCGAAAAGAACGAACCTGTGCAGGGAAGTGAGCGTGAGTGTAGATTTCCTGTAGGATTCGTTCCCTGCGAACAAATCGGTTGCAACCGTCACACCATTACAACTATCTAGCCAGGTAATTTATTGCAGGCTGTAACTGCTATTACCAGGCTGCTGTAACAGCGCTGTTGTGTGTGTGAAATGCTCACAATGTTAACTTGTGGTCTAACGTTACTTTCAGTGTGATTTAATAAAATATTATCTTCACCTTAGTGGGTTTTAAATTAATGTGTACAAATAAGCACAGTCTTGGTTGGAACACAGCCCCACCTTCCTGTGGCACATGAATGTCTTCTCAGTTACTCTGGGTGACAGATAACACCTCACTGAGTCAGACTCCATGGTACAGCTTTATAGAATTAGATCATTCTGACACTAACCAGCAAATAAAACATCAAGGTGTAGACTCATTGTTGCTAACCCATGCAGAAAACCTACATTAATGTAAATTTAAGAACCTGCTAAATTATCTTTGCACCTGAAGGTTAAATATATTTTCAGTTGATTTTTATGTTAATCCACATATTTTTAAAAATTTTGTATTTGTGCTATTGATAATACTACATGCGCCTTTGGCTCAAGCTGTTAAGTTGGTGCAGTATTTTCATGCTTGATGTTTTTTTTTTTTATTCTTTGAAGAATCCATATACTTGTTAAGCTAGACGAAAACGCATTTTGAATAAGGTTCTAATATGTTCAGTACTTGTTTGGGTTTGCAGTAAAATAGAAAATTCATAAAAAACAAAAATACAAAAAGGGTTATGTAGTGAAGATTAAAATCTAAGCAGCATATACAGTATAGGCTGAATGAATGAAGTTGCTGAAAGCCGATATTAATGTAAATGTGAGAAGATGCAGTATTTTGCACCGGAGGGTAAAGCCCATTTTCAGTTTATTTACATGTTGGTGCACATTCTTTGTGGGACAGACAGCTTGTGTCTTTCCGTGTTAAGCCTTTGTGCTGGTAATCGGAAGGTGGTTGGTTCAAACCCCATGGCTGGTAGGGTGTTCTTACCGTGGGGCCCCCAAAGCCCTTAACCTGTAACAAAATGGACCAGTTAATTTGTTCCAGGAACTGTCTCACTTTGATTCCTCCAGTGTCTGTGTTTTTGGACAAATGCATCAGCTGAATAAATGTAAGTACTTAAAAAAATGTCAGTAAGGGGAAAAAATACTAACTACTCTGAATACTTTTTAAACAAGCTATTCTTCTATTTCAGTCATATGGAGTAGAGGTACTAATCCTCAGAACTCATTTACTTTGGAAGTAACAATACTTTTACTTGAGCAGGATTTTTCAGTACTCCTTCCACCAATGGCTAAAATGCAATTTCCTGTCAGGGCCCTTTGTTTCACCCACATACCCCCGGCTGATCCCATGAAGAGAAACCAGAGAAACACAAGCAGCTCTGGACGGGATGCAAGAAACCTGCAGCCACTAGAAGCCTTTCTGAGCTCTGGCACAGACTTCCTTCCCATATCGATCGCCCGCTGGCTGCTTAATGGCCATTTGAGTGGGGGGTGTGTTTAAATGATTGAGCCCCAGTAAAAACCAGAAGCAGGGACCATAGCATCAAAGCAACCTAATTAGCGACTGTCCATTAGCAGGAAGCTAAAGCGCTACCAAAAAACAGGTGATGCCAGGGGCCATTGTGATCACCGGGCCGTCTTTGCAGATCGCCCGATGAAACTCAGCTTCAGTGAGGATTTTTTAAAAATAGCTTTACAAACGGCTTTGAGCCATACGTGGAATCGCTTTCCCCAGCATCCACTTGGGCTTGTTTTGTTCCTGCGGCGACCAGGAACGTATAGGAGTGCTCGAACCATGATTCCATTTTTTTTTTTTCTTTTCAAAAACCCTACAAGTTTTCTTTTTTTTGTACTGAATTTTAGAAAAATGCCAGTGTCACTGGATAGACCTAAGAAGTTGGGACTTTAAATCCCAGGAGGGTAAACATTTTCATACCCTTAGTCCTGAACTGAAAATATGTTTTGTGTGAATAAAAAAAAATATGAGTCTATAGTAAGAGGCAGATCCAGAGAGAGGAAATGATGCATTGTGTCCTAAATAATGATGGATTTCAGGGCTGCAACTTCAACAATCCCCAGCTCACGGGTGATGTAGGCATCCTTGTGTGCTCCAGGAAAGACTCAAGTTCTAAAACCTGCTTCACAGCTCCAACACACACACATACACACACACACACACACACATACACACACACACACACGGATACTTTTACCTACTTTCAGAATATTTAAACATAAAGAATAAAACGCTATCAGTAGGTGGAAACCCCATTTACCTTCCTGAAGAATTCCACCACTCCCCATTAACAATGGGCTCCTGTAGATCAACAAGTACATTATTGTGTTAACATGAAGGCCACGGGTTCAAATCTCCGGGAGCATATGTAAATTGTAAAATGCAAACAAATAAAATCAGCTTAAAAGCATGATGTTTAAAAGTTTCAAAGCTCTGCCAGGAAGCATGAGGGATGGGGAGGGTGGGGGCAATACTCCATTTGATTTTATTCATCCCCCCATAAGCAGACCTATGCATTTTAATTATGTTCCCCAATATTAAACTCTCCCCTACACCATTGAGCTGTGCTATGAGAAATAATACAGTTGGATTAAAATCGAAGTGTTCAATAGAAACAACGTTCTGCGTATTAATTCTGACGGAGAGTGCCCCCCCCCACTCACGGTATGCTCAACATCTGTAAATGTTTGTGAAGGGGATGTCCACTGGGAGAGGACATTTGCACAGATGACATGCTGCTATTAACAGTGACACTGAACATCCAATGGGGCCTCGTCGTCCTTTAGCGATGTCTGATCCAAACACTGTCACCTGATGGGGATTCGAAAGCTCACACGGGACTCCCCATCCCACGAGGGCAAGGGAAAGTTCATCCCGGGACATGACTCAGTGCTCATTATCAATAGAGATCATCATGTGGAACCTCACGCTCTGCAGAGTGCCCCCTGGAGTTCTCGCTGCTGTATTTCACCAAACCATGGGTACAGAGTTACCGAACACCGTGGTAACTCGTGGTTTTCTAGAAGACATCTAACAAGGCCACTTTCTCTAGTGACGATCCAATGAGCAGCTCACATTAAAAGTGGTTTATTAAACAAAACTGAACAGAAAGGGCAAATTAGAAAGAGTCCGTGAGGGGTCAAAACTAAACAGATAAAACAGAAATGACAGCAGGGAGCAACTCTGGAAACTGCAGTACAAAAGGCGAGAGGTACACAGAAAAACTACAATGGCTGACATGAAAAAACTACCATGACTAAAGCAAACAACAACAATGACAGAACAGAATGAGTCCAGGCACTTAACTCTATACAGATAACAAGGGCTAACAAGGGGCAGGTGTGGAATCTGATGAAAAACAACCATTAGCAATGGCATGAGACAGCAAGCAACAGGTAGAGTAAATTACAAATAACAAGCAGAGAAACTAGGAAACCTTGAACACTGAGGGCTAACACTAGGAAAGACTAGGAACATAAATAGAAGAACAGAATTTAACCAGGGAGCAAACACAAGAAAGTGTAACTGGAATATATACACTTAATAAACCAGGAGAATATAAAATAACAAATGTTATAAAACAACTAGTTGAGACTAGCCAGACCCACAACAAAAAAGGGGAGCTGAGAACGGTAGCCGACCGCTTAGCCCGTTAAGCCACACGGCAGCCTGGGGAGTCGGCAAACACACTAGGGACTAAGGGCTACAAGTCTGGGGAGGGAACAGGATGGCCAGCGACACCTGCTGGACAAACAAGGACAAGACATATGGGACAGGACCAGATGGGCACTGATCCTGACATCCTAGCAGCCTCCTGCGTCGCCCTCATGGTGATGTTATGGACTTGTGCTTCCTAGGACCCAGCAAGCATATCTATGTGGGATCGCAGATATCCTGATGGCAGGTTTTATACAGATTACATTATATTACGTTAGACTAGCACAAGGCCGCAATCACTGGGCAGATATTCAGGTAGTAGTTAGCAGCAGCTCCCTGCTGCTTTTGGATGAGCACCAGGTCACAGAGGGCTGTGTAGAGACACACAGGCCCAGGGGTGGAGTTAACAAGAAGAGTACTAGATGGACAAAGCCTGAGTCAAGGGGTCTGAGGTCGAAAAAGTCTAGAAACACTCACCAGAACCAAATGCGCAACAATGTACTAGGAATGAGTACGGCTGCATACCTGCCAAGATAACCTGTAAGAGGCATGCAAAGAGCAGGCACTGCGGCCAGGACACTTATACAGGCTGCTCATCTCAGTCACTCTCCTTAAATTGGGTCCATGTGTCCACGACAACAAACACACAACCCCTACTCCCCATGCACACACAGAGGAGACATAAGTCAAGCAAACCATAGTCTTTGGGTGGCTCATTGGCAAGCACCCCTGTCTCCCCATGTCCTTGGTTGTGGGTTCAAATCCTATCTCTACTCTGTGTGGAGTCTGCATGTTCTCCATGTGCTGTGTGGGTTTCCTCCCACAATCCAAAGACATGCCGTCAGGCTAATTGGTGTCTCTAAATTGTGGGATGGACTGGAGTCACTGTAGGAAGCCTTTTTGGTGTGGGTCAAACCACCCCCCCCAAAATCCTGGAGACATAAAGCTAAAGCAAACATTCCTGTATGTTACAGTACCGAGAGTGGAGGGGGAACCCGCTCAGCGTAATGCACTCAGCCTGAGGATACTGCAGAACCAGCTTCCGTTCCCTTCAGGACAAAGCTGACAGGATTATTAGGGTGCCATCTATAGCTTCTGGGGGAGGCTTCCTGAAAGCCTGGGTGTATCCTCACAGGAGGAAGCATGTCTTACCACAATCGCGCTGCTGAACGTGTAAAACACAACTGGGAGACTCGCTCCAGGGTTCACAGCCCCGCCAGGAGACCTGGGGAAGCGTGCAGTGGGATAGTCTTTTCAATTCATTTTGTATGCGCGTTTTCACAACATTACATTGTCTCAAAGCTCTTTACATAATCCCTTCCCAAAGCCCCCAGTGAGCAAGCCAGAGGCGACAGTGGCAAGGAAAAACTCCCTAGAAGAAAGAAACCTTGGAAGGAACCAGACTCAGAGGGGGAGCCCAGGCAGAGGAAGTTCAGCATATGAGATATGACCTGCATTTTCATACCAGGGGTATTCCACAAAACAGAATTTCCCAGTTAGCTGAATAACTTAAGCCAAACGTAAAAACCATCCAATAGGAGGAGAGGTAAGTGACATTCCTATTGGACAATCCTTACATTTGGCTTAAGTTGAAAAATTCCTGTTTTGTGAAATACCCTCCAGGAATGTATTGCAGATAAGACACTAATTGCTAAAGAGGCTTCCTGCATCTGAATCAGGCAGATAGTAATGGTTACTGAGACAGATCTAGTAGCGCTACGTTTGTTTAGCACCATTTTGCTACAATTGAGGGAAGAGGGTCAGATGATCCCTGGAGCAATTGGGGCTTAAGGGCCTTGCTCAGGGCCCCAATGGTGACGTCACTCTGCTGACCCTGGGATCTGAACCAGAAACATTCCAAAAACAGGCAGAGCATCCTATCCCACTGAGCCACAACACTGCGTTAAGCAGCAGCCAAACACACATTTGTGTACAGTGCTTGTGATCAGCTTCTGTTCCCCGCACACCCTGCTCTTATACCTGGGAACTAATTTCGCACTTTGACTGGGTCGAGCCGGTTAGCAAAGGGGGCTGAGAGATTAATCAGGCAGATTACATCTGCGGCCGCTCGGAAGGACGGATCCCGCCTTTGAGGTGTGTGTGCTTCTCTTCGGACGGGGGGGTCGGGGCCTGGCTCTTTTATTTACAGAAATCTGCCTTGACCTGTTAAACTCAGACGGCCAGTCAGACTGGGCTGCTCCTCATTAACACAGGGCGTGGGGCGCAGACTGTCAAGATCGTTTTAGCATGAGGGATTTTAACCCCCCCCCTTTAAAGGAGGTAAGTGCTGACATCCTACATTGCGAATTGTGTGCACCATGTGCCGTGAACACAGCAGCAGGAAGGCGGGCTTACGTGGCTGACAGGGTGGGGGCCCCTCATGATGTGGGGGGGTGGAGAAGGGGGCGGGGCATATGGGGTGGGGGGGACACCGCACATCAGGAGACAAGCCTGATATGCTTTCTACCTGCAGGCGCAACACCGCCAGCCAGGGCAATTAGCTCTACCCCCGCTGGTGTCCCGGCCCAATGCCCCAGCATCCACCTTTGCCTTCCAGCCTCTGTGCTTCTCTGAATACACAGTTACTGTTGAGGCAGAAGAACTGGATTCTGGGAAAACGTGAGATACATGATCAGACGATCACATTTCTAAGCCAAGCACTGACCATAGGCACATTTAGAACATCACCCTGCTATTTTCAACGTTTTATATATCTCATCCTTTTTTTTTTTTTTCCATGAGGCACCAAAAGCAGTGTTCGCCGCACAGGCGCGACCCCATCTATCGCTGGTGGGAATCTATAACATATGCAGCAGACATCAGCAGCCTGCGACTTCATTCAACAGGAACGTGGCAGAAGCTCCAAGTGGCGGGACCCTTTAGACTTCATGAATGAATGGAGACCTTGACCTTGAGTGTGGATTAGCATGGCCAGCTTTACCAGCTTTCTATACCTAAGCACAGAGGCGCATCTTGTCAGCAGGCAGGGCAGGCAGCTGCTTGGGGCCCCCAAGCCACTAGATGGCGAACGAGAGC
>JAODJU010000081.1:23548748-23560013 GCA_026776725.1 Gnathonemus echidnorhynchus
GTCAGTGCTCTCAGATGCGGAAAGGGATACTGCTTTATGGTAACATACAGGCCGATGTCGTGTGAAGTACGTGACATCATCAGAGAGGTGCAGCATCTCACAGAAGGGCCAGGGCTGACTATAAACCACGTCTGCCAGGTGGAGCCCGTTGGTGACCTCACCGGATCTGAACGTCTCCGGATTCGGGTCTCGGCAGGGCCCCGGTCGACTCCAGCCTTGACTCATCACAGGGATCTGGTAGGTCAGCCGGGTCCTGGGGGATTCCCTGCTGATGATGGCTGGGGTCTGAGGAAAGTGACACAGCAAGAGGCTCCAGCCCCCCCCCCCGAATCCTACAGGGTTCCTGGTGGTTTGAGCTCTGCCTTGCAGTCTGCCGTTCCGACAGACAGCTGACTTGGGTGGCCCCTGGCCCTTAAACATCCTGGCCTCATACTTCCTGTTAGAAGGGATGGGCATCTTACCTAAAAATGTGAAAATGGACGCTGGGATGATGGTCCTGCTTGGGTTGACACGGTAAAAAACCTCGAGACGATGCTTGGAGACCCTCCAGAAAGAGTGATAACGAACATCGTAACTGACATGGGTCAGAGAGTACCGCGTGAGTGAGGGGGCCGTAGCTATGGAGACCCACCGGCACACGCCCGCCCACCCCCCCCCATCCACAGGGAGTGCTGAGTCATCAAAGTTCCGTTTAGTACCTGCTGATGTCAGTTCCCCTGGCTGCTTGCAATACAGAAGTGCGTCAGTTTCAACACTGGGTCCTACGCCTCCCTTTCTTAGCTGGAGAGAATGATGATTGGGTGCGGGGGTTGGAGCCTGCTCCCTGAGCCAATACGGGGCCTGGATCCAGCAAACACCCCCAAAAGCTTCAGACTCATCTCCACATGCCCCTGCTGCCTGGAAGAGACAGCAACATTAGTTCATTTTACATTTACCTGGCACTTTTAACCAAACTGACTTAGAACAGAGGGAAGGGTTACAATTGATGTTGCTGCCTGGGATTCAAAACCACAACCACTGTGATATTAACACAATGCTTTACCTGTTGAACTATGGGGGCAACAATATACAAAGGTGACCAAAGGTTTTGAGAATGACACAAGTGTTGGTTTCCACAAAGTCTGCTGCTTGTGCTGCAGTGTTTGTAGATCTTCTTGTCAGATGTTTCTATGGTATACTGAAGTATAATTACAAGCATTTCATAAGTGTCAAAGGCTTTTATTGACAATAACATTAAGTTTATGCAAAGAGTAAATATTTGCAGTGTTGGCCCTTCTTTTTCAAGACCTCTGCAATTCACCCTGGCATGCTATCAACTTCAGGGCCAAATCCATTATTGCATAATCAATGCTTGGAATTTGTCTGAATTTGTGGGTTTTTTTGTTTGTCCACCTGCCTCTTGAGGATTGACCACAAGCTCTCAATGGGATTAAGGTCTGGGGAGTTTCCTGGCCATGGACCCAAAATGTTGATATCTTGTTCCCCAAGGCACTTAGTTACCACTTTTGCCTTATGGCACGGTGCTCCATCATGCTGGAAAAGGCATTGTTCATCACCAAACTGAACTTGGATGGTCGGGAGAAGTTGCTCTCGGAGGATGTTTTGGTACCATTCTTTATTCATGGCTGTGTTCTTGGGCAGGATTGTGAGTGAGCCCACTCCCTTGGCTGAGGAGCAACCCCACACATGAATGGTCTCAGGATGCTTTACTGTTGGCATGACACAGGACTGATGGTAGAGCTCACCTTTTCTTCTCCAAAAAATCTTTTTTCCGGATGCCCCAAAGAATCGGAAAGGGGATTCATCAGAGAAAATGACTTTACCCCAGTCCTCAGCAGTCCAATCCCTGTAGCTTTTGCTGAATTTCGGTCTGTCCCTGATGCTTTTCTTGGAGAGAAGTGGCTTCTTTGCTGCCCTTCTTGACACCTGGCCATCCTCCAAAAGTCTTCGCCTCACTGTGTCTGCAAATGCACTCACACCTGTCTGCTGCCATTCCTGAGCAAGCTCTGCACTGGTGGTGCCTCGATCCTGCAGCTGATTCAACTTTAGGAGACAATCCTGGCACTTGCTGGACTTTCTTGGGCACCTTGAAGCCTTCTTCACAACAATTGAACAAAAGTTCTTGATGATCCAAAAAATGGTTGATTTAGGTGCAATCTTAGTAGTAGCAATACCTGTGACTGTGAAGCCCTTTTTATGTAAAGCAATGATGACTGCACGTGTTTCATTGCAGGTAACCATGGTTCACAGAGGAAGAACAATGATTTCAAGCACCACCCTCCTTTTAAAGCATCCAGTCTGCTATTCTAACTCAATCAGCCTGACAGAGTGATCTCCAGCCTTGTCCTCATCAACACTCTCACCTGTGTTAACGAGAGAATCACTGAAATGATGTCAGCAGGTCCTTTTGTGGCAGGGCTGAAATGCAGTGGAAATGTTTTTTTTGGTATTAAGTTCATTTTCATGGCAAAGAGGGACTTTGCAATTAATTTCAAGTCGTCTGATCACTCTGCGTAACATTCTGGAGTATATGCAAATCGCGATCATAAAAACTGAGGTCGCAGACTCTGTGAAAATTAATATTTGTGTCATTCTCAAAACTTTTGGCCACGGCTGTAGAAAAGGGGGCTGAAGCGGGGGATGTTGAAGTGTGTAATATTGGAAGAGGAAATATAATTCCAAAGCAGGATGGATCCTTGATTAAGGTCTTCCCATTGGAGGTGATTCTGCATGGGGGGGACACCACACAGCACCACTGTCCATCCTGCAGCAGCGGGGACTTAACAGGAATCTGCGGGTGATGGGGGTCTGTAGCCCAGCCATGTCACAGCTTGGTTCACAATGGATTTGTTCCCTGAAATCACCCCTTTGGACGTCTTATTTTGTCACTACCCATTTGAACATTGACTATTGTCCAGAGTGACAGCTATGGTGACCCCTCAATGACTGCAGTCTCCAAGGGAAGTCCCGTCGATCCTCGGGACTGAATGTGAGGCCGACTCTACAGGGGAGGGAGTCGCGTGTCCATTTTTCCCCATGAGCCGACCAAGGCTATCAGTAGTGAGGTAAGACCGCCCCCAATCAACCATGACTGCAGAATTAGGGGAAATCAATTAGGATGTAAGCTGTAAGGATTGGTGGGAACAGGATGGAGAATTGGTGGGGAGGGGAAGAGAGAGAGAGAAAAGCTCAGTAACGTCAGGAAAGGCTTTTAGATCTGGGCACTATCCCCATCTCCGTGCCCCTGCAGGAGGACGTGTAGATCATCGTCACGATGGAGCCTTTGTTCTGCCTGCTTCAGGCGGCTTCCTTTGAAGCACAATGAGGAATCTGTCCAGGCTCTAAACGTCTCATTCGCAGTGCACAGGGGGCCGGCGTAGCTGCTGCTAGACTGTCTTTGGTTAGACACAGTTCAGTTGCTAAAAGCACAATTGTGTGTGAACAGTTAGCTAAATGGGGGAAAAGGAGGATCAACAGTGTCCCCTACAGGTGATGGATAGAACTGCAAGAGCACTGTTTTTTCTCTAGAATAATACAGAGATAATGAGTATGGGGGTGTAATTATATTGTTTCTTTGTAATGTCTTATTTAAACCCCCCCACATCCCAGCACCCCACTGGGCCTGAGGATCTCAATACAAAGCGTGTGCCACAGAGACAAATTACATTCATAATTCACTGTGAGGCCGCCGGTCGTGTTCACTGGTGTCGCCCCGGAAGCACTTTGATCAAAAGGTTACACCAAAAAGGGTGACACGGTTGCTGACGGTTACCAGCAGCTCACCGTCCTGCCAGCATCTCCTCTCCTGGCTGGGAATTTCCAGGGATCAATTCAGTGGGTGGCATTTTACACCACTGGGAACCATTCAGGCAGACAAGTTTCGAGATGTAATTAAGGCTTGGAAATGTCCTGCTAATCACCTTTCTTTTAATTCACACGAGTGATTGAACATGACGGTCTCGGCCTATGCCTGATCACATGGTCACTGCTGGTGCTGACCGTGGTGACAGGGAGGGAACCAGACCACCCCAATGGAGATGTGAATATGGGTTGGAACAGTCTGCGGTGGAGAGATAGTACAGCAATATTACTGCTGTCTGCAGTCTCTCAGAGAGAGAACTTCAGTGAGGGGGCTTACTTTTACTCTGCCTGTCTGACCCTTCATCCCCTTTCAGACAGGTACTGCCACCATGAACTCTTCCCTACTACTTTGCTCCCCTAGATCCCTCGTACAAAGCCCAGATTATATCTAATTGACCCCCATGTGTAAAGAGAGCAGGGAGAATTCTGGAGAATTCACCACGAGTGAGTGGGCGTGTTGATGATGTTTCTATCATGCAAGTGGAGCGAAAACAGAAGAATGCAAACATCTAAGGTTAAAGAAGATGGTCATTTACACGAAGGAGCGAAGGAGACCCCAACAAAGGTGGCTAACTGGGGAGACGACAAGATTCGAGAACTTCCGTCAGTAGTGCTGTAAACAAAACGCTGAGATTTCTGCAGCGTACTTTTTGCGTCTTGCCCTGCCTCCTGCTCTACCCAAGTGCCACCCCTCATCAAAACCAATAGAAGTATTTCTAGTAGGTGTGAACTTGCCTGACACAGTCAGTCTCCAGCTGTGTGTAAACTGCGAGAGGGCAACTCCGCACCCGATCCTCCAGGCGGTGTCTGGAGTTCATGTGTGAAAATGGCCTTAGAGTGACACTTAAAGTGTGTATGACTCTGTGAGTGGCTCTCAGTGTGTGTGAGACTGTGACTCTGAGTGTGTATGACTCTGAGTAACTCTGATTGTGTGTGAGACTGTGAGTGACTCTGAGTGATACACAGTGTGCCCAGGTGCGACATGTCAGGGTCGTTCCCAGCTCACTGTCGCCCCCTTCCTCTAGCATTATGCCAATACAGAGGAGTAGGACAGAAACATATAGAAGGCTCCAAAGAATTTGGGGGTTTGTCCAGATCAAGTTAGCACGTGACCTTGAACAGCATGCCTGACTGACGTTGAACTTTTCAGATCATCATGGGGCCAACTGTTATCATGCCTGGTCCTGGGAAGGTCACATGACCAGTATGCTCCAGGGTGGGTCAGGTGAGACCTATGACAGCCAATCACAGCCAGTGTTGTAGGGCAGACCAGTAACAGGCTAGATTTAGGACTGTCTGGTACACATGGGAATTAAACAGGGTTTAAGAAATAAGGAGAAATGAGTGTATGTAAAAGAAGCCCTGCGACATACAGCACATGGGCTGTGAGTCACTGTGTTCCCTGTGCTATGTCCCCTCTACTGTGTTCCCTCGGCTGTGCTCCCTGTGCTTTGTTCTTTGTGCTGTGATCCCCATACAATGTTCCCTGTGATGTGTTCTTTGCACTGTTTAACCCATGCTGTGTTCCCTGTGCTGTGTTCCCCTTGCTGTGTTCCCTGTGCTGTGTTTCCCATGTTGGTTTGGGCATCTTAAAAGGTGGCCATCAGCAGACCATAAGCTGTCAATTAGGGCCTGGTAGGAGAGATTTACAGAGAATGACAGGAAAAGGAGGTTGGGGCACATGTGGTGAGGTGTATTTATAGAGAGTGACACAGCAGGAGGTCTCTGCTGTTCCAAGCCTGAGATCAGTCTCGTTTGTCACATGATTCATCGCCGGGTCCAAAAAGATGCGAAAGCAGCAGGGGGCGCTGTGTCATTTCCCATACACTCACTAAGGCAGGCAAAGGGTCAGGCGGACAAACACATGCCATCAGAAATATATAAACACACACACACATACCTAGATATGGATGCAAATCCCATGCACACGTGCTATCACATGAATGTCATCTCTCACTGGGAATTCACTGCTCCAAATACAGCTCCATTCAAATGAATGCTCTTCACAAGCAAGCAGACAC
This sequence comes from Gnathonemus echidnorhynchus, assembly GCA_026776725.1. Classification (NCBI taxonomy): domain Eukaryota; kingdom Metazoa; phylum Chordata; class Actinopteri; order Osteoglossiformes; family Mormyridae; genus Gnathonemus; species Gnathonemus echidnorhynchus. The sequence goes on from JAODJU010000081.1 coordinate 23,554,631, forward strand.
ACAGACAGCCTCAATCACAGCCTCAGTCAGACACAGTCAGCATCCCACACACACACACACACACACGGGTTTGTAATTATATCTTTGTGGGGACTCTCCATTCATTTCTATGGAACCATAAGTAACCAAACTAAATACAAGATTTTTGGCATTTTTACTTTTTTGATTGCATTCACAGATCTTTGCGGGGTCCTGAAAAATGGAACATCAGAATAACAAGCTTTTATTACATTTAATATAACCCTAATCCACACACACACAGTGCAGCCTTAATTAGAGAATGAGAGCCACCATCCATCATTACCCATTTTAACGCCACTCTCTGTCTAGGTTTGATCTCTTCATCTGCATCGCAGACTGAAAGACTCACATTATTCACCAAAGCTCCGTACACCCAGTCCCCACATGAATAAATCTGGTCCACATCATTTCCTACGCTTTCCTTCCTCTCTCTCACTCCCTCACTCCCTCTCTCTCTTCATATTGAAAAACAGCAGTATTGCAGTGGGGTTTATATCCCACACATTTGATTGGGCTGTGAATTCCTCATTTGGGAAACACAGACATATGTGATGGGGGTGAGGATTGAATAGCGGGGCCAGGGTTATGGTCGGGGCCTGTGTGGAATGGACGGGGCCTGTGTGGAATGGGCAGGGTTGTCATTAATGTGTGGTGTGGAGCTTGTGTATAAGAGGGTATAAGAGGGTCATATGAAGCTTAATGTGGAATATGGTGGAGCTTGCGGAAAGGGGGCGGGGTCATGTTTAACACAAAGTGGGGGTGGAGCCTGAGTAGGTATGGGTGGGGATATTAAGGGTTAGCTGTGTGGGGCTGCAGCCTCCTGTTCCTTGCCTACAGTCTGGCAGGTCACTCCAAGCTGGAAGAAAGCAGCTGGTTAAAAGTAGGATGATCCTGCTCCTTATGTTAGAAGGGTCTGAGATTAAACTTTAATGTCTCCATCAGAGGGACCGTAATGGATGTGGCAGCAACCCGGTGGAGGGCAGATGCCACCAGCATGCTCAATAATGCATCCAGGCCAGACCTGGGGAGGGGAAAAACCCCAATGAAACATTTATCAGGAACGTATTTAGGGTATCGATTAGCATCAGGTTCCACTGCATGAAGGGGATTCTTGTCACTGGGGGGGGGGGGGTCGGGGTGGTTCTCATGTTAGTTAACTGTTGCCGAATCTCCTGCATGGTTCTTTAAAAATGGGGTGGGCTCACATAAGAGTGCAAGAGCATGGGACTCACAAGGTACTCACTCCAGAGGCGTGCGTGTGTTGTGTAAATATGGCTCACTAAAACACGCATGGTGACTGCTTATCATTAAAGGTGCAAGGCATTGACCCTCAGACCACAGAGCATAACGTGTCAAAAAAAGCCAGGAACATACCACAGGAGCACGAAATGCATCATGACCCAAGGGAACAGGTCCCAAAATTATGATATTCATCTCGCTGTTAAGCTAAGTTCCATCGCCTCTTTTTAGCCTTGGCATTCTGTAAACAGATGGCATACAAACATTTGCCGATGATGTCATGGACCTTGCGGTTTCATTTACTCAGTGCCCCTAAAACAGGCAAAAACATATTCAAAATATCTGAAAGACATCTGGGAAAAGTAAGTACAGACACACAGATATGTGTGTTTGAGCAGCTGCACTGACTGCCTGTTTGTCGGCGATGAGTCAGGCAGTATGGCGGCAAACGACCTCGTTAGTCTTGGATGTTTGTTTGGTCACAAAGGTGGCCCACAAATAGAAAATATGGGATGCTAAAGATTTCCTTGAATTCCACTGAAATGTTACAATCAGTGCCTCTCGGTCACTAGCAGAAAATGGTCTTACATGAAGAGAAAAGCATTTTTGGGGACGTTTCTCTTCTGAGTGATATTGCAACACAAGTCCGTGGAGAAGGTACTGTCTGGCCTTGTGCTTCACTTGTATTTCAGTAATTCAAAAGTAAGAAGTGGTGCTATGCAAAGTAAAAAGACATGTAGCCCTTATTCGAATATCACTGGGAGTCTGCTCTGAATGGGAGGAAGTGCTGTTTTTACCCTCAGAAATAAAACATGGGAGCAGATGTACAGTAGATCCCTGTGACAAACACTTGCAGACAGCCTAGAACCCCCCCCCACCCCGCCCCCAGTGAGAATCTGCGTGAGGGGGCACAAAGTTGGAACACGCAGGAAATATAAAATTTACTGTCCTTTCAGGAGCTCAGATAAAACAGAGTGAAGGTCGCAGTGGCTGAGGATGAAATGGGTTTTCCTGTACAGGCATAATTCTCCTGGAGGTTCCCGGTGACAGAGTATTAAATCAAACTGGAGCTACCCAACCCCCCATCCCACTCATTCTCCTGTTATTATGTTATTAACCTCCTGGTTTTGACATCACAAGCTGGCCATATGCCCCTTTCTCCCCACTGGCACCCAGAAGCGCAGGATCATGGTTTCATAACACTGCAGCGAAGTCAGTGTGGATGGAAGCATCCAGATCTTTATGAACGATATTTACAGCTCTCCGCTGGCAGATTAGAACAACCCCCACTACTCTGTACTTATTTAGCATTTTTAATTCATTCAGAGTACTCTGTACTCGTTCAGCATTACATCTTCATTCAGAGTACTCTGTACTCATTCACCACTCCATCATCATTCAGAGTACTCTGTACTCGTTCAGCATTACATCTTCATTCAGAGTACTCTCGGCATTACTTCTTTTTTCAGAGTATTCTGTACTTGTTAAAGAGCTTCAAGAGCTCATTAATTGTATTTTCCAGACAAGTCAATTGATGAAACTGAGCTTCTCATTTAAGGTGCAAATAAAACAATAAATACAACAAACTAAATTCATTTATAAGGAATAATATAGCAAGAGCAGCAGTCTTTAAGCCATATCTCTGCAATCCATCCTTGCCCTCATGCCCACACACACAGACACACACTGTTCTTGACCGTGACACAGGAACTATGGACCTTTCAGCACCATGGACAGCGTGTGGCCAACTTTGGAACCATGGAGAGCTCATGGTCCACTCTGACACCACAGTCAGTGCACAGAGAGCAGGCTGGTACTGGTCAGGCACAAACTCTGCTGTTTTAAAAGCCCTTCCATCATGTGACCTACTGTGGAACAGCTGATTGGACACTGGCTGATATATGACGCCACCCTAATCGTTCATCACCATATGCAAGTTATGCTCATGGAACACGTCCAGTTCTTAGGTTGTAATTGTTCGTACTACTAAAGCAGAAGAGTGCGGAAGATATGAGCTGGAGGACAGTGTTACCATAGTATGTGGCGCCCCCTGTTGTCAGCTCAGCCTATTGCCATTCTGCCATGGCAGACACAGCAAATATAAGCTTGTCCCAGAAGCAAATGCAGCTGTTTGTGAAATGTTATTCCCGGACACAGGGATCGCGTGGGGGCTGCAAGACTTTTCTGAACCAACTGAGCAGCTCAGCCCAGTAAGCTTGCTGCTTCATGGGTTGGATTACAGTGAAGCTGCTTTAAATCCAGCACACAGCTCAAAAAACTGCTCTTCTCATTGGGAATGACATGTAAACTGTGCATTTCTGCACATCTCAGAGCAACACATTGATGCTCTCCAGTGTTACATTACATTTTATTTATTTAACAAGTATCTTTATCTGAAGCAATAAACAATTAAGAGAGCATGGTCAGCCAGTCCCTGGGGCAACTGGAGATTAAGGGCTTTGCTCTGGGGCCCGATGGTGAAATCATTCTTCTGACCCTGAGATTTGAACCAACAACCTTCATAACACAGGCACAAGTTCCTAATCCAATGAGCCACACACCACTCTGATTACTGATGTAGCACAGGCTCACCAAGCAGAGGGACGATTTTCTAACACAGCAACGCTATGAGAAGACCCCAAGAAGCCTTAGTCACTGCAGTGAGGAATTTGATTCTTCCTCAAGCCTAGTTTTCCTCCTCCAGAGCACAGTGACACCAAATCCCTTCATTTGATGAAGGCTGAACCCCCCCAGGCCAAACTACAGTGGCGCATTCCAAAGATCAGTGCAAGGATGGCAGAGCCAAACTGAGACTCCAGCAGGGAGGAAGGATCCTCCTCCTATGCAGAAGGCCTCCACAGCATCACAGAACAGCAGCGAGAAAGCCCTTCCATTCCACTGATGGGGGGGACACCATGTCACTAATCGAAAAATCGTCCCTTTGACCCTCAGCAGTTCTGTCTGTCCCGCGAGAGTGACATTGATTGTTGTCACCGTAGTGGGCAGTCATTACGTGATTAAAAGTCACTTCAGTTCTGGCGGTAAAAGAGTCACACGCCCTTCGTCTCCCCACGGATCTCTTCCTGAGCGCCGTGGTCTTTCACGAGGGCTGGAAACAGCCAGAGCGCGATAGCAAGGTGACCTAAAAGGGGCATGATTAAAAGACGGAGCGGGGAGCCATCAAACGGAATAAAGGCTGAGCGATGCGGAGCGGCCATGACGCCATTTCTGTGATTTATAATTGCAGCTCTTTGCGATGACTTTGCTGCAACCCCAAGTCCCAGGGAGACGAGCCGCAGACAGTGGAGGTGCTGCTGGGGCTGGGGGCCTCCTTCCAGCATGACGCCCCCGGGGGGCCGCGCGTTGCAGCTTTGGGGATCACCCGCGTGTCTGAAGCACGCGAACATGAGCGATAAGGTGCTGATTTCTGTGCAACGTTTTGGTTGGCCAACCTCAGCAAGCTCACCGGACAAGCCCACTTGTGGCCAAAATGACCAAAAAGTTCATGGCACCTCTTACCAAAGCTTTAGGTGCATCTGAAATCGCATTCAGCTACTGAATGTTGTCAAAAGCCTACAACTCGATCCTTAATGCAGTACGTACTTTATGCAAGAGAACAATATGCATGCACCATCTTGCAAAATACCTGTCCCGGATGTTTAATATAATGACGTGACTTGAGCCCTGCAAAAATTAAAGACTGTTAAAAAATTATCGATGAAATAAATACATATTCGCATCAACTTCTGTAACAAGGCATTTTTTTCTGTTTAAATTTTTACAGAGACGGCACTTCCTCTGCCATCTTGATACAAATTCCTGAGTGAATGATGTTCTTCGTCTCTTTTTGCAGGTCCAGTGGCCTTGTGTGATAGCATAGCATCCATTGGTCACACTGTTCGGAATTTTGCAGAATGTAGTATGTTATCCAGATATAGTTTTGCATACTGTCCCAGTCATACTGAGGATTCAGACACGCTGCCTACTTCGCATGCCGTACCGTTCATACTGAGGATTCGGACACGCTGCTTACTTCGCATGCCGTTCCGTTCATACTGAGGATTCGGACACGCTGCCTACTTCGCATGCCGTTCCGTTCATACTGAGGATTCGGACACGCTGC
>JAODJU010000081.1:23573053-23589760 GCA_026776725.1 Gnathonemus echidnorhynchus
ATATAGTGTGAGTGTGTGTTGTAAAAGTGCCCTTCACCCGATTGGCAGTCGCCAGTTTAAACAATCGATTTTCCATCTTGCGGGATGCTATTAATCACAGCATGGACACACATTGCATCACCCGTGCCCCACCGTTAACACTCACTCTGTCTTTGAAGCCATCCACTTTTTACATAAGCCATCGTCGGAGAAAATAAGGAAGTTCCCTGCAAAGGCAGAAAATAAACAAACAATTAAATAAATAGGATGCCAGCACTCCAGACAACAGGGGACGTAAGAGAGCAAGTTAGTAACCCACTTAAGACAACCACAAACCTAAAAAAAGCATATCAGAAGCAAAATGTAGTAACTAAACATATCCAGTAACCACCAATAAAGTTAGACTGCTGTTAAGTAAATTAAGGTACAAATACTATTCCTTAAATTAAGGGGGGGGGGGGAAAATCCCATTTACGCACTGCTGTACAAAAGAGACGGTCAGGTTCCCATTACAACTATTGATAATGGTTAATCGTTTAATGAAGAGTGCCGCCAGCTTATTTGGGGAAAGGCTATAAATTTATACGGCAGGCTCGGTGAGCCCTATGTCCGCGCCGCTCCGGTGACGGTACAGCGACCACGGCCTCGGCTGCAGCGCCACCAACTAACAAAATATCCGACATAGTCTACAGATACGATGGAAGCGAAAAACGGCGACTTTACATTAACTGGGGAGCAGAGACGCCAGTACCTGTGGATAAGCGACGGCTCCGCTTCAGCTTTTCTGCTAGGGGCAGACGGGACTCGTTGAAAATGACATCAACATCAGCTGGCTTTGCCTCCCACTGCATGATGGGAATCGTAGTTTTGTAGCATGAACTAATCCGTTTAAATTCCCCGAGGCTACGCGACGAATCGTTTGCTGTCGCAGTGCCTGAAGTTATGTCCCGATGCGGATACTTAATCGGCTAATATTCTGTGGTTTTTTGCATAAAGTGGTTACGTCAAGCGGGCGAAGAAAGCTTGGAGGGATCGCATATCCCATAATTCATTATTAAACACGAGTCCGGGTTAGTGATCGTGGGTGATCAAATATTTCTGCTGGTAGCTGAGGGTTAAACGCTTTGCAAACTCGTTTTCTTTTGATTATTCGGGCGGAAGTAACTTAAAACTACACGAAGGATCGTATTTCATAGAAAATTGCTTGCTCGTGGGACCAAAAATACAAAACAAACAACAGTACGACATCAACATTACGATAAACCTTCATCAGGTTTCCCAAATATTTACACTGCTTTTCCGTGTACGCCCTGAAAGATTTCAACAGAAAGGCTGTCTAGAAATTTCCACACTGCCCTCAGTCTTTGCCTATAACCACGGGTTTAGGTTACCTAAATAAAATGCACTTTCTTAATGGGGAGAGGAGCCTTCGCTGGCACATTTAGGCAACCAGAGGCATCACATCACTTTATTAAAGATACTCATTTAATTCGTCTAAATTTATTTTTTCACACCGCACTTTCTAACTTCTGCCTTGACATAAACGCTGCTCGGTAGTTGCTTACTGTGGCTTTTAATCTCTTTCTGTTGATACGGTGCGTGCAAGGAGCTAGTTGTTTAAGGTTTACTATGACGGCTACACTGCTACCGCTTTGCACGTAAACAACCTCCTGGCCTCGGTGCAAGCTAACGATAGCCAGCACCTTTCTAACTTTGACGGCTTCATTTCAGAGCTATATAGTGCCTTACCTTCGTTTTCCCTCCTTCCCAGTTCTAGCACAATCCTCCTCGATTCCGTTTATACTTCCGTATGGGGTTGATCGCGGATGATATCCCTCAGCTTTAATCCCGAGTATTCGGGCGTCAACCGACTTACTTTCCCCGTATCAGACGTGCAATTATATAATTATTTACAAGCACTATTACTTAAAGCCAATCGTTGTCTTGTAAATGGATATCAGGGTGGATGAGGTTTTTCAGTAGTAGCTCTAGTTGTTTTTATAGGCAATTAATACAGTACTCACAATTTATATGCAACAAAAAAACTGATCGACTGATTTTGTCAGTCAAACCGTCAATGCTCATCCATTAATGCTCTGCTTCTTGAACCGTAGGTAAAGTCTTTGCCAGCGTTTTTGGAAGAAAGTTATTGATGCTCATTTCAATTTTTATAACAGTAGGACCCAAATGTATTAGAATGGTTGAAGAATTAACTGGTTCACTGCACAATTTTTTTGTTCTCCATAAACCATATGTACATAACTCCGTATGTACAGCAACATTCATACCATGCTGCTACTGGCTTTTATATGCATATTATACATACGTGGTCTTCTAGCTGTACCCCTACCACAGTACAGCGACAGTCGTATAGTAACAGCGAGGACCAAGCCCACTTTTCTGTCCAATCAGCGTCGCGGCTACTGTTTTCTGACATTTCAAGCCAATGGGAGCGAAGGAAGTTATGAATAATTAATTCAGACATAAGCCGCTGGAGGACTTGACGCGGGCTATATTGAAAAAAACACATGTTTATACTTCTGGAAAGTAAAGATGGCGACGGCAATATACTTGGAACATTACCTTGACAGTAAGTAACACGATCCGGACACATTTTCTAGGAAGCTGATGTTAAATTTAGCGTACCTGCCTAGGTGCCGTGGATAAGTTTTTACCTTTTTTTGCCTGACTCGCAAAGTAAGGAAACAGGAGACTGAGCACCACGCTTAAGCTCCCAGCTTTGGGGAAACGCTGATCAGCTCCGTGCTTTTAACGTGTGAACTCGTAACCTTTTAATTTGCGCAGATGGACAGGGAACGGTGCGCAGAGTCACCGGAGGCGCGCCTTGATCAGCTGCTGGGTGTATAGGATTTACGCGTACGAACAGGAAGCCCCGCAGTTCTCCGACTATATGGCGGACATGGAGTTTTCTACCGTCTAACATGAGACTAAAATGTAAATTGGCAAAGTGGCAGAGGGACATAGTGCACGATACATTAAATGCCCGGACATGTGTATAATAGCGGCTGGTAATAAGCCGGGCGGGTAAAAGAGGTTTATTGCCAGGCAGGCGCTTAGTAAGCGGGCGGGATGTTTGATTTTTAAGTGCGTCACACGCACACATGGCACCCCCGCTGCATGTCACAACGGGGAAACGCAATGTCCGCAGTTCGCCTGCGCACTGGCCTTATTCATTTAGACCATTTACCGTTATTATCACTCTCCCGATGACATATATTAATCACGTAGGCGGGCTGACCTGTTGCACATGAAAAAAAACAAACAAAAAAACTCTGTCCTCCGTTTGACAGAGGGCGCGTAAAATAGGTGTCACCGAAACGGGACGGTGCCCAGGGTTCAAACCTCTTGCCATCTGGGGATTTCCATCCGAGCGGATCTGGTTGCGTTTCAGGTATCGAGAATCTTCCATGTGAGCTGCAGAGGAACTTCACCCTTATGCGGGAGCTGGACAGCAGGACTGAAGGTAAACAAGCTGTAGAAACGTCACCAAACATTAATGTCACCTTCTGAGCTGCAGTGATTCCCACGCAGGGGCCAATTAACGCACAGGCTATCCTAGGGTATAGCCTTGGGCTCCTGCAAATATCAGGGCCTCTCGCTGGCGGTTGCTTCAATTGGCAGCACCTGAGTATACATGCTGTGTTAGTCTAGGCCCCCAGATAAATTGTTTGCCGTGTGCCGCAGAGAAGAAGAATGAGATCGACAAGCTGGCTGCAGAGTATATCACGAACGTGAGGAAGCTGGCCTCGGAGCAGCGCGTGGAGCACCTGCAGAAGATAGAGACAGCGTACAGGAAATGTAAAGAGTACAGCGATGATAAGGTGCAGCTGGCCATGCAAACCTACGAGATGGTCAGGGCTGTGTGTCTCGGGGGGGGGGGGGGCATGGGGGTGCTCTCTGCGCTGGTTAATCTTTAGCCCCCCGTAACCTGTCCCCAGGTGGACAAGCACATCCGGAGGCTGGATGCTGACCTCGCCCGCTTTGAGAATGAGCTGAAGGAGAAGCTGGAAATCAGCAGCTATGACGGACTGGAGAGGAGGAGCCTGAAGAGCAGCAACAAGAGTAAGGGGGGAGGGACTGTGCGCTGGGGGGAAGCAGCCCCCCCCCATAGGCCATCAGCCCACTCTGACTAGGGGGAGCCTGCACTCTGAGTCAGCCCTTAATAGCATTAGTGTGGGATGGGGGACGCGAACCACGGAGGACTGGTGCAGGTGCGGCTTTTTGGGATGACCTCTCAATCAGCCAATAATAAAACAGTGATTCTCAACTCCAGTCCTGGGGACCCACTGTTATTGGCTGATTGAGAGGTCATCCCAGAAACCCGCACCCACGCCGGCCCTCCATGAATCAGGTTCACCACCCCTGGCTTTAGTGATGCTGTCAGGCTGTCATCGAAATTGTTGACCAGTCAGTTGTAAGGCTAGCCGAAACCCAGCGGGCACTATGACCCTGTGTGGCACCCAGTCCCTCATACACAGACGTGATTAAGGCTATCAGTCACCTTCGCGATCATTCACGATCATCCACTGGCAGCCACATGACGGTACCAAATGCTAAAATGAGCGGTCGCTTTTTGCTGTACCACAGTCGAGGCGGCTTTACTCCAATAGGCTGGTGCATCGACGTGTCCCTCTGTCCCCGTGACACGCCTCACACACCCCATTTCTGTCCCCAGAAGGAAGCAGGAACCTCAAGGACAAGAAGGGGCCCAGGGGCCGCAGCAGGAAAGGCTCCGACGATGATTCGCCGAGGAAGAAGAAACTGAAGCAGAGGTAGGTTGGGGCTAGGAGCCACCTGGACCCCGGAGTCTGGCCACTCTGCTCCTACTATCCATGCCCACATTCCGACACCGGTTTCGAAACTCTAGAGAGCTATACCTTGTATCCACAGGGGTAGGGAGTGTTAAACATGGATGTGCACGTTTTGTGTCCCCCCCCCCCCAGTGCGGAGTTCAATGATTCGCTGCTGGCCGTGCACCCCTCTGATGTGCTGGACATGCCCGTGGACCCCAATGAGCCGACGTACTGCCTGTGTCACCAGGTGTCCTACGGCGAGATGATTGGCTGTGACAATCCTGACGTACGTGTCGTCCATCGGGGTCTTTGGCTGGCCCAGTGGGTGGCACCGTGGGCTCGATTCCTGTCCCCTGGCTCTGTGTGTGTGTGGGGTCCACATCAACATGCAGGGCTCGTTCATTATGAATGAATCGTTTAATTGCTCCCCTCTCTGTCTCTTTCCCTGAACAGTGTCCGATCGAATGGTTTCACTTCGCTTGTGTCGATCTTACTACTAAACCGAAAGGGAAATGGTAAGTATTTTTTTAACTATGCTGGAACAGGATTATGAAGTGTTTTGAATGTCTGATAAGTGTTTTTGGTGTTTGGTGTCTGTTGCGCACATTTAGGAGGTTAATAGTTTGTGCTCCATTTCAGGTTTTGTCCCCGCTGTACCCAGGACAGGAAGAAAAATAAGATGTAAATTTGTTTCTTTAAATATATATTTTGTGTATCGGTAACATAGTGTAATATATTCAGTCCCTTTTTAAATTGCCCATGATTTCCTACTTTTGGTCAAAGGCAAAAGCTTTTATTTTTAAATTTGCTGTTTTTGAAATACTTGAAATAAGTGGCAACCCTCGTATACCGTTGTATGGTTCAGCAGACAGTTTTTGATGAACGTTGTGGCACCCCTGGGCACCAACGCTGTCATTCCTGCGGACTCCAGCCGGGAGCGTCCCCTCCAGTTGTAACGTTTATAGCTACCTCGTGGGCCAAGCTTGTGCACCCTGCCTGAGATCCCAGAATGCCATGCGTTGCATTCAGCACGAACCAAAAAAAAAAAAAGCTGTCAATTTGGCTACTCCGTCCGAGGGGGGGGACACTACCTGCCCAACCGAGTCCTTTGGATTTGCGGGGGACAGTTGTTGCTGCGTCCATCTGGCTGCCTGTACCGTCCCTTCGTGGTATCTCCCAGCCATAGTCTTTCACTTTCACTTTGTCCTCGTGTTGTTTTTAATCGTTTTTTAATACTCCGGCCTCCTCCAATGAAACATTAGCCAAGCTGCCATGTGAAGAAAATTTGCTACATGCTAATTGGCTAACAGCTACGCTGCGCCGGTAACCAAAAATCACTGCAAGGGGAAAAAGAGATGCATTGTTAGTGTGAACTTTCAGAACACACTGGTTTTTACAGAGGTTTTTGTTTCTTTTTACCCAGCAATGTGTCAGCTATGTAATCATCTGTCTCCTTTGTTTTATTGTTATTTCGTAATTTTATGTGGAAAAAAAACTGCTATCACCCAGCTCATTGTATGTGACACACTGATCGGTCTGCAGGCCACAGCTTGGACACCTAACCGTCTGGCTCCAGTATGCAGTACCTGTAAGGTGCCAGAGGGGGCAGCCCGTACTGATGTACTATGAAAAGATACTTCGTACTGGAGCCCCACAATGCACTGGGTGTCTTACCCACAAAATGTGTATGAGAGGTGCGATCACCTACAAACCGTTCTTTTGACAAATTCCTCTGCAGTGTTTCTATTCCCTCAGTTGGGTCGGTGTTATTGTGTAATGTGGGTCCCAAACGATACACCCACATAAACAGCACTGTGACTCAACCCGGTCAATAAACCCAGTCAGTTTTAAATCCCAGTAACCACCCACGTTCTGCCCGTTTTGGAAGTTTGTTCAGGAAACTCCAAATGCATCTCCATTGTGGTTGTAAGGTTATTTTTATATAACTGTGAAAATAAAACAATCTAGATATTGTCTTGTAACTTCAAGGGAACCTGTTATGTTCTGTGTTGGCCACTAAGTGTTCGTACTTTGTAACTTGAATGTTTCACATCAGCAACCAAATAAACATTTACCAGTATTTACCGCACATTATCGTTAATTATCTCGTGTCGTGTACGTGTGCTGGTGGGAGTCCTGGTCGACGGCATTGGGACTTTAATGGGGTTTATTTCGTAATTACTGCCACCTGTCTAACATGCATGTACTAGAAAATTATTTTAAGTATTGTGATTTCAACGTATCCTTAAATTTGCACTGATTTAGTAGCCTGGAATGTCTAGAACAGTCCTTAGAAACCTTGTAATTGTAGAATTATCAAAAATGTTAAGTATATTGTAATGCTGTTCACAATATATAACTGATGTGTGTAGAGTATGTTATGTTGAAAAACATGACTGTAAATGACTAGGATGATTAGAAATCAGCTATATTGTCTGTTTCCTTTGTAAAACCAAAATCTTAGTTCTTTTCTATTTCAAAGGATTTTATATATCTATATTTTTTTGACCATGAATGTTACCAATAAAAGTGCTGTCCTCTCTGTAGCATCAGTTATTTTATCAAACAGCTCGGGTGTCACCTGTTTTAAAAACACTGGGTCTGCTCTCTCTGACCCTGTCAATCATTCACTTGGGGATCTATCCATCGTTTATATATATATATATATATTACTTGAATTGCAGCCCATACGTTTTAAACATAAAATGACAATCCTAGAACTTTCCAGAACACATTTGGGGTTTGCATATTGTGTGAATAACTCATTTATCTGATACACAAAATCATCAAACAATCGTAGTAACACAATGATGTAGCACATGGGGTATGGAACCCAAGTGCATTTATATCTGGAAGCTTTTCATTTTCTGATAACTTCTCAATATTGTTGGAAAAAAAGCTTTATTTCAAAAACAGCCATTTATCACAAGAGGGTCAGATCTGGACTTGAGATCACTCTTCTCTGAATAGATGTGCTGGTCACCGTGTGCAGTTCACTGAGTGTAGTGTCTGTAATACACAGTTAAATATCCACAGCTTCACAACAATACGGCCTGTGTGCATTCCTGCTTTGAGAGCACCACTCTTGGGTCCCTGGAGTCAGAATTATTATTAGCTGATGAAAAACAGGTGCCTATTGGGCATTTCAGTAGGGAGGAGCTTTTAAATGGTCCCTGGGGGTCTTGTGACATCAGGAGACTGAAAGAAGCAGAGTAGGCTGACGTCTATCATTTGTCTTCCTGTACCCAAATGCTCCTTCTTCCTGTCCTTGTAGCTCCATCCACTGTCCCAACTGGAGTATCATAAGGAGGCATGTAGAACTACATGATGGGTATTTTTGCACACATATAACCAAAATAACTGAACAGATGCGTCTATATATGGGAGCATGTTCAATGTGTAGGAGAGCTTGATATTGAGGGTACATAACTTAAAATGGAAATAGAAAGGATTATTTATTGGGGGGATGAAAGAATCCAAATTTAATATTGGTGGGTACACGCCATCCCCCCATTCCAAAGCCTCTGAGTGTTACTGTCGGGCGTGTAGTGGGGGGGGCTAGAAGCCGTCATCGGACTCGTCCTCGTCCCAGCTGCAGGGCTCGCGGGCGTCCGACTCGGGAAACTCCACTTCCAGGTCGTAGACAAAATCCGGGTCTTCCTCTCTCCTCCGGTTCCGCTCGAAGAGCTCGTCCATCTGGGCCTTCCTGCGAGCCAGCTCCTCATCCTCCAGCTTGTTAAGGTCCTCGTCACCAGGGTCTGGCGGGGGCGCGAGCAGGGGGCGGCCGAGGAGGTGGTCCCGCAGCACGGTGTGGAGCCTCTCCAGCTGCTCCTGGGACACGCCCTCCAGGTAGGGGCTGTGCCGCAAGCTGTTCTTCAGCCGTTCTGCTGCTCTGCTGCAGTCTGCTCTAGGGCAGGGAAGGAAGAGAGTTATTGGAGTGGTAGTATGAAATAAAATAGGCTTGAAGCACCACAAGAGAATAAAGTGCGAGAACTGACAAGTTAAAAACAGATTTAAAAACGGAATCCAGTTGGCACTCCCTAGAATCAGGTGGTCAAATCCTATCACGTTTCCTGACCTGAGAATTTCGAAAAGTTCCTCACTGGCATGATCCTCTGACGCATTTTGCCGGTGTCGGCGTCTTCGTAGATCAGAACGATAGCCGGGGGGCTGAACTTCACTCCGCACCGTTTAGCTACGTATGACATCTTCGAACAGGATCCTCTACCGATGAAAGTACCGAGGGCTGATGTAGGGACTGCTCATCTGGACACAGCCTTCAGTTTGATCAGTCACACCCCGGGCAGCACATTTAAGTTTCACTTTGTTTTAGCATTTAAACGCCTCATTCCGGGTCTATAACTTTGCCCAGTGCATCCAGGAACGTATTAAGAAATTGAAGCTAGCTTAATGCTAAAAGTAACCACCTAGCACATAAACAGTCGACGCTGCACACACAGGCGTACGAAATTAATACCATGCGCAATAAAAAACGCAGCAAGATGCTAATTAAATCTTACATCGCTCAGTTTCTGTATTCAGTTCAATATCCTACATTTTACGATCTCGATGCACGGCGTCCGCCTGCCCGCGTTGCCATCACTACCATAAGGGCGACTACAACATGCCTGTTCAGTTCGCAAATTTACTAACACAACCATCACCAACTTTATATGTATGTCGACTGTTTTTTTCCAGATACATTTAATTATGCACAAAAGATAGTCTTTGCTTATTTTTTTCTATTAAATGTGGTATTTCAAAAAAGCAATCTCATTAGCCACCTATGGACTGGTCTACTTGACAGCTTGGTTCAGCTTGTTATTGGGCAATGTAGAAGTATTAGGAAAAGGAAGAAAGTAAAATGAAGGTGGCTCTTTACTGCATTTTATACTTGACTTATGAGATTGTTGAAGCTAACATTTCGGGTAAATGAATGCGGGGATGCGGTGGATTGGAAATGTCGTGTGTTCATTTTACAGGCGTACCGGTAGTGAATTACGTTACATTTGGTTTATCACTTGTTAACCAACTGGTTATGTCCATTCCCGTTAATTATTTTATGCACGTAGGTGAAGATGACTGTGGTTTCTCTGAAGCATGGTTGGAGCAGCTAACTATATGGAGGGAAATACAGAAATCGGGATTTCACAGGTATACACGGACGCCCAGCTTACTTCTTTCAGTTTTACATAACTAGTTGTTGTAATACAAAATGACACCACTGACAGTGACCGAAATACCACTGATTACTTTGGATTCCAGTATTTATTAAATTGAAGATGCATGAACATTTTTCTGGCTATTTATACACCCCGGTTTTGTTTAGGGAGTTAATAACCGAAGTGCTTTGTAGCACTGAGATACCTGGTGACCTCCGGGTTTTGCTGGTACAACGCCTGCCCAGTGGGGTCTACATAGACCGATACCAGTTAGCATCACAGCGATCGGAGGCAGCGTTACAGGTATGGAGGTCTTCTGGGAAGGTGTTACCGACGTTACACTCTTTATCATTCCTGCCCATATAAAATTACGTTATGCAAATCTGTTTTATCGCTTTCTGTGTCTGACTTAAAGAGAAATTTGCCTGTAGGTTCAAGTCTTCTAAAGTCAAATAATCACCTTGGGTTATAATGATCGGAAATTAGAGTTTATCATTTTTGTATTTCCTTTGTGTGTTTGCTTTGATGATTGTTGCTGGTCCTCCTTTTGCCCCAGGTGCTGCTGGACACTGAGCTTGACCTGGAGGCCCCCGCCTACTCATCCGCAGATTTCACCACCTTCCTCTTCCCCTCTTGGGACCTTGATGGAGGAGGGGTCCGTCGTCTCCTAGCAATGGTGCCGATCCACGCGCGGTACCAGCGGCCGTCCCGCTCAGGGGAGCGGTGGGAGCGGGTCGACATTGAGGCTCCGCGCCTGTTACTCCGTGCTGATTCATGTGAGTTTGTTTTCTTATACATCACCCAGATATCATACAAAATGGGTGATGTGGGACAAACAAATCAGAGAAAGCAGGACTTGAAATTGCCAAAATTTAACTTACTATGACTTGCGGCAGGTTACAAAATTTACAACGGTCTATAGAGAGACTGAACGTGGACATACATGATATGTTGATAAAAGGCCCCTATTATGCTTTTTTGATATTCCTCTTTCCTTTAATGTGTTATATGTTGTAGTTTTATGTGCATGTAGACAGTCTGCAGTGTGTTAAGGCCCAAAGTACACGCCAAAAGGAGTAGCTGTCACCATAGAAACCATTCTTCTCCAATCTGCCTAAAACACATCGTAGGAATTCCAGCCCTTAATTCTATGAAATGATGAGGTCACCTCATAACACAATCCTTATTGGCTGTCTACCCGCAAGGCTCTGTCTGCAGGCTTTGAAATGAGGAACATGTTGAGCAAGCTGACCAATCGGAGCACACTGGGCTTATTAGGGGGTGGGGCTTAAAGTTCTAACAGAGTGTTTCAGATGGAGTTGCAGACAGATTGAATAGAGATGTACAGTATGAGAAGAATAATGTGCTTTTGGAATTTTGAAGCATGAAAATGTATTCTATTGACCCCTAAATATTAAATTATGAACAGTAAAAATGTGCTCAAGCATGTTTGACCCCCAAAGTCTAGTTCATGTGACTAGTGTGTTCGCTCTGTACCATACCAGCACAGAACACAGACATGACGTCAGTGATGCGACTGGCACATGCATGCGCACATGTACACTATACATGAACCAAACCCCGAAGGAACGCATCATTAGTGACAAACATCGTGGTAGAGGGATCACTCTGGTCTGTGGCAGAGCTACAGTGCTTGCTGGAAATCTGAGTTGATGAGAGTATCTAGGAACAGCTGGATGCAACACGCAAAAACTCCAAGATGTCTGACAAAATATGGTACTATGTTTATCCGTACGGCATGATGGAATGAAAATCGTTTCCTACTTGATAAATCAGAGGGCCGTTTCTTATTGTACCAAAAACGTCTCGAAATAAGGACATTAATGATGAACTCCGTTATTCTGTGAGATAGCACTTTTCTTTGTATGTTTTCTTCAACACAAGTCGCACGCTGATGATGATGGCAGCAATAAAAGTGCAATGTGAGCGCAGACCAGTGGGGACGATGGTGTGTGTACAAGGGCGTACACACACACACACACACCAGCATGATTGTCCCCTCTCCCCACTGGTCTGCACTCACATTGCACTTTTATTGTTGCCAGCCATTAAATGGCTTCAGTCCTCTGGCTGACACAGAGAGCATTGCTGCCTTAGCCACCTGCTCAGACCTTGAGCTGGCCTCATGCCCGATACTCTGCCTGATGGCTCCTGTCTCTTGTCTCTGTAGGTAAGCAGCCACCCCTGCTTCCCCCATACCGGCTGGTGGAGTCCCCCTGCACAGCCCACAACCTCAGCACGTGCACTTGGCTCGAGGTGCCCCCCCGGCAGGTACGACACCCGTCCACATGACGTCTGCGTGTTTCAGCAGAGGACGCGTTCGTGTACGTGGGCCTGCTGGCTCCAGTCCCATTACTGTAGCTTTTAGAGGAAGATATTCTAGATTGTCATTCTATATTATTGGAGTTTTCTGAAACTCTATAGATATCAAATATCTGCACTGTATGCGGTCATTAAACAAGACAGTAATGTTTTATATTCTTATTGTTCTTGGTCTATATAGACCTATTTTGAAGAAGAAAATGCAGTAATATCTGACTTGATCAATTCAATATGGTTCGAATAAGGCAGAGTGGCCAGGTGGTGCAGTGGTTAGCACTGTCGCCTCACACCTCTGGGTTCAAGTCTCCGCCTGGGTAACATGTGTGTGGAGTTTGCATGTTCTCCCCGTGTCGTCGTGGGGTTTCCTCCGGGTACTCCGGTTTCCCCCCACAGTCCAAAGACATGCTGAGGCTTATTGGAGTTATTGTGTGTGCCATTGTATGTGGGTGAGTGAATGGTGTGTGAGTGTGCCCTGTGATGGGTTGGCGCTCCAATCCATTCTGGGTTGTTCCCTGCCTTGCACCCGTGGCCTCTGGCATAGGCTCCGGACCCCCGCAACCCTGAATAGGACAAGCTGTTTCAGAAAAAGGATGAACGGATGGTTGTAATATGTGCGTTGTTGTGTTGGACCATGATATAGGCCTACTTTTTAAGCAGGCAGATTATGTGTATATAGAATACAGATTAAATCTATATTCAAAACACAGGGTTTCCGGTAATTACTGATTAACATCGCGGTGGTTTCTTTTCAAGCTTATATATTTTGCTGATGCAGATTTCTGTAAAGGCTCTGTCTCTCTGCAGGTCCAGTCGGCGCTGACTCTGCACGTCCCCGTGGGCGATCAGTCCCTGGTGGTGTCCGTGTGCGCGGGAACGCTGCTGGCGACGCTGTTCTGTTTTGGCGCGGTGGCCAGTGCTGTGTGCAAACACGGCCTCAGACACTAGTATTTAATAAATACTCCGACTCCGTATTGCGTCACCTCTGGGTGGGGGGGATGTCTCAGTGGAAATGTGAAAGGGGAGCGGCTCTGTGACCGTTAACCGACTGTGAATGTTTAAAATCGGCAAGTTGATTTACTGCACTGAAACATTTTGTATTTATTTTATTTAGCTGCAATAAACCAAGCGTTTTATACAAATGCAGTGGCCCTTGTATTGTCTAGGTTTAATGATGCAGACCGTTGTTGCTAAATCTACCGAATCCAATCTATGAATCACCTAATAGTACAGAGTTATTCATTTTATTCTTGCACGTAATGAACATCCGCATAAAACAGAACTGACAATCACAGCGATTAATTAAAAACGTAAATGAAACTGGCAAAAGAAACCTTTCAGCAGCTCGCCTGATACATTGACAGACCAAGATGAGACGCGCTGTCATTTGTGTTAAGATATTTTTTCCGGCATCCATGTCGGATAAAAGGACTACGATTCCCAGTTCGCAATCCCTTTTTGTAAAGGCCCCTTTCCCATGATTTTCACTTATCCGGGAAAAACAGCACGGGGCCCATTGCCTGATGTTGGCTCGGAGGTTTAAAAAGTCTTTAAAAACTACATCTCCCATAATGCAACTCGAACAACCAAAGTGTTTCTAACCCTCTTTAGTCCTATTATTATCTTAATGCGGAGTTCCAGTAATTTATATACGTCGATAATAAACCGTAAAAGTGATTAGTGTAGCGATATTTGCCAGAAAAATGTTGAAATGCAGTCGGGGCGTTTTCGGTGTGCTCCGGGACTGGGCTGGGTCGGTAGTTCCGCTTCCCCTCCGCCATTGCGCTGCTTCCCAGGGCAGGAGTTTAAAGAATAAAAAAGAAACACGGGGAAAAGCGGCCGCATGTTAAGTTTATGAGCGGATACTTTGGTTAATCTGTGCTTCTGGGGCTGCTGAGAGAGCCGGGTAGGCTGCAGTTTTGCTGGCGAGTTTGCGGCGGACTTTGCTGGTGAGTTTTCAGCGCACATCCAGTCCGTTATTTAAGCCTTCATTGTTACTGAAAATGAATTAATGTGCGTCCACGGCCGGAAACCCTTTAAATTGTGCTGTGTTTATAAAAACTGCTCCCACAGTCCCGGTTTGCCTTTTTCTTAGACGTCTCTTTTATTATGCTGTATTTTTTGGAAGTTACCCAGCCAGTCTGATCTAAGTTTGCTGCGAATAAAAAGTAAAAACCTCGTTTAATATGTGATATCTATTCAAGACAGCAAACCATAACCCGGACGGATTAAATCGTTAAACACTGATTGCTGTCAGTGTTTTTTAGCTTAAAGCTTCTAAAGTGAAGGTGTATATTTTTCGCCTTTTCTAAGTAATTTACGGATTTAGGAAGTCGGTGTCAGTGTTATTTCTTTAGTATATAACTGATGGGCCTCTACGTGGTAAGGGGCCATATACAATAAACTGTTATTATTTTGACATCACCGGGTGTTCAGAAATTAACATCTAACGCCAGTTTTGTGATCAAACTAACAAACTGTTGTGTTGAAGTGCTACAATGAAACCGAATCACCGAGTTGTTTCCTCTCTCGACTCCTGCCATTACCGATGTTGCTTTTGTTTTGCCTTTGTAAAAAAACATCTGTAACTTGTGCGAGTAGTTTACCAGATGTATATAAATGTTGATTTAATGCACAGCTCCAGGTGGGATGAATCTGTACACTTTCAATTGTACTGCCGAAATGCGGCGTTTTATTGCGCTTGTAGTACCGTGTTATTTGGACGAGGTGGTCTTCACACACGGATATGCGTTAACAGGCCGTATTTGGGCGGGGGGTTCCGTAACATGGGAAGTGAGATTGCTCCCCCGCATGAAGCAGCACTGCCCACAGCTCCCTTTTATTGACGCCTCTTTCCTGTGAATGAAGCGGAAGGATCTGAGCGCGCGCCGGGACAGGTTGCAGGTTCGAGTCCTACGCGCTCGTGGCCCAGTACTTAACCCCATTTAATCGTCGGAACGGGGGTCGGGTTCCATCGATCCGAAGTTCCTGAACAACGAAATACGGATGATATCGTGTTTGAAACGGCCCGGTTCCGCGTCCGGTACACGGTCACGCGCTGCGCCGTTTGGAACTGCTCTCCAAATCTAAGCCCTCCGCTCCAGAAAACGATCCGGTGGTCAGGTGTGGCCTCGTCAACTTAGATAGACGATTGAAGACCTATTATAGACGTTTTCTCTTAAAAAAAGAAAAGTAAAGTTAAAAAAAAAACACACTTCCCTTTTTGCTTCAGACCTCTTGGGAAGGGGGTGGGGATGGTGTTGGTAATCCCGGCAATGGGATGGGGGTCCCTTGTCACGCCTGTTTAACCCTGGGCCCCTCCGTTTATGTCCCCCTCTAATTGCAAGAAGCCCCTGGGGATGGTGGCCATGGGTGGGGTCACCTGCTGGGGGGTGTTTCAGTCCTAACTCAGTGTGGACTAAGTGTGTTTACTTAACGGTAAATTAGTTGCTGTTACAGTAAGCTGGTTGTATCTGGCCCTCATTCATGCAGCACACTGTTTGCTGGACGTTCGGCTTTGCATGCAGCACAAGTGTCTCTCTGGGGCTTTAACCTGGAGCGGTGTCACTGTTAGGCGTCCATCCTGCTGCCTGCAAATAAAATAAAAAGGGCTTTTTACCCTGCAGCAGGAGGCTGATTGGAGTTTTGCAGGTTTGATGTGCATATGGACATATGAGCCTAAGTTTGGAGCGTGTTTTCATTGTGAGGGGTCATGGTCAGTATCACTATCAATGAAGACCCTTAAGCCTGACCTGTGAGGCTGCTGTGGCACCTGTAGGCATAACACGTGACGTGGCACCACAGGCTAGAGAGTGCGGCCGTGTTTTTTCCTTTTACTGAGAGACAGTTTTGGTGACAGGAAGTGCATTGTGGGCCAGCAGTCGGGTTGTGTTAGCGGTCCGTGACATGCATGTGAGCGAGCAAGTAACCGTGGTATGGAAGTGTCCAGAATTCGCTGTCATTTTACCATGCAAGGCCCTGACCGTAACAAGTGCAATTGCTTGCTTCCTGTTTCTCTCTGTTCCTCGCCATTTTCAATCTCTCTCACTCTCTCTCTTTCTCAACCTCTCTGTCATCCCGCCATCAGCGTTGAGGACATAGGGCCAGAATGGGCTGTCCCCTGCGCCCCTATCTAGCCAGATTTCTCCGACATAGTTTGGTGTGACGGGATTTTTATAGAGAGTGCAGTGGGTGGACTCTGGGACAGTGAGATGTTTCCTGAAGCTACTGGCTGTGCTTTGGGCTTGCAGTTGTGTGCCTGGAAAGCACTAGAAGGGAACACGTGCCTTAAACAGGTGCATACAGATACACACACAGCATGCTTAAGCTGAGCTTGACGCGTGGGTGCATCTGCATGTTGGTGTTTGTGTTTTATTCCTGGCCCTGAATGGGCGGGGGGGGGGGGGGGGGGG
>JAODJU010000081.1:23589860-23604215 GCA_026776725.1 Gnathonemus echidnorhynchus
GGGGGTGGTCTTCCACCCATGGTTCCCGCGGCGACGCTGGAATGCCGCCATGGAGTAGCAATTTCCTGCGATGAGAACACTGGCTACTTCCTCACCCCCCCCTTCACCCCGGGGGAGGCTGTCTGGATGTCCAGTCACCTCACATGCAGCTGGTGAGCCGGTGTGTCGGCCTTCTGGGCACCCCTCTGGCTGATTGGGGTGATGCAGTGTGGTCATGGTCATCTTCATTCTCCAGTTTATCACATGGCAACCAAAGCTACCCAGTGCGAAAAATCATAGCAGCCCTGCAGCTGGTTACGCTCTCTGTCTCTGATCCTGCAGGGCGGCGCCAGTGTGCTTCTGCTGCTCCCCCTCCCCCCTCCCCCCACCGACCCCAGCGGGCCTCTGACATGTCAGACAACGGGGAGATGGAGGACAAGCCCCCCGCTCCCCCTGTCAGGATGAGCAGCACCATCTTCAGCAGCGGCGGCAAGGACCCCCTGTCGGCCAATCACAGCTCCAAACCCCTGCCGTCCGTGCCTGAGGAGAGGAAGCGGAACAAGATCATCTCCATATTTGGGGTGGAGAAAGGTCTGCTTACTACAAGCCGTATTAATGACTGTCTTAGATTGGGTTTATAATGTCCATCCGTGTTGGTATGTCCATCACGTGTGATGGATTCTGGGTAGGCGTCTGCGTTGCTGGTAGGGGGTGCCAGTTTTATGGTGAAGTCATGTTGAACCATGGGGTGTCCTGTATGCAGGCAGCAAGAAGAAGGAGCGGCCCGAGATCTCACCGCCCTCGGACTTCGAGCACACCATCCATGTTGGCTTCGACGCTGTAACGGGAGAGTTTACCGTGAGATGCTTCCTTTGCTCTCCTATAGCCCCTGACTCCGCCCCTCTTCCATGGCTCTGGTCACTGCCCTCCTCTAGCTCCTGACTCCGCCCCCTTGTCTTCTCCAGGGCATGCCTGAGCAGTGGGCGCGGCTCCTCCAGACGTCCAACATCACCAAGTCCGAGCAGAAGAAGAACCCACAGGCTGTGCTGGACGTGCTCAAGTTCTACGACTCCACCGGCAACAACAAGCAGAAATACCTCAGCTTCTCCTCAGGTGGGCGCTGTCCCTCCTCCCATCTGCATGTGTCCTGACCTCTGCCAACCACCCAGCTAACTTGTTCCCTGTTACTTTGTTGCTTTTCTAGAAAAAGACGGGTTTCCATCAGGTGCTCAGCCGGTGAGTATCCAGCTGCCCGCCCCACTCCCCCCAGGATCAAATCCAGTTAATCAGTCACTGGTCACATGACCTGACATATCTGCGAAGTCGACCAATCGCAACGCTGCAGGGTATATCATCAGTGTGCATCACATGTTCTGGCCTCACCTCCGGCTGTTGGGTGGTTATGGGCAAAGCAAGCAGGACGAGATTCTTGGGGAGGCGGTGCTGACAGGGCCGATTCAGCAGGTCACAAAGCTCGCGGAGCACAGAACTGAAGCCCTGCAGGACGGTAATGAGCTTAAAATGCCCCCCCCCCAGCCTGCCAAGAAGGGCACAGAGCCGTCTGTGGCCCAATCGCAGGACCTCGACGACGACGATGAAGAGGCCCCTCCCCCTGTGGTTGCGCCGCGGCCGGAGCATACCAAATCAGTGAGTCACTGCCAGCGCCCCTGCACTGTCCCTCCTATAGCACAGTCTTCCGCATGAGCTCACCCGGCTCATGGCGCCCCCTGCAGGTGTACACACGCTCCGTCATCGACCCCATCCCCCTCCCAACGACGAGCCCAGAGGCCGACGCCGCCAGCAGGGCCGCGGACAAGCAGAAGAAGAAGGGCAAGATGACGGATGAGGAGATCATGGACAAACTGCGTACGTCATCGCGGGCCTCCTCCTCCACAAGTTACCGTTATCCGTGCTCATACTCTCAAGGGCTCCCCCTGGTGTCAGGGTCCCTGAATGTCTTCCTTTTTCTCGTCCCCTAGTGGTGCCCCCTGAATGTTACCAGGGTGTCTCCCCCCTTCAGTGTGCTTAGAGGCGGATCGCACACATTACGCATTACATGCGTCATGATGTTAAAACCGCACGCATCACACATCACGCAGCTTAATCGCGGGAGGACGCACATGCCTGCCCCCCTCCTTTTCACAGATCATCACTCCCCGTTTCTCCCCCAGGAACCATCGTCAGTATCGGAGACCCCAAGAAGAAGTACACGCGATACGAGAAGATCGGCCAGGGGTGAGTCACCAGTCACGTGTCCGCATGAGACACTGCGGTTTGCCTGGCGTGCCGACAGCCGCCGCTGTGACTCACTGTGGTCATGTGACCGAGCTCTTGGTTAGTGAGCATATGTGTGATGGCTTGTTGGGTGATGTCGTTAGTTGGTTGAAAGCATGTGCCATAAAACCATCTCATCCTGCAGGGCTTCCGGCACAGTGTTCACAGCTATCGACGTTGCCACGGGACAGGAGGTGAGGTATTAAGCCGTGTGGCAGTGTATGAGGCGTGGGGTGAGGTGAACATCTAGGAAGTTCCTAACGGGCTGGGTGACAGTCCTGTGCAAGCAGGGGTAATTGTAGGAGTTTTGTGGGTGGTGCTTATGAGGAGCAATAATTCATACAGGGCATCTTATCCTTAGCCAGTGATATGCTTTGAATCAGTGAGAGACAGGGGAGGGGACACTCTGGGAGCCAATCAGCTTTCAGCTGGGGTCAGCATCCTGCCCCCTGCAAACAATGGGTGTGTTCGACTTCTTGCAGCCACTTACAGTGCTGGCTTAAAGCAATGCATTCTGGTCCTGACGCAATGTATCATGGTTAGATTTTTTTTTTCCGACTTCAGCCGGCGCTGCAAAACGTCACCACATGTCACCATGTCACATGGTACGAAAACCTTGCGAGAGCAAGATGACTTAAGACAGATCGCGCAGCACCTCTCAGCCGGCTGAACAAATTGGAACCGCCTCCGTGACAACATAACTTTGCCCTTATTGGATGAAGAGTTTAGTCACATGCATAACTTTTGTATCCCAGGCAGTTCCGATGTGTAATCTGCTATTTCTCCCGAAAAGTACATAAAGCAGTGAGAACTGGTTTTCAGTTAATTTACCTGGTAAAATAAAAGTGTGCAGGATAGGTTGATTGATTAGTCTATATTGACCCTGTAGTTGTGTGTGTGTGTGTGTGTGCGCCCTGTGGTGTGTTGGTGACTGCCCCGGTTCCCGCCTGCACCCATTGTTCCTGGGATAGGCTCTGGTCCCCTCCGCAACCCCAGTTGGGATTAAGCGGTTTCAGAAAATGAATGGATAGAATAAAGTTTAAATAAATGTAATAAATGCCCTAATAGTACACGTAAGTTAGTTTATTGCAACAAATTATTCAGCTCAAGAGCTGTGTGGTAATTAGCACATGGAGTTGAATCAGGTGTGTTAAATGAGGGGAAACCCAAAATTGTGCAGGGCTCTGGCCCTTCAGAACATGATTTATTGTTAATTACTGTAATGTTGTGCTGCTTTATTTGTTTAATCGTCTAGTCTGTGAAGAAGACATTCAAGTAAGAATTGCATTGTACTCAGTACATCACAAAAACTTTGAGTCCTTGGAATAAATGTATTTGACCTTTTTCCTGTCAGCTATCTTTTTACACAGGGCCGCTATACACATTTATTTTTTCACTGCTAACAGTTTGTATCAGGAGTTGGTTATTGTAAAAGAAGTAATGTGCATGCAGGTGATATTTGTATAGATTTATCTACACCCTTCTGGCAGTGCTGCCATTGCAGTCAGGTCTCACACACTATGAGTAGAAGTTGTCCGACTTGGCTGCAGTCAGTTTATACTCCACCCCTGCAGCCACTGGCAGATCGCACTCCACATCACGTCAGCTGCAGACAGACCTAAGCCCATGTCGAACGCACCTAATATCACGTGAATGGGCAGTGCTCTGTGTTAAGCTGATGATTGGCTGATCCTAAAATGGTATGGGGTGGGTAACCAGGAAGTGTCCCGTTTGTTCCCACTCAGGTGGCTATCAAGCAGATCAACCTGCAGAAGCAGCCCAAGAAGGAGCTGATCATCAACGAGATCCTGGTGATGAAGGAGCTGAAGAACCCTAACATCGTCAACTTCCTGGACAGGTACCATGCTTGGGCCAAACCAGGCCGACCGCTCCAGGAATCGTATCATTTATGTGCCCGTGGTACAATTGGCTGATTTGATATATCACTATGGTGTCAAACTGACCAATAGGACCCCTTTTGGATGAGGCTGTTTTGTTACAGCAAGCTGTAACACTGGGTCCATTGAGGGTAGGAATGGAAAATTCCATGTCGAAATGTTTTGCCGCAGTTTCCTGGTGGGAGACGAGCTCTTCGTAGTGATGGAGTACCTGGCCGGTGGCTCCCTGACCGATGTGGTGACGGAGACCTGCATGGACGAGGCCCAGATTGCTGCTGTGTGCCGAGAGGTGTGTCAGGCACAAACACCTGACCTAAGGACCTTCTGTGCTGCCATAAGCATTTATGAGCATCCAGCTAGATTCATTATTCTGGAATGAGAGCTGTGTTAGCCAATGAGATTTCAGTTCTTTTGACGGCGAGTTTCTCAGTCATGAACTTCAGGGATTAGCTCATTCATTGGGTAGATGAATGTGTTGGCTGTTTGGTGAGATGACTCCCCACCATCAGGCGCAGTGACCCTCATCTCCTTCATGTCCTGTAGTGTCTTCAGGCCCTGGAGTTCCTACACGCCAACCAGGTGATCCATAGGGACATCAAGAGTGACAATGTCCTTTTGGGCATGGACGGCTCCGTCAAGCTCAGTAGGTTCACCTGCCTGGTGCTACAGGTTGAACACAGAATTATGATCAGCCTCCTGTAATCATGACCATCATCCCCAGCCATGAAACCCAATTTAAGCACCCCGCTGCTTCTGCCCCACAGCCGACTTTGGCTTCTGCGCCCAGATCACCCCCGAGCAGAGCAAGCGCAGCACCATGGTGGGCACGCCCTACTGGATGGCCCCCGAGGTTGTGACCCGGAAGGCCTACGGCCCTAAGGTGGACATCTGGTCGCTGGGCATCATGGCCATCGAGATGGTGGAAGGAGAGCCTCCGTATCTCAATGAGAACCCACTGAGGGTAAGGGCTCTCCCTTAGGGGGTCGTCCAAGTGGGCCACCTACCGGGGACTTGAAATTGTCCCTGTGTCTCCAGCACATTAGTAAATTGTGTTCTCTCTGGGGCACTGTTGTTGTACCTTTTGAAAGCTACTGTCAGAAATCAACGTGGTAAGAAAGGAAAGGCAAAAACTTACAGGTAGCGATTTCCCAAGGCAACTTGCTTATCGTCTTTTGCTCTACATAGTTTATCAGTTCAGTATTCAAAGGTACAGCAGCAGTGCCTCAGCCAGGACTTGTGATGTCCTGCCCTTGCTGTCACAGCACTTTCATGCCATCCTCTCGTTACTCCACCTTCCCTCTAGGCGCTGTACCTGATTGCCACTAACGGCACCCCGGAGCTGCAGAACCCAGAGAAGCTGTCCCCCATCTTCCGGGATTTCCTGAACCGCTGTTTGGAGATGGATGTCGAGAAGAGGGGCGGCGGTAAGGAACTGCTGCAGGTGAGTGCTGCCCACACCTGCTGCCTGGCCAATCAGAGAACTCGACTTTGACTGCTATGTAAATGCGCCCAGAGTGAGGGTCATGGTGAGGTCAGTGTCATTTCATGTCAGCTGGGAGGTGGAAAGACAGTGTTCCTGTTGGCACAGGATTGGTTGCTGGTTTTGAGTGGCACCTCCTTAAACCTGTCGTCTTGTTTCTTCGGCAGCATCCTTTCCTGAAGCTGGCTAAGCCCTTGTCCAGTCTGACTCCTCTCATCCTGGCCGCCAAGGAGGCAATGAAGAACAACCGCTAGTCCCCCTCCCCCCCCCCAGTTGTCATGACAGTGCTCAATTCCCTTCCCCTCACACATACTCACCCATGCCAGAGTGTCATCAGCAGTGTTAAACTCCTACCAAAAAATCAGGCCAACACCAAGACTGTATGGCTGCCCCACCCACCACTAGGGGGAGTGTTTTTCTTTCTTAGCCTTTTCAACCTCTCCCCTGTGACTTCACCCATTGTGTCGGACTTCCTGCTTGTAGTTTCGCCCAAGGCAGAAGTTTGCCAGAGGAAAGTGCGCCCTCTTGAGGAATCCAGATGTATTGTTTTTCAGTGGTTCGTCTCCAGCTTACCAGAATCACTGCCTAGATTCACGGCTGATTGCGTGAAACGTGCCTGTTTTTCCTGATGTCACTTTTTTTTTTTTTTTGGTATAAAAAAAAAAACTGTTGTTATTGGTGGTGGTCTTGCCTGGTAGATCACTACCCCTCACCCTGGGCTTTGTCCCTTCTGGGCCCAGGTCACTGTGGTAAAACAATGCTTGCTGTAAGATAGATTTTTATCTGACTGAGAGCTGGAATGAGCGCTGATGATACACTTCAGTATTTCGGAAACGTATTTATGAGCTACGTAGGAACGTGTTGAAATATTTCTGGCACATTGCAGAAGGTTTTATATTTTGTCCAGCCGCCCCCTTGCCCCCCATACAAGGACAGCAGGGTTACTTTGTTTCTTTAATTGGAAAATTCACAGTTCACGCTTCGAATGTCACATTTGACTGACTCGGAGGTGAAAAATGAAACTTGTACTGTATCAGATGACTGTTTTCTAATACGAAGGGATTCGTCAACGTTGAAAATAAAACTGTATGTATATTGTGTATTTTGAAATGACGAAAAACATTAGACATTAGAAATCAGGGCTTTTTTTTGTCTAGCGTATGTATGTATGAATGTGTGTTTTTAACTAACAATGAAACGGACTACCGCTGCGGTAAAGTGTTAGCGTTTTTCTCTTCATTATCATGATGTGAACGGTGGCCATGACTGTATTTCTCTGTGCGTAGTCCTCTTTTTCTAAACTAAAAGCCTTGTTTCTGCAAAATTGAAAAAAATGCGACCCTGTTAAATAAAAGTGCATTTTTTAAATTTTGAGTTTAGTCGATTTTTGAAAATGCAGTATTTCACGGAAGCCGTTTCAGGGTTATTCCTTTCAATAAGGTTTTTGCGCACTTTAAAATTGTTGCATTTAAAGCTTTCAAGAAGAAAATGCATTTAGAAAATGTCAGGTAGTGCAGTGTTTGGGGAGTATGTATCTGACATTTACTGCCTGTGGTCACTTGGTGTTTGAAACATATTTTTAACATTTGCTGATGCTTTTTGCCCATAGGATCCTAAAAAGAGTCTCACACACAAACACTTACAGAGGCGCACACACACACCATGGACTTAAGCGTTTTCAGTCAGCGGGATGGGATCTAAAACTCAAATCCTGGTACAGGTACCACTGACCTTGAGTCAGATCTGGGTGTAAGGTATAATTTCTAACAATGAATGAATGGGTGGACAGAAAACGATTATGGCATTGGCTGGGAGCCACATCTGGGCCTTCCTGCTAGGTGTATTATGTTCAAAATAGCAGCATTTATATTGTCCAATAAATTTACTAGGAACTACAAACCCTAAATTTACATTTAAAATTGCAATTAATTATTAAACCGCAAGTATTTTCAATGCTTTCCACTCACATATCTCATTTGATCATAATGAGTATTTGAACTCTTTTCAGAAATTTAAAATGAAAAATGAAATGCACAAGAAGGCATTTGAACACCATGGATGAAGCCTTTTTTCTGTTACACCGATTCATGACTGGGCCCCATGTGTTGAAAAGTGAATAAATCCTATTTCAGAAAGAGACCAGACATTTACTAGACACATAATTCAGGCAATGAGTATGATTAACAGACACCTATAATTTATTGCCTGTTTCATATTTGTTCATATAGCGCAAGACATGTCCTGTGCTTGTTTACACTGCTGCCATACATCCAGAAAGTGCAAATGAAATTACTTGCTTGGTTCCACCCACTTTGACATGCTCTATTCCTTTCAATATGTGCATTAACTTTTCAATATGTGCACCACTCCTGTCTGCAGAGACTTATACTTGTGCATAGGTTGGCGCCTTGCATGGGAGCCTCCGCCACCGGTGTATGAATGTGAGTGTGGATGGGTGAATGTGAGGCATGAGTTGTAAAGCACTTTGAGTACTCGTAGGAGGAGGAAAGCGCTATATAAATGCAGTCAATTTACCATTTACCATAAGAGGTGCGTCAAAATGGTGATCACCGCTGTGATTAGTGTCATACAACGTCGTATTGCCAAAACGACGTTGAGTCTGTCAATTTTGTCTAAAGTATATGGCCAGCTTAATGAAACACATGCATTACAGTTACGACAGTTACAATTTTCATAAACGCATAAATTAATTTACACTATTCAAAGATATGTGCAGTGAGGTACAAATCATGCCAATTACTGGATAATTAGTCCTGCTGACCAACCCTGTGCCATCACATTATGTCAGCCAAACATAGGCGGTGGGTGGGATCATTGGTCAAAAAACATATTGTTAAAATATTAAAATCTTATTAAATCTTTCCATCAACTATATTTGAAGAATGTGGCCACCTTTAGCCAGGAAGCAGGTTTTTTACACCATCTGCAAGTGATGGCCAAATTAAGCTTCATGAACCATTTGTGGTATTTTTGACCCCACTAGATGGCACTATTGGCTTAAAGAATAAAGCAGAAATTATTACTTTGAGGCACGCTTTGAGCTTTTTTTCAGAGTGAGCACCATATACTGGGATAAAAAATACCACAAATGGGCCATGAAGCTTAATTTAGCCACTCTACCATCTACTGTTTATGTGTTTAATGACATTTAAATTCTAATCTTTGAATACAGGACAACCCCAGTTTTTTAGATGTAATGTTTTGGGGGAAAAAGCACCATCTTTTATTCAGTGTGGTACTGTAATTACTAAACCTCTGACAGTGACCTGTGAAGGTTCAGAAAAGTTTCAGATGTAGTATAGAGTGACCAGACATCCCAGTTTGACTGGGACAGTCCCGATTTCAGGCTATGCATCCCAGCATCCCGAGAACTAACTGAAATATAAGATGTCTCGATTTTAATAATGCAGCCCATCTAAAAAATGTTTTAATGTCAGTCAAACATAACTCAGCTGACACACAAATCAAACCACCAATCACACAAAAGAAAAGCAACACCATCGTACTTCATACAGCTGTCAACCACAACTGGTTGTTCATACTCCCAGGAGAAGTACACATACTCTTAAGGCATTTCCATCTCCCAAGAAAAAAATAAAACCGAGGCAAGGATGCGAATCCATACGGTGAATCTCACAAATAAACCTGTGAATACAAACCAAACCCCTGAGGCTGGAGGGTGGTAACCAGGATAATGATGTTTTACCTTCAATGGCCAGAAGGGAGCGTTAAAACCTCCCACACTGCTTCAGTCCTTGCTTTTTCCTGACAGCTTCTGGCTGAAAACATGCCCGGTGTTCTGTTTTCCCGCAGCAGCAGCAGATGAGTTTTTTATCCCGGAGCCTGCAGTCCCGGAGCCTCGCAGGGATAATCTCTGCTGCTTCACACCCATCTTCACGTCGGCCAGAATAATGTGGAGGACTCACTTCAGCAGCACCAGTAGAGCTGTCTCTGGCGTCCCAGTTCTGAAACCAGCGTAATCACAGGTAGACTCAGGATTTGCATTGGCAGAAATATGACAAGGCAGATTCATTCAAACGGAGACTCTCTTATTTGTTTTCTTTAAAAGGACTGAATGAACACAACCAAACACCCACACTTCCAACACACTTTGCACATGTATTGTCAGAGCAGAAGGCCAGTAGGGTGGGTGCACACACACCCCAGCGAACATGCCCATTTGGGGCCCGTCTGGGGTCACTGCAGGCAGCACACTGAGGGTGCCGTTAATAGTGTGAAATGGTGTGCACCAAGCACAGTATGCCCACACCTTGGGCTGGGTGTGGGCTATCCCAATGGGGCCCCACATGGGCCTCATATTGTGGGGTTCACACATGCCCCGCATTTTTGGCCTGCTGTAGTATGTCATTTACAATACATAACAATAAACACTATGCATTATGCTATGATACAACGCAATAACACAATAGATACTAACTACAGACAGCTATGTACATAATTTACATGGCTGCCAATGGTCTTCCTGCCCCTTGGATACCCCCAGCGCACAATATATTAATTTTAATATATTAAAATAATCATTATATTATATTATAACTATTGCTGCAGGTATACAAGGCAACAAGCAATAGCAGCCAAAAGAAAAGGGGGCTGGCAGAAAATGGCCAACGAATTAAACACGTAAGTCTCCTTTTTTATTGTTTACTATCGCAACCTTTGTACTTCCACCCATTTCCAAACTTTGTATTCCCTCCTAATCACCCCCTGTATCTATTCTCTCCTGCCCCTTCACCTGCTTAGCTACTGTGTGGTGAGGTACTGGTGCAGAACGGCTGCTGTTGCATCATCCAAGTGGGGGTTGCACAGTGGTGGTGGTTGCAGTAGCTTCCCACTCGTTCTGTAAAAGTGCTTTGGGTGTCTTGAAAAGTGCTATATAAACGTAATTTTCATTCCCTCACTCTGATATGTATTGCATATAACCTAACGAGTAGTAATAACTACAGGGTAATTAGTTTCTTTTCCTTTTAAGGCAAGCAGGAAGAAGACTGATCTTAAAAAGATCTGAAGAACACTAATTATGCCAATTTTCACTCCAACTACGCTATGCAAATCAATTAGCATACACCCACACAGGCAACCCAGCAAAAAAAAGAATGTGGTAAAGACTAATATCAGTGCCGTACCATCCTCAATCGTGGTGGGTTTCTAAAAATGAAGCTTAATGAAAATCTGAATATTAAATGAGCAAAGTGATTTGATTTATTCTTCTATCCGAAGTTGTGGTCTAAAGGCAATAAGGTCTCCATCCATTATATCTGCTTTAACGGAAATGCACTCCAACCAGGCACTCTGGTTTCCCCCCACAGTCCAAAAACATGCTGAGACGCAGGGGTCTCCAACTCCGGTCCTGGAGAGCAGCATGGTGTTGAGAAGCCTGCCAGCCTGGGGATAAAAACCGTTGTGCAGTCTGGCCGATATGACTGTGATGCTGCAGTATCTCCTCTTGGATGGCAGCAGGGTAAACAGTTCATGTGAGGGCTGAGAGGGATCCTGCACAATACTGCAGGCTTTTTGAACAGTCCTTGTGGTGAATGTGCCTTGTAGTGATGGGAGAGGCACCCCGATGATATTCTCGGCTCATCTAACTATCCTCTGCAGACTCTTTCAATCGGAAATGTTGCTGTTTCCATACCAGACGGTGATGCAGCTGGTTAGAACGCTCTCAATGGTGCCTCTATAGAACATGGTGAGGATGGGAGGGGGAGGCTTGCTCGTTTCAGCCGCCGCAGGACGTGTAGTCTCTGCTGGGCTTTCTTGGTTAGGAAGGTGGTGTTGGTCGTCCATGTGAGTTCCTCAGTGCACCCCAAGGAGGAACTCACATGGACGACCAACACCGCCTTTCAGCACTCGTCCAGGGACACCACAAGGTCCGGCTGCTTTGTTGGGGTTGATATGCCTGAGGGTCCTTCTAACCTCATGTGGGCTAAACACCCGGCTATTCCGGGGGTCCTCCTGCAGGGTCAACCTGGTATGATGGTGGTTGGTGTCCATGTCAAACCGTGCGAAGAACTGGTTCAGATCTTCTGGGAGGGATGAGGCCGCTATGCTGGTTGGACAGGTGTTGGTGCTTTTGTAGTTGGTAATGGACTTGATTACCTGCCACATGCACCAGAGATCAGAGTTGTTGTTGAAGTGCTCTTTGATTTTGTCTTTGCATGAGCACTTCACCTCTCTGATGCCTCTTCTCAGGTTGGACCTGACTGTTCAGTAGACTTCTTGGTCGCCGGTGCAGAAAGCCTCATCACGTGACTTCAGCAGCTTTTGGACTTCTCTGTTCATCACGTACATGAGAACTGGTGCAACAACGGGACAAATATAGACAAACACTGTTCCCCTGATCTCGAGTACATGTCTGTTAGATGCCGGCCTTTTTTTCTACCAAGAGAGCTAACAGTAGTGATCGTCATGGCTGTGTACATCCCACCCGACGCCAATGCAAACATGGCACTCTCTCTCCTTCTGAACACCATTAACGAACAGCAGCGGGCCCACCCCGACGGTGTTCACATAATTGCAGGAGACTTCAACAAGGCCAACTTGAAGACTGTACTCCCGAAATTTTATTAACATGTTAAGTGTTCTACTAGAGGGGAGAACACTCTGGATCACGTTTACTCCAACATCAAGCATGCGTACAGAGCCATACCCCTCCCCGAACTCGGCCAGTCTGACCACCTTTCTCTCCTGCTCTCCCCAGCCTACACCCCCCTCAGACGCAGGGCCAGGCCCATCACAAAGTCTATTACAACCTGGCCTGAAAATGCACTCTCTGCACTACAGGACTGCTTCGAACAGACAGACTGGGACATATTTGAACATCAAGAGCTGGAAACACTCACAGGAACGGTACTGGACTACATCAAGTTCTGCATCGGGCATGTGACTGTAGACAAAAACATACAGGTCTTCCCAAACCAAAAACCCTGGATGACCAGCCAGGTCCGTACACTCCTCAAAGCTCGTGACGCTGCTTTCAGGTCAGGTGACAGAGCTCTGTACAGGGCGGCCCGGTCCGATCTGAAGAGTGGAATTAAAAAAGCCAAGACGGACCATAAGAGGAGCATAGAGTCCCAACTGTCCAGCCATAATACACGGGAGGTGTGGCAGGGAATACAAAACATCACAAATTATAGAGGCTGTGATGCGACAACAGGAGATATGAGTGTGCCGCTAGCAGAGGAGCTAAACTGCTTCATTGCTCGCTTTGATTCATCAAAACAGCAGCACTCACCTGCTCCAGCACTGCTTCCACCCCCACCGGGTTCCTGCACCACCCCACTCACTGTAAAGGAGCACGATGTCAGATGGGGGCTCCTGGCAGTGAACCCCAAGAAGGCTGCTGGCCCAGATGGAGTCCCTGGTAGGGTGCTCAGAGTGTGTGTCCACCAGCTCACCCTCATCCTCACCAAAATCTTCAACCTCTTCCTAACCCAGGCAGGCATTCCGTCCTGCCTAAAATCAGCCACTATCATACCGGTCCCGAAGAAGTCTCCCATCACTAGACTAAATGACTATCACCCTGTGGCCCTCACTCCGGTAATTATGAAGTGCTTCGAGAGACTGGTTCTCCAGCACATCAAGGACAATCTCCCCCAAGACTTCGATCCCTACCAGTTCGCATATCGCGCTAACAGATCCACAGAAGATGCCATCGCCGTAGGTCTCTGCCCTGCGCTGAGCCATCTGGAGCGGCAGCAGAGCTACGTCCGGATGCTTTATGTGGATTATAGCTCAGCGTTTAACACAATCATCCCTTTCATTCTCATCACCAAACTGGTCACTCTTGGCCTCGCCCCTCTCACATGTGTCTGGATAAAGGACTTTCTTACCAACCGGCTCCAGACTGTGAGACTCGGCCCCCACCTCTCCTCCATTCGCACACTGAACACCGGATCCCCACAAGGCTCTGTGCTGAGCCCCCTCCTGTACTGTCTCTATACCCACGACTGTAGTCCGGCCCACAGCAACAACTTAATAGTCAAGTTTGCTGACGACACCACAGTAATAGGACTCATCTCAAAGGGAGACGAGGCAGCTTACAGAGAGGAGGTCCTGAAATTGGCTGCCTGGTGTTCAAAGAACAATCTGGCTCTGAACACCAGGAAAACCAAGGAGATCATAGTCGACTTCAGGAGGCACAGCACCGACTTAGCCCCCCTCTACATCAACGGTGAGTGTGTGGAGAGGGTCCACGCCAGAGCATGTGAGCGGAGCGGAGCGGTGAGAATTTCCGCTCCTCGCTCACAAGACTGTTGGTTCCGCTCCACTCAACACCGCTCCTCGCTCCACTAAAATTTCCTCCCGCTCCAGTCAAATCGCTCCACGCTCGCTCCGATTTAAAAGACGGACAAATAATCTGCATGTCTAACAAATGTCACCTTAAACCGAAGCCTTATATGATAAAGAAATATGAGCAACGGCAACAGTGACACTCAGAAAATATTTATTTTTAAGCAGCTTATAGGCATTATAGCCAACTTATAGCCTAAAGAATTATACAGGCTAAGCATCCACGTTTTAAATTCCTCAATTTTTTTCTGTTGATGCTGCTGCTGCGTCTCTTCCATCCATCCATCCATCCATTAACTTCCGCTTATCCGAGGTCGGTCGCGGGGGCAGCAGTCTCAGCAGGGAAACCCAGACTTCCCTCTCCTCGGCCACTTCCTCCAGCTCCTCTGGGGG
>JAODJU010000081.1:23646896-23656999 GCA_026776725.1 Gnathonemus echidnorhynchus
TCAATCAAGCAGACTCCAAACTCTCCAACATGGGAAAGACCAAAGAGCTGTCCAAGGATGTCAGAGACAAAATTGTAGACCTGCACAAGGCTGGAATGGGCTACAAAACCATTAGCAAAAGCTGGGAGAGAAGGTGACAACTGTTGGTGCAATTGTTCAAAAATGGAAGGAGCATAAAATGACCATCAATCGACCTCGGTCTGGGGCTCCACGCAAGATCTCACCTCGTGGGGTGTCAATGATTCTGAGAAAGGTGAGAAATCATCCTAGAACTACACGGGAGGAGTTAGTTAATGACCTCAAAGTAGCTGGGACCACAGTCACCAAG
Source organism: Gnathonemus echidnorhynchus (assembly GCA_026776725.1). NCBI lineage: Eukaryota > Metazoa > Chordata > Actinopteri > Osteoglossiformes > Mormyridae > Gnathonemus > Gnathonemus echidnorhynchus. Next base: position 23,647,225 of record JAODJU010000081.1, read on the forward strand.
AAAACCATTGGAAACACATTACACCGCAATGGATTAAAATCCTGCAGTGCTCGCAAGGTCCCCCTGCTCAAGAAGGCACATGTGCAGGCCCGTCTGAAGTGTGCCAATGAACACCTGAATGATTCAGAGAGTGACTGGGAGAAGGTGCTGTGGTCAGATGAGACCAAAATTGAGCTCTTTGGCATTAACTCAACTTGCCGTGTTTGGAGGAAGAAAAATGCTGCCTATGACCCCCAAAACACCGTCCCCACCGTCAAGCATGGAGGGAAACATTTTGCTTTGGGGGTGTTTTTCTGCTAAGGACACAGGACACCTTCACCGCATCAACGGGAAAATGGACGGAGCCATGTATTGTAAAATCCTGAGCGACAACCTCCTTCCCTCTGCCAGGAAACTGAAAATGGGTCATGGATGGGTGTTCCAGCACGACAATGACCCAAAACATACAGCAAAGGCAACAAAGGAGTGGCTCAAGAAGAAGCACATTAAGGTCATGGAGTGGCCTAGTCAGTCTCCAGACCTTAATCCAATAGAAAACCTATGGAGGGAGCTGAAGCTCAAAGTTGCACAGAGACAGCCTCGAAACCTTAGTGATTTAGAGATGATCTGCAAAGAGGAGTGGACCAAAATTCCTCCTAAAATGTGCGCAAACTTGGTCATCATTTACAAGAAACGTTTGACCTCTGTGCTTGCAAACAAGGGTTTTGCCACTAAGTATTAAGTAATTTCCTCCACTGTACATTTATAGGAGGTATAAAAAAAGTTCTGAGAGGATTGTATCTCCTGGATGAGGTAGGAATGGTGTGTGCATGTTCATGTGTGTGTAAGTGAATGTGAGTGAGTGTCTGTGTTTAAATGTGTAAGAGAATGAGTGTGTGTGTGTCTGTAAGCCTTTAAAGGAGCATGTGACGGTTGGATAATTCAGTGTCTGAGTTTTACTGGCCCAATGCTGTTGGAGGAGGGGGGGGGGGTGAGTCATTTTTATATTAATTATAATAATATAAATAATATATCTAATATTATTCATTAATATAAATCTGCAAAATAATATTACTAAAGCCTTGAAATAGATCTAGTTGAGTACACCCCATGCTCCCCTTTAGACTCACCCCTGCATGCTGCAGGTATCACTGCAACAAATTGTGACGGCTGCCGTCAGCCTGCTGCAAGTTACCAAATTTAAATACTAAGCTAACAGGTTATCTGCATACAAACAGCTTCTATTTGAACTTGTATAGCTTTACTGTAGCCTTGCTGCTGTGGAAGACAAACGGAGGTGGGTGGGAGCAGCTGAAAACATGGCTTTTCTTCACCTTTCAGCTTGTTGAACAGCTGGTTTGATTAAGGACTCTCACCAGCTCTTTACCAGTAAAGCTTTAGTAGCGATTACAAGCACTGCTGTTGTTTTCCTTCACTCCACCTGAGTTCACCATCTCTGTAACGGAACCATCTCTTTGCTGTTGGTGTATAGACAGGCTCCAGCTCCATGTTAATTAAACTACGACAGCGTCATTTTCACTGCTGTTGTGTTATCCGTGTTTTTGTTGAGGAAAAATGGGGCTGCTTGGGCTGAATCTTGTTATACTTTTTTATTCACACATATGCCCATAAATATGTTTCTATCACAGGTTTATTTTTAGCTACAATTATGAGTGAAACGCTCGCACTTACCTTATACTGGTTCCGCTCTGTGGACTGGATACATAGACTGGGTGCTTTCTGTTGAGATGTTGAATCATTGACGTTGTGCTATTGTGGTAAGCTACTTCAGTTTTACAATGGACACACTGTACAGTATTTTCGCTTTTCTTTTGTTTGAAATGGTCCCAAACTTTAGACATTTTTTGTCTTTTTCTTTGACTTTCCTCACTATTTTCCCTGTCTTCCTCCATTGCACCATCAAATCAAACCTGCTACACGTACAGCAGTGTAAGCACACCGTGCGACAGTAATAATCCTCCGAGTGAAACACGGTGATCGCTAAGCAGACGGTGATCGCTAAGCAGACGGTGATCGCTAAGCAGACTACACGAAGCATTGAAGCAAAGAATTTGCATCGAGGATTTCTTGTAATCGAGTTATTCGACTTACTCAATGAATCGTTGCAGCCCTACCATGTACTCATGTACTTTCTCAATTCCCTCTTCTGCTTCTAGAGAGAGTATTGCACAAGCTGCGGCCTGTACTGAGACTTCCTCAGTCTCCTTTCCTAACAAGACAAGCAAAGTTGTTGTTCTTGGAGTGACACAGAAGCAGCAGTAGTCTGATGTCCCACATAAATGTGATCTATTTGAATTGTCTCTGTGGGAAGTCCTTTTTCCACAAAGTCTTGCATGCTCTCCAGATAGTGTTGTGTGGGGCTGTCCACATAAGTAGCTGTGCAATGGAGTCATCCCGCAGTGTCCAGGTGATGTAAGTCGGAGCCTTCATGGCTGGCTGGTCATGCAGAAGGGGTAAGAGGCCTAATGTGGGTGAGGTGATCTCCGTCTCTTCCCGTCAGGTTCACAGGACAGGCGTCACTGAGAAGGAATGTGTGTGTCCGTTCCGTTTTGCAGGGCAACAGGCAGTGGGAGTGTCTCTTGCAAAGTCTGTTGCAGGCCTGATGAGCCCACAACCATGGCTACAGTATTACTTGTGGGCAGAGGTGGAAATTTCAGGTCCAGAAAGTACAAATCCAGTCCAAGATTTTGCTTCAACCAACCATTTGAGCTTAAAGAGTCAGTCACAGAGTATTGAGCTGGTTGGTTGGAGCAAAATCTTGAACTGGATTTTTACTTTCTGGACCTGAAATTTCCACCTCTGCTTGTGGGGGCCCCCTGGCATGTCAGTCGATGTGATGGTCGATCTAGTTGCCCCTGTGTCAACCAGGAAGGCCAATTGCCTCCCAGCCACAGAGACACACATCATTGGGTAAGTCTTTGCAAATCGGGTTAAGGCAAGGAATTGACCCTCTTCCTCGCCCTCCCCCTTACACCTTCAGGCTGTCTGTGGATCAGATCTCCAGGGAGGAGGATGAGGCATATCCTGTGGGATTCTGTTGTTCCGCTGGCCTTGTTCTTCCTTTTCTTGTATGGGCAATCCTGCCTCCAGTGACCTACCTTTCCACACAGGAAACATCCTCACACACCACCTTGCCTGTTGGCACCTCATCCCATTCACCTTTCAGCTTTTGACGTAAGACTTGGACCACTCAGTGCGACTGGGGTGATAGACATTGTCCAGGTTCGACACATCCTGCCAGAACTGCTTTCCCCCCACTTCACATGGGTCTGAGAGAGACTTGACCACCTCCCTCAGCTCAGCCAAGTCCCAGTTGCGCTGGACATACACCATCCTCGGTGCTCCGTCTGCACTGGGGCCCCTTGGGTCAGGCTTTTCCACCAAGGGGTACAGGTCTGCTGGTGGCAGGACCAAGCTCGCTCTCCTCCTGTTCAGCAGTCTCTGGCTCTGCCTCTGTCTCTGCGGTGGGGCCTCTTCTCCTCCAGCTGCACTCTCCCCCTCCTCCTTCTCCTCTGGTGCACTGTAAAAAATCAAACCTTCAAAATCGTTAACTGAAATGAAGATTCTAAGTTGAAAAAGCAAATATAACTAATAAATGTGCAGGTAACTTATAAACATGTTTAGTTATTTTTCTTATTCTAATGTTCAAGGGAAATGATAAATTAGGTTGCGTTAAATCACGTTCTTCAGTTTTAGCCGACACGGTGAACACTCCGTGTACCTTGCGTCACTGCGCGTGTGTACTTCCTCTCCCGCTTGGAAGGACAAAAGGTTCGGATGCTTGGAAGTTTCAGCAAGGATACGCTTTTCTTTTCGCGTGTGTTGGCAAAGCATAAGGTAAGACTGACTTCTAGTTCTGTGCTATGTTCATTACTATTAAGTTTTGTTCAGACAGTTTGAAGTAAAAAGATTGGTATGTATATACCAAACGCAAGTTAAAGTTTGTCTTTCAGTAATTTCGTGGCGACATTTCTTTTTCCAATGTTAGGCAAGTGATGCAACCAATATGACAGGTGAACTACATGAAATTACATAATAAATTTAATTTCTGGCATTATACATTGTTTTTAATTAAAGTGGCCACGGTGATTTTGGCGGGAGATATGACGTGGTAATGTTAGCATTAAGGTTATTTTCAGTCAATTAACATTTAGCTATCGTATTTCTCAACATTTTATAACAGAAATATTCTGATGTTAGCTGCTTGACGTGTAATACAAGTATTTGAGATATTGGGATGTATTTCTGATAAGGGATCATGATCTCAATAGCAGTATTTAACAGTAATGGAAAGATAAAAAAAGATGGCTCAGTAGCCTATTTTTACTGAAGTCAAGCATCAACATTTGCCTATTAGACCTAGCAGATATTATTTGTAATATTATTCCACTGTTGCATGTGTTGTTGTGTAGACTAACTTAAACTTAAGTCCGTTACCACTAGCGAGCAATGCTAATGTAAGAATTTCTCATTTTAAATGGTGTGCTTTCAGGTTTGGAACGCATTGCAAATTGTGCAAATTTGAGAATCCCTCTCCTGATATACTACTGAAGCACTACAGGTTGTGTCACTATCGAGGACGCTTTTGGACATTACCTTGTCTGTATCCTGAGTGCATTTGCACTTACAGAACTCCAGGTGCATTGAAGGCACATCTGTCTCGAGCACACAGAAAAATTCCTCAACAAGCACCCCATTTTAATTTTTTGTGCGAAGCCTGTGTTTATAGAAATATTTGTCAGCCAAAAACCTTTTTAAACCACATCAAAAGCCATTTGAGGAAACATGAAATGGTGAAGTGTCCTTTTAGGAACTGCCTGGTTAGCACAAAAATTCTTTCAACTTTTACAAGCCACATATCTAGGAAGCATAAGTCACATTCACTTAGTTTAGCTTATCTGTGACATCTCAGCAAGGGAATGTTGAACCACTGTTGTCTGCTGAAGATGATCCTGTGCCTGATCCACAACCCACAGACAATGACCATTTTTCAGTACTTTCCCCTGTATTTGAAACGTCTTACCCAGAGCCAGTGGACTATGTCACCCTTGAACACAAGCTTGCTGCACTGATACTTTACATGCAGAGTATATTGCACATTTCGAAAAGTGCAACTCAGGAAATATTAACTGGATTTAATGACATTTTGTCTCTCACAAGACTTGCCGCTAAGGAAGCAATCAAAGATATTTTAAAGAGGCACGGTAATATTGATGATTCATTGAAAGAGGAGCTGTCAGAACTGATATCAGATGCTGTACACAATACAAATCCTTTACATCTCAGCACTTCAGAAAAAGGCATCCTTTCAACAGAACATAGAAGATTAGGATATTACAAGAAACATTTTCAAGTGATTGACCTAGTTGAGTATCTGTATGATAGATTGCATCAAAATAACTTTATCTATATCTCAGTTGTTGAAGTTATTGAGGTGTTGTTGAACAGAGAAGATGTTTTGGAAAGAGTTGTTTTTACTGAGCAGGAATTGCCTGGAATGTAGTGGGCAGTATTTCAAAGAAAACCTACTTTTAGGTTTTCAAAGTGATGCTATTTCGATTGGTGTCTACATTGATGAATTTGACATCTGTAACCCATTGGGAACATCGCGGAAGGTTCATAAAATAACGGCTGTGTATTGGGTGCTACTGAATTTGTCAGCAATGTTCCGCGCCACGCTTACATCAATACAACTTGCCTTGCTTGGGAAAAGCTGTGATGTGAAGAGATTTGGATATGACAAATTTTTTAATCCACTGGTGAAAGACATAGGTTTTCTTGAACAGCAAGGTGTGTCTGTCAAATGTCTCAATTCTAACCTCAAGGGAACTGTGTATTGTGTATGTGCTGACATTCTTGGTACCCATAGCCTTCCTGGCTTCCAAGAAAGCTTTCAGATAGAAAATATCTGTAGATTTTGTCTAGCCTGTAAAGATGAAATACAGAGTAGGGATGCCGGTTCTTTTCCACTAAGAACTGTTGAACAGCACAATACCATCGTAGAAGAGCTGAGAGATAATGATCAACTTGGCAGTAAGCAGGGTGTGAAAAAAGAGTGTGTCCTTGCAAAACACCTATCCTACTTCCATCCAGTAACAGGGTTTCCTCCGGATCTGTTACATGACCTCTTTGAGGGAGTTGTACCTTATGAGTTGTCTGTTTGCTTGAAGGAGCTTATTAGAAAGGGATACTTCACACTTGATATTCTTAATAAGTGTATCAAGTCCATCCCTTACAAATACTCAGATAAGGTGAACCGACCCAAGGTCATTGCTCAGTCTAGCTTTGTAAAGAAAACCATAGGTGGAAACGGACACGAAAACTGGGCATTGCTTCGTCTTTTGCCATTAATGATTAATAGGTATGTGCCACAGCAGGAGCCATCATGGGAGATTTGAATGGACCTGAAAGAGATAGTTGAGCTGGTCATTTCATCAGAGTTCACATCTGTATCTCTAGCCTGGTTGCAGAGAAAAATTCTTGATCACAGGCAGTTAATTAAAGAAACATTCCCAGACTTCAAATTCAAACCAAAGCATCACTATATTGAGCACTATGCTTACTTGATTCAGTGCTTTGGCCCATTGATCGAACTATGGACCATGCGTTTTGAGGCCAAACACAGCTACTTCAAAAGGGTTGTAAGTGATGTGCACAATTTTAAAAATATTCTCCTCACCTTGGCGACTAAACACCAGCTCATGATGGCCTATATCCTGAACGGCCCAAGTCTCTTTCCTCCTGTTCTATCTGTGCAGAAGATAAAACACGTCACAACATGCACACTAGATGTGCAACAAAAGACTGCAGTGCTGCAGAAATATCCTTACAGAGGAGTCGTGAGCCTCACTTCAGATGTGCATCTGAATGGCATTCACTATAGTGAGGGTATGATTTTATCCTCTGGAGAACTCAGTGGGTTGCCAGAGTTCTTCAGAATTCTCAGAATACATGTGAATGGTAACACAGTGTCTTTCATTTGTAGAAACCTTGTCTCGTGGTATGTTGAACACTACAGGTGCTATGAGGTGTCTGAAATGTGCACAACTGAAATTCTTGAACCAGAGGACTTTAATGATCCTCACCCTCTGTTCTCATACAAAGTTCAGGGAGAGGCTATGATCTCTTTAAAGAGGTTTCTTCTGCACTGATTGTCTCTAATAATACTTAAAGAATATTTGTTGAATATTTGGTGGAACAGTCAAGATCTAAACTAGTGCTGCTCATAGTTATTGTGATTTGTTATATTTTGGGTTAATTGTAGAGCATTGGCTCTGTTGTTTCGTGTTGTGCTGGGTCCTGATAACATCAGAAGACTCAATGTCACTGAAGCCCTCAGCTCAGTCAATCACTTGAAAAAGATTCTGCAGGACAGTTTGTGAGTTTTGTGGCTGCTGCATTAGTCAGTAAGCATCCCTGTCTGAAGGACCCAAGCAAAGGTACGAGTTATGACAGCTGGACCACAAGCATCTACTATAAAGTTGGAAATTACCGCCACAAACTAGGAGCAGCAGGTAGCAGTGAAGTTTGTGTTAATCGGAAAAGAACTGGGGGAGACTGCAGGAATCTTTTGAAGAAGGCAAGAAGGTGTGAAGTGAATTTCCTCCCTGACATTCCAGCTGGGCAGACTGATGTAACTCTGCAAAATGAAAGCTTTTTTGCAGGAAGAAATGAAGAAGAGACATAACAACCTTGCACTCATTCATTCTAAAATGGAACTGACTTTTGCCTTACGAAGGAAAGAGATCGTGGAGGAAGCACCTCTACTGGCTGACATTATGATACAGTGGCCGGCGTTATTTATGGAAGAGCAAGTAAGTGCATAGATTTGAAAAGGTTTGGCATACGTTCATTTTGAAGCATTTTATTTCATATGATTTGAATGTGCCCAAATACTGTATGTGCTCTGAATTAGGCCGACACAGACTTTTATAGACTCACTGGAGTTCCTCTCAAGCAGACATTCTTCTCTTCACTGGATGAGTATACACCAAAGATCATTAAACTGTACAGATTACAAAACAGATCATTTGGAGAGGAACTGAAGATTCTTCTGGACAAAATGGATAACAAGGTAAATATCTAACATTGGGTCTCTATTTTGACAATGTTTCTAAACGTTACTTTGCTCTATCTCTTGCTAATTATTAGTGTTACACACTTGAATTTGCTCTCCTGAGGAAAAAACTCTCAATTCAAGATTCAAGATGCTTTATTTGTCACATGCATAGCTATACAAGTACAGAATGCAGTGAAATGTATCTTGAATGTATACTCAATGTTTTATGTACAGCACATACGTTTTGTGTACAGCCCTAACATTGCCTCACTTACAAATACAAAATCACACATGCGTAAGACTAAATCTGAATGTTCCATTCCTGGTAAAGATATTTGTTCACTGCTTTGCTGCATGTTCCAGACAACCAATGTGATGTTGCACTGGAAAACAGCAGCCCTGCAAGGCCTAGCATAGTTTTTCAGGGAGAACACAGATTCCTTCTTCAAATCTTGTCTGGTATGTAACCCAGTTGTACTTGAATTGTTATGAAATTAAAAAATAAATATCACTGTGGTTTCAGTAAGCCAACCCCTGTGGTTATTGATAAACTGCTTATTCACGGATGGGTCAAATGCAGAGCTCACATTTCGTTGTGGTGCGCATTGTACTGTGCTGCATTCACAATGACAAATAATCACTTTCTTAAAACTGTAATGATCATAGAGACTTTTTTAAACTTTGTACTCAAATTGGTTCCAGAATCGTGGTGGGAGGACGTCCCTGAACATGTTGACTGTTGGAACAAGTTTCTTTTATCCTAAGTGGTATTTGTTTGATGTGTTATTGCCCTGCAGGATACTGTGGATGTGAATGGCGGCACTACTCATGGAGTCCAGATAGGGATTTTAACTGTCATTGGGGACAATGTTGCCACCACGGAGACAGACGCAAATGTACGGTGTTTTGTTTTGATTTTTGAAGAGCAGATCGTATTTGATGACCTCCCTGACCTTCCCACTGCAGTGGCCCTCCTTTTTGGACTGATGTATGCTTTGAACATAAAGTATCCAACAGGACTGAAGTACATGTTTGAAGCCATTCAGAAGGTTTTCATGCACCTTGATACCAATCTTTCTGCAAGGGTGCAGTCTTTCAGAAACAAATTACTGAGGTGCTGAGGTGCAAGGAATTTGAACATTAGTGATATGTGTATGTTGTGTGTGTCATGATGGAATGTCACAAGGGACATTGAGAAAACTGGGAGTTGCTTGATTAGCTTAGTAAGCTACAGTTATGTTTGAGGTACACACACTTATGTTGGCATATACAGCTTTTCTTTGATGGAGCGTGTTATTTGTTTTTCAGAAATCTTAGAGATGGACAGTGTGTATTCTTTTAGGTCATAGGCTGTCACAGTGTTCAAAGAAATTTTCTATTTAATGGTTCTAATCATATGGCAGTCAGCCATGTTTGAGTAATCTAACAGCTTATATTCATGATTGCAGTATGCATTGTTATTTGGACCTGTACGACTTTGTCAGAGATTGATGATATTACTGGATTTCTGTACCTTTTTTGTATCCTTAAGATCAATGTTCAAAAAGGACAGTGAAATAAAAAGCTGTATTTAATAGTTAATTCATTGTCTCTGTCATGTAATTAATTGCCTTTAATTCATTATGTATGTAAACTCACAAAGTTTAGAGGGATTTGAGCAGACTTAGAAATGTAAGGCAACCAGCTGCAAAGCATTTCTAAGTTTTCTCAACTTCA
>JAODJU010000081.1:23750146-23761732 GCA_026776725.1 Gnathonemus echidnorhynchus
AGGGTCAGGGTGGGGGGGGGGGCTGTTTATCAGCGGGGGTCTCTGTCTGTGGGTCAGTGGCCCAGTGGGCTGGCGGGACGGGTCCTGCCCCCAGTCTGAGATGTCTGACAGTATGAAACAGAGCTCCCACCCTGTGTACATGTGTCTCCATGGAAACGGCTCCTCGATGGGGCTAATTTCCTAGATGGGAAACATAAACACGTGTCTTTCAATTGGACTTGGGGTCATTCTTCTGCCTTTTGGGGCAGAGTAGAAGGCCCCAACCATGGGAGAGAGCAAAGAATAAACAGGAAGCCCTGTCTCCCTCTACCCAAGAAAGCTCCATGGGTGTGGAGTTTCAGCCATCAGGCTGACTTCTTAGCCTGTGTGTTTACTGCACTCTGATTGGCTGGTTGCCGCTTCGGTCTACCAGTGGAAGAAAGGGACAGAGCTGTACCAGAACTGGATTTGTTTTGTTGGCGTTTGCATCCTATCCTGGGCCATCGCTGGCTGACTGTGGTCTCGAGCCTGCAGGCAGCTCAGTGACGATGACGTTAGAGTCTCAGCAACCCAGAGGTCCCCGAACAGCTGTGTTCTGGGGATGAGGGACTGAGTGAACATGGAGTGGAGCAGGACGTGGATGTCAGTGGGCCACTGGGGTCACCATGGACTGCGCTGGCTCTAGGGTGGCTGGTTCACCTGATGAGGCTCTTTTGGAAGATTTTACAAGAAGAGCGTTCTCAGCTTGAATCTTCTGTTCATTGATGTGTTCATCACAGAATCAATGTTAATACACATCCCATGCTGATTTTTACTGTCAGTGTCTATTTTAACATACCTGTACCCTGTGCGGCCTGTTCTGTTCAGAGAGTTGTCCTGAGTATGGTGATTCTTTGGATATTTCTTCCTCTTAAGGGTTATTTGCTGCAAGTCAGGGATTCCTAAATGGGTGCCAGGTGGCCCTGATGTGGTTTGGGATAAACCGCTCTCAGTCAGCTACCTGGCTACCATATCCTCTTAACCCATTTGGGCATCATCACTCGGGCTATTATTGATCATCTGGGTGACTGCATCGTGTCCTAAGCAATAACATCATTACCCGCACAACCACATCATCACCAGGGTGATTACATTATCACCCAGGCAATTACATCATCACCCGGGTGACCACATCATTTGCAACCAGTGTGGGGTGGGGTGGGCAGAGCTGCTGAGGAGCAACTTTGTCAGTTTTGCTTTGTGTGCTTCTGTGAGAGGCTTCTGCTCCTCTTAAAATACATCTCTTTGTGAAGGGAGGTGTTCTCCTCAGTGTGTTTTAAGATGGACCGGAAAGAAGTGGGGGGGCGGGGGGGGGGGGGTAAAAGGGAAGTGATGGGGCTCCTTGTAGGGGGGTGCAGGGTCCGGTGACGAAGCCTGCCGGAGGGCCCAAAGATAAAGGCCTGTCTGTTAAGACCCCTGTGGGAACTGAACCACCCTGTGCAGAGTCAGGGGGCAGGGGGCACCTTCAGTGACCGCTAACCCCAGAGTCACAGTTTAAAAGTGGATATCCTGCGCTCCCCCCCCCGATATGCAAGCTCCGCCTCCCCCAGGCCCCATCCCCTGGCTCTGCGCCCAGCCCTGTCATTACATTATACGTGCAGTCTGGTCGAGGGATTAGAGAACATATCGGCTTTTGAGCATCTTTGGGTAAATATCAGCCGACGTAACTGTAGATGGAGCGAAACTCTCAAGATCCGTGTGGGTCTTCATGGGGGAGCAGCTGACGTGCACGCTGGAGCCCTCTGCAGGCAGACGCCCCAGAAAGGCATTCCAGTGAGGTTCAGGCTTGTGGGGGACTGTGTCGCCCTTCCTCCTGCTATAGGTTATTGAGAGACAGTGAGAGTGTGAATCCCCCCCACCTTGCAAACAGCTGCCCTTGATGGTCATTTTATGCAGCTCTGTTTAATACAGAAGCAATACTCTCCTAGGGTACAACAGATGGTCCCCGCGGGATCTGAATAGCTGGTCTCTTAGTCATCAGCCCATATCCATAATGCTGTGGTTCTGGCTTCTATTAGATGGCAGTCCACAGAAGGTCGGAGGGATCCTTTCTTGCCAGGATGCGGTTCTGCTCTCCTGATGCTGGGGAGCTGACTCAGATTCCCGTGCGTGTGTGTGGGTCCACGTGGATCATGTCCGGGCCGCCTCATCACGGCTGAGTCCTGACGGCACTCTCATCCCTGGCCCATGATGGTCTCACAACCCTGTGCTGTCCATGCAAGTCCTCAGAGCCCGACAACCAGGTTCTGGGTTTATAATAAAACAGTGAGAGTCTCCAAATAGCTTGCATTTCTGTCGCCGTGTGACAGCGCGTCTGTCGACCGCATGGACATCTGGAGCCCATTCTGGAGTGTGGAGGGTAGGGTGAGGCGGGGTGGGGGGTGGCGGGGGCACACTGAACGCTATTGTCCTTCCTCCCCACCCTGGGCATCGCTTCAGTCCAACACACACAAGGAAATGGGTCCACGCCCCTTTCCAGCATCAGTCGGCATCTGCAGCAGCCCTGATGGACTGACAAACACAGACACACACACAGACACACACACACACACACACCCTTTAACACACACATAGACACACACACACCCTCTGACACACACACAGACACACACACACCCCCTCTGACACACACGCAGACACACACACACACCCTCTGACACACACACTGACACACAAACACCCCCTCTGACACACACACACACATACACACACTCTGACACACAGACACACACACCCTCTGACACACATAGACACTCATACACCCTCTCTCTCTCTCACAGACACACACACACCCTCTCTTGCCTGCCCCTGGGCTTGCTCTCTCTGACAGTCCTCTCCCTTATTTACCGCGTGGCTCCACCGTGATGTTGACACAGGGAATCCTGGGAGCGTGTCGGCAGCCTGCTGTTTTGCAAGAGCACAGGCCCCGCTGATGGCCACACGCCGCGATTTCTGCTGAATGTGTCCAAAGCCCATCCCTGCCTGACAGGCTCCTGTGGGCCCAGGGAGCAGAGGAGCAAAGGAGTAACTCTCACTTGCTCTTACATCAGCCCTGTCACCGCCAACCTGCTCCACCGTGCCATCCTCACTGCTCCTGGCTATTTTTTTCCACCTGACAGAAAGTGAGCTCATACTGTGGCAGCTGTGCTGTTTTGGGGGAATAAGAACCAATATCCCAGAGACAGGGTCCAGGCCCAGGGTGCTAATGAAATGGGGTAAAAACCCCAAACTTTCAGCTGTTTAGCACCAGAATCACCACCAGCAGAGCCAGTCTCCCTGGAGGTGCAGCTAACGTTCACCCCAGCTGAAGGCTGATTGGGCCCTGGGTCCCCCCTCTGCTGTCACTCACCACATCACAGCATATCATTGGCCAATGATAAGGTTGCCCCCCTGTGTGAATTATGCCCCCTTTTATGCCCCCCACCATAAAACATCCTACAATGGTTCCTGAGAGTAAGAGGGGGATGTTAAATCACCTTAAAACCTGCTATGAGCGTCTTAACAGTTAGGGGGCAACTATTAGCATTGAGCTACTGTGAGGGTTACGGACGGTCATTGACAGGAGCATATGGGGTTGTGCCTGAAGAAATGGAAGCACGTGTCCTCTGGCGAGGGTGGAGCGTGGGAGAGTGTGCTGCTTTTCCAGGAAAAGTGTACGCCTTCACACGCTACGAACCTGCACAAGCTGCGCCCTGGGAACGCTGTGCGTGTCATTCGTACGTCGTTAGCGCGTGGGAAACGGCGTGCGCTGGCTCATGGCGGAGTGACCTCAACCCCGGGCCACGTCATGGCGGAGCAAGCTGCACTCCATGTACACTACCTGAAGTGGGCCACATCCCCAGGAGGGGCAGGCAGGAGAAACTTCGAGAACTGGGACGGCTGCGTTCCGGAACCACATGCGATTCCGGGAACGGACGGGGGGAGCGCTCGGGTGTTGCGTGAGAACATTCCAGAATTATGCAAGAGGAGTCAGAAATGGGGTTGTGGCGTCTTGGAACCGGGACAGAACTTTCTGGATTCATGGGAGCACATTTCATAATGCTTGGGTCCAAGACGATTGAGTTTTACTGTATCTCACTAGTCACTTGATTGCATCGGGTGTATGTATAGTTTAATGATGGGAGGAGAAACTGAAGGAGCTGTTTAAGTAAAAAAAAAACTGCAATAAAATATAGTTAAACTGCTGTCAGGCCATAATTAAAAATTGATGGAATAAGGCCTCTGAGTGTTAAAGCAGAATGAAAGGTCATGTCTTCTGGGGCCCAAGAGTTCCCATCTTTCTTTTTGTCAAGCTGTTATTAAATTTCAGAATATCTTAATAGTTTTCAGATAGATAGGGCCAGATACTGTCTCTGAATCTCTCTGTGGACAGAAAAAAACATTGTTTTACCAATAATTCTTACAGCACTAAGTAAAGTAACCATGTTTCATTAATCTTGATGGTGTTTTACACTGGGTGCATTTTGTATATTTGCTTCAAACACAGCCAGGTTTTGGGCGGGAGGGCATTTTTATACATCAGACTTCCGTGGGGTTTGGGTGACCCACTGAGTTACTAGTAAGGAGACACTAAGGAGATATTTTTAGTTGTTGGTTTAATTCAGTGTCTTGGATATGACGCTGAACTGCATCCGGCCCTGCAAGCGGTCCTCCAACTTCCAGGGAAAAAAAAATTTGGGGGGTTGATGCCAGAATTGGCACTCCAGCCACCATAAAACACTTCACAGCAGCTCAGTCTAAAAGGGCACGACACCCTTCTGCTCTTCGCAGGAGTAGCTCTGCTGCTGCTAAAGGGAATGGGGGGAAACGCTCAGGAGCCTCATCCCCGGAAGAGTCTAAACTCTTGTGGCGCTGAGGTGTCACCCACTGCACGGTGACATTTGGGCCCCAGTTTTAGGCAGCCCATCCGGGTAGGCATGTGGAATGTCTTGTCTCTCCGGCAAGATGACCATCTGCTTCTGCTGTTGGGGGAGCTTCATAAACTCCACATTTTGGTGGCTGCACTCTCTGAGGGAATGGCCAGATCTCTGTAGCTGGGTACACCTACTTTTGGTCTGGTTGGTCTGATGGCTGCCATACTCAGGGAGTAGCTGTTGCTGTAGCGGGTCGGCTCCTCCCGATGGTGTCCTGTGTCACTCCTTTCAACAGGCATATTATGAGGATAAGGCACTCCTTTGCTGTCTTGTCTGGTGTTTCAATGTATGCTCATGATGCCTCTTTGAGGGAAATATTTCACTCGCAACTTAGCTCGGTGGTTGATGGATGCCCACTAGGTGACACTCCTCTGGTCATGGGTGACTTCAAAGCAACCACTGGCACTGACAGGGCTGGCTGTGAGGATTGTATGGTCCCCATGGTTCTGGAGACTGGGGTGAGAGTGGCTCCATGTTCCTTGACTTTGCGAAAGGTCAGGGGCTGTGGGTCACTGGATCCTGATTCCAATGCCTTGAGCCGCATCATTGGACTTGTTACTACAATACTGGTAGTGCAGTGAAGGAGATCAGGTATATCCTTGTGGGCAGATGCTGGAGGCTCCTGTAGAATTCTGACCACAGCTGGACAGCTGTGAGGGCTCTGAAGGCAGGTAAGGAGGCATTCGTTAGATAAATCTGTGAACAGGTGACACACCATCTGTGGTCTAGTGACCCACGTCCTGCTTACAAAGGAATCGAAGCATTATGTATATCTGAATCTGTTCTTTGGAGACTTGCAGTCAGTCCAGGTGATGGAATGGTCCTTACGGATGATACTGCAGTTCTGACCCACCGGGCCGTCTACTTTGAGCATTTAAAGCTGATCCTTTGGCTAGGATGTTTGACATCTCTGGGTCCATAGTTCTCGAGCCTGATCCTCCAGTCAGCTGTGAGCCACCCAATCTCACTGAGATTGCACGAGTGGTGAATCAGCTGGGGGTAGAGAAGGTCTCAGGGATCTGTGGTATCTGAGGTGAACTTCTCCAGGTTAGTGGTAAGGCCATCCTCCTGGCATTGCAGGCAATCTTTGCTTCCTTTTGGAAGCCAGGTGCCATCCCAACTGACTGGAAATTGGGACTTGTAGTCCCTCTATGGAAAGGGACAGGTCATCGCCTGGATTGCGGCAGCTACAGGGGGATAGCACTGCTCTCAGTCCTGGGTAAGGTCCTTGCTAGGGTCATCCTCAACAGGATCCGTGATCACTTGCTTGCCTATCAGTGACCGGAGAAGTCTGGTTTTACGCTAAAGTAGTCTACCATCGACCACATCTTGGCACTGAGGGTTCTCAACGAGTGCAATCGTGAATATCGGCAGAAGTTCTTTGCAGCCTTTGTCGATTTTCATAAAACGTTTGACTCAGTTGATCGAGTTGCTCTGTGGTCGATGATCCTGAGACTTCGCAGCACCCCCCTGAAGTTGCTGGATGTCATGGCTGGCCTGTACACTGGTACTGTGTGTGCTGTGCAGAGTGGAGGGGGAACCTCTGCATTCTTCCCAATTGATTCTGGGGTTCACCAGGGTCGTGTTCTTGCTCCTACACTCTTCAGTGCTTGCATGGACTGGGTGTTGGGCTGGGTTGTGGGGTCCAGTGGTTGTGGGACATCTGTTTGTGAACAAAGATTTACTGATCTTGACTTTGCCGACGATGCTGTGATTGTCACGGAGTCAATGGAGGCTCTGATCGGGGCTCCCGAGAGACTGAGCGAGGAGTCTGAGTGTCTGGGATTGCAAGTGTCCTTGATATAAACCAAGATCTAGGCTTTTAATGACTTTTTAGGCACTGCCATCAGTAGTGTGGCTGTCTGTGGGGAGAATGTCGACCATGTTGAGAGATTCGCTTACCTTGGCATTGACATTCATGTCTCTGGTCACTCTTCCTATGAAATCAGCAGACGGATTGGGAGAGCGTAGGGGGTCATGAGGTCCCTGGAAAGGGGTGTGTGGCGCTCCCGATATATTTGCAAGAGGAGGAAGGTCCAAGTCTTTAGAGTCCTGGTGCTCCCTGTCTTGCTGTATGGCTGTGAGACATGGACGCTATCCAATGAGCTAAGAAAAAGACTGGATTCCTTCAGTACTGTGTCACTGGAGAATCCTAGGGTGATGCTGGTTTGACTTTGTGTTGAATGAGTGGTTGCTAGAGGAGTCTTGAATGAGGCACATTACCTGCATTGTAAGGGAGCGTCAGTTACAGCACTACGGCCATGTGGCGCATTTCTCTGAGGGTGACCTGGCTCACAGGATCCTCATTGCTGAGGACCCAAGCAGCTGGACTAGGCTGAGGGGACTCCCATGTAACACCTGGCTGCGGCAGATGGATGGTCATTTCTGGAGGGTGGGACTGGACCATGTGTCTGCCTGGGGGGTCACCAGCCAGGATCCGGTGGAGTTTCGCCATGTGGTGGGTGCAGCAACGAACTGCATCAGCGCATGCTCCCCAACCTGACCTGTTTAATTCAACCTTCCCAGTCCACCATCTCTGGTTTACTGCTTTTCCCGAGTCTGCAGGCCGATTCTGGGATTTTTTTAAGCTGGGGGGGGCATAAGTGTGGCCATAATTCATACAGATGAGGTCAACCATATCATCAACCAATGATATGTTTTGAAACGGTGAGTGACAGGCAAGGGGACATTCTGACAACCAATCAGCTTTCAGCTGATCTATACACCCCTTGGTGAGCTGCTGCGTCATTTATAGAAGGTTCCCCTTTAGTGGTATTCTGTCTGGGATGTTGAGGCCTCCCCAGCCTGGGCCTCCAGTTGAGAAGTGGCCCTGTTGCCCTGAGCCTTCCGTGTGGGCCGGTGCCAAGATGGATGGGCAGTTAGCCCCAGGAGATACGACTTAGGAGACAAAGCGGGAATTTGTCTACAGAGATTAAGAGAGCAGCATGGTAGCAGCAACAAAGGGTCCCAACCGCAGAATTAGGTGCGTGTCATAAGACGGGCTCACATGAACGGGTCGCTGTGGGATTCAGGAGCGTGCTGCTGGACCTTAAGCAGAGGCGGCCTGCTTCTGACGGTCCTGGCCCATTGTCATGCAGATCAGACACACAGATTGGATATTTACTTACCACGTCACTCTTTTCGGTGTCGCCTGGTAACCAGGGAAAAGTCGTTCCCCTGGGAGATCTGGAGCGGTCCCAATTCTTGGGGGGAGACCTGTAGCAGACATCCGGGCTGTGGGCCACTCTGACCCACATGGCCAGAGGGCTGTTCAGAAGTCGGATTTGCAGGTTATTTTCTTGACTTAATGAAGGGGGGTGATGTTCCTAAATTGATGGGCCAGATCTTAAAACAGGGGAACAGCTGGAGAGAAACCAGATGTGCATGAGAGTGTAATATTCTGGGATTCGAGTCGACAACCTTCTGGTCAGGAGTAGCTGTCAGCTGGATCCTCGGGAGGTTTAATCAAGCAGCGCTAAGCCTTGCAGAGGCCCAAGGCGAGGGAGGGGGGCACCCATGTGAGAGACCCTGGGTGGGGGTTTCTTCCGTACGTGGAGCTCGGGCCCTTGTCCTGCTTTACTCAGGGTTCCTGACACATTTGAAGCTTGTAGAATACCCACCCATCATGCCTTGTGCATCTCCGATCACTAAGATCCTTTATTACAGTCACATCCCATGACCTAATGAAATGCAGATTATGGACTTACAGGGTGAAAATACCTCAGTTTATTTTTTCAGTTGAAGATCTAAAGTGGAAAAGCTATTATCAAGCTGACTTTCACATGTTTTTTGCAGTTTGGTCCTATGGAGTGTCACCACAAGATAGAGTGTGTGTGTGTGTGCCTGTGTGTGTGTGTCTGCCTGTTTGTATGTATGTGTCTGTCTATCTGTATGTGTGTCTGTCCATCTGTCTGTGAGTGTGTCTGTCTGTATGTATGTGTGTTTGTGTCTGTCTGTCTGTCTGTCTTATGTATGTAAGTATGTATGTGTCTGCCTGTGTATGTGTCTATCTATGTGTGTCTGTTTGTCAGTGTGTCTGCCTGTCTGGGTGACTGTAAATGTGTCTGTCTGCATGTATGTCTGTCTGTCTCTCTCTCTCTTTAGGTGTGTTTATGCTGGCACCTTTCTTCTTGGACCTCGGCATTGCTCTGGAACCCTGACCCAGCTTATCTTTATAATGGCTTCAGTTTAATGATCTTTAGGGAAAACAATCAGCTTGATTCCCCCCCCCCCCCCAGCTCCCTCCTAAGGCCCCTGCCCTGTTGCAGCTGAATGAGATGGCCTCAGGAAAGATGACATTTGGGGATAAACTGCCCCCTGCTGGTGACTCAGGCTGCACATTTTTACTCTTGCATATTCAGTCTTCACATGGCTGGCTGCTTTATGGTTGCTGTTTACCGAAGCGATTCGGACCAGGCACGGGATCTTCCCGTAATCCCAAACCACCATTCCCTGTTCCCAAGTCCCCTTCTCAACCCCGACATGCTGACGAATCCCACAACCTAAACACGCAGCAGAGTTACAGGCACAGGATGTCATAAACTCACGTGATGGTGTTGGACTGAGTTATTCCCAGAGCCTGGCAGACTGGGGAGTTGTTCCATGTTTACAGGACGTTGAGTTTTTGAAGGAACAAAATGCCACGTCCACCAGCCAGGGCGTGGTCCACATTCGACAGGAATCTACGTTTTTCAGTCTGACTGGGCCCCACAAATCAACCAGACCTAGTAGTACGATTGCGCCCCCTCTCTCCCAGAGAGGGAAAGGCATGCCAGGGCTCTCTGTTGCATCACCGCTGGGTTAATTTACAGCCCGGTTCCTTGTTTAATTAGCTCACTCCCAAAGACTGTGCACTCCCCCACCCCCCCGGCTGGGTTTGAAGCTGATCCTTAAAGCGTCGTGTGCTCAGACTTCTTACCTCAGAAGGGGCTCCGATGCTGTCACCTAAACTGCTCCAGCAAACAGTGTGATACGTAACCCGGTCAGCTAGTCAGTCCCAGGGAGGTTAAGCTGGTTATCAACTAAATGTAACTCTCCGCAAAGGCCAGGTGCAAGTGACCTGGATTAACCCTTTAAACTTGTGTGTCATTCCTGATTGAAGGGTTCCAGAATGACTAGGTCTCACCCCGTGACTCCAGACGCGTCCAGAAAGCTCTTTGGCATTTGGGGAAAGAGACGACCCCCCCGGTCCCTCTCTAGCTTACTGGCTAGAGGCCCCCCAGCTCCAAGGGAATCGATCAGAACAGTGTCACTCAGGACCGGAGTATGTAATGTGTCTTTTGGGTCTCTGGCCTCCAAACCCCCCCAGGAAGTACCTACTGCTTCATCGAGGGAGGACATGCTGTTGTGAAATATGAGCAAAGCTGAACCATAAAACCACACTTATAAATAAAATATGACGGGGATTGTGTCTCATTTATGCTATGAGCCAGAAGGCCCAGGTGACCTTCTCGGGGGGGCCCACCTTGTTCTGGTTGTTTGAATCCCACCCCCCTAGAAGACCTCCCGCTGTCTTTGTTTTGATCTGACCCTGTGGAGGACCTGCTGTTCATTTTCCTTTTTTAAAAAAGAGGCTCATTCCAGACACCCCCCCCCCTCCCTCGAGGTGACCCTGTCAATTATTATGACTGATGGCAGCGCCCCCTTCTGATCCACATGTAACCTGGAGGTCAACAGAATAACAGATAGTAAGAAGTACAGATTAATTTGAAAAAGAAAAAAAAAAAAATCAGTAACCAGGGTAAGAGCAGTGCCTCTGAAAGTGGAGGGAGCCGCTGTAGCCTGCAGCTCTGAAGGTGGGTGCATTCACACATGTGGCCACCAGGGGGCAGTACAGGACTTGGGGTGACCATAGCAGATGCACGCGGGACCTTGTCGCATAGGAAATCTGCTAGGAGCCAAAAACTTAGTCACTTAGCCTTAAGCAGCTATTTATTCAGAAGTGATTAAATAGCTAATGTAGCATGTTGTGTGTGTGTATGGGGGGGGTAGGGGTAGTCAGCACAGGGGCCCGATCTGAGCAGTAGATCGTCTGCCTCTTTACACAGTACCTCTGCTAGGCATTCCTCAGTAATTGGCTTCCTATCGTTCTGGTTTCCCACAGGGTGGGGTGGGGGGGGGGGGGGGGGAGCTGACTCTAATAAAGTCCACGTTTCACTCTGGCCAGACCTCCACTCCGAGACAGGGGCCGCGTATGGGGAGGAGAGGTTCACGCTGCCTGTGCTCTGTGTTGGGTGTCAGGGCAGGGGGTCCGTCTGGCCTCCATGACGACACAGTCCACTTCCACGATGTCCAGGAGACTCAGCCCAGCGTTTCCCTGCTGTCTCAGGTCGTCTCCTCCACAGGAGAGCTCACAGACCGTCAATTATTCACACCACTGCAGTCTCTCAAGATCCTGTGTGAGACTTTTCCGGAAGCCATCAGAGCGTTGGTCAGATGATGCGAGTCTTGTGGCCCTGGTATAGCTGGGTTGGGGGGGGTGCACAGGGGTAAGGGGAACAGGAGGAGGAAACGAGGGCGTCTTAATTACAGGAATCCGGCCGCAGCTGGCCACGCCCCCCTTTGATCTGGGCTTAATGAGGGCAGTCTGTACGTTTATAATCTGTGGTTCATTCATAAAATCGTCCCCCCATGGGGACATGCGGACAATGTCCAA
>JAODJU010000081.1:23782179-23793349 GCA_026776725.1 Gnathonemus echidnorhynchus
TCCATGCATACATCCATCCATGCATACATCATTAGTACATACATCCATCCATCCATTCATCCATCCATACATACATCCATACATACATCATTAGTACATACATCCATACATACATACATCCATCCATACATATATACATCCATGCATACATCCATCCATGCATACATCATTAGTACATACATCCATCCATCCATTCATCCATCCATACATACATCATTAGTACATACATCCATACATACATCCATACATACATACATCCATGCATACATCCATACGTCCATGCATACATCATTAGTACATACATCCATACATACATACATCCATACATACATACATCCATGCATACATCCATACGTCCATGCATACATCCATCCATACATCCATCCATTCATCCATCCATCCATACATACATCCATCCATCTATACATACATCCATCCATGAATACATACATCCATCTATACATCCATCCATGTATACATCCATACGTCCATGCATCCATACATACATACATCCATCTATACATCCATCCAAACATCCATACATCCATCCATGCATACATCCATAGTACATACATCCATACATACATCTATACATCCATGCATACGTCCATTCGTCCATCCATACATACATACATACATCCATACATCCACTGACGTGACTACTACAGTGAATAGTGAAAATTTGCTGATTTACTGATTTCTTTTGCTGTTTTGTTCGATGTCATTTCCAGGGGTGACGGTGCCGAGTATGAAGCTAATTGCCGCATTATATGTATGATTATTAACAGAATAGGAAAAATATTGAAGCAGAATTACTTCAACAAAGTGCCAAACATGATAGATAGATAGATAGATAGATAGATAGATAGATAGATAGATAGATAGATAGAGATAGAAACTAGCGTCGTCGAAAAGAAAAGCATTACTGTTGCGTTTGAATGAAAAAGTCGTGTCACATTTGCAACGTTTTACAGGAACATGCCATAATAAACCGTTTGTAACATGCCATAATAAACAAGTAATATGAGTTTTTCTTTGCTTAACCAAGAAAATTAAAGTTACAGCAACTTCGCCTTTAAAATGAACGATTACGTCAGGGGAGCAGTTTAGACCACAACAGGTTTTTTCAGGGTCTCTTTATGGGGACTTTCCCCTTTACTATCGGGTAATGCTGTGTCTGACTAAAATGACGCCGAAATGTTAACGTGCTGTCATTCCTCCCACACACCACATGTTTCACGCCTACCACAGTCACCTTGGGCTGGCGATCAGTCTTTTGTCATTTATCTACATAACTGTCAGATCGGCGCTGCAGCAGAAATTCGCCCCAGTCGCGGGTGCCTTTCCCTGGGAACAGCAGCCCCTAGATCTCTTGCGAGCCCATCAATCAAGGAGAAAAGAAGGGAGGCCGTAAGGAAATAAGCGGCTCCCGCATCTCATTGGGCGGCAGGTCGCTTTAAAAGGCAGGCTGCAACGAGTCGAAGCTAGTCCTCCGTGCGGCCGCGTCGGCAGCGCATCTCTGAGGGGGGCGCTCCGCGTACTCTGCCTCGGTTTTCTTCTCTGGATTACAACTTGTGTTTTTTTATACGTTGTGACATTTTTAATTCCCCTCTTTTTAAATAGCAGCCTTATAGGCGGTGCTGACATTGACTCTTGCCGGGGACGTTATCCATTATTGCAATTGCACGCGAGCAGCGGATCGGCGGAGGGGTCCCGGCGATAAGCTCTCTGTGTGCGCTTTAAGGGAACCGGCCGTTTTGGACACCCGGCTGCTCCTCAGCCCCCCGAACTCCTCCGCCCGACATGGACACCCCCCTGGCGCTCCTCCTCTGCCTGCTCGCAGTCCCGGCCGTCGCCAATGATGGCAAACCTCGGAGCTGTTCCAGCGTCCGGCAGTTTTACATCGACAAGGGCTTCAGCCAGAACTGGGTACCGCGCACCAAGATCTCGGGTAAGGAACCGCCTGTCGGGGCTCTTTCATCGGGGACTCTGTAGACAGCTGCGTGTGGGCAGACAAGCCTGCGAGCGTGAATTTTAAACAGCAAGAGAAACCTGCCGGGGATATTTACTGTATGATGCGGGTAGAGACTCCACAGCTGTAGGTGTGATGGTGGATGACGATAGACAATGGGCTTCACCTGCCCAGGTAACATGCAGGCGTGATTGGGTGTAGTACTTCAGGCGACCATCAGACTTTCATGGATCTCAAGCGTCAGATCCTCATGAGGATCGACCAGCTGATTTCCATGGGGATCAAGCAACAGATCCGGGCTTAATAACAGCTGCCGGTTAATTATAAGCAGAGGAGCTGCGGTTTGGGTCAGTCAAGGGGGTTATTATGAAGCTGGATGTTTGAGGAACTTCGTCATGGTAACTCGCCCAAACAAAAAGTTCCGTTCGCCAGCGGTGGGGCAGTGATTACGCGCTGGTGCACCGCTTGCGCTTTCGCTCAGCAGATGTGCTGATTACTCACTTAAATGCTGAAGCAGGGAGTTTTCCTCACCGCGGCACTGTGGCTGGTCCGCCGATTCCCGCTGCCGGACATTAACCTCACCTGCTGCCCCATAGAAGATATTGCCGAACTGGACTGGGGTTGGACCCAGCCTCGAGGAATTGGCGATTCCCCAGTGCCTGATCAGAGTTAATTACCAGCTTAATAGGGGAGCTGTGGACAGCGGCTACCGTTTGCCAGGGGCATGTCTGTGCCCGGGCCCTCCAGGCCCTCTAATTACCCCCTGCGTGGGTATTTGACCAGCCTGCTGGGGCAGGACATAAAAGGCTAAGAGTGAACGTTGCCTTTTTAATTTGGGAACCTGTGTCCTCCAGCTGGAGACCTGTAGAGACTGGGGGTGGTGGAGCTTTTGGGTGGGTCTGCAGCTACCCTGCCAGGGGGGTGGGGGTCTACCGGTGGCCTTGTCGCTTGGGGAAAAGGCTGATGGTGGGCATTTCGGAGAGGTTTGGTGTCACTGACCTACCATGGTGTCATCCTGACCTTTGGTCGCGTCCTGGGTGACTCTGTGACCTTTACAGTCAGATGACAGTCACGGGGCTCTACTTCTTCTGGCATTTTGGAAATCCCTCTGCAGCAGATTAAATCCACCCACCCACCCAGCCCATTGATTTCCCTGCTCAGGAGTCCAGTCTCTATGTTACAGGATGTGATGCTTTGATGGTTCAGTTTAAAGATGCAATAGGGAAAGCCACCTGAGTGCCAGGGTGCCCCCTGCTGTTCAGTGACCTTCTTGCAGGGCATCAGGTCAGTGAGACTGTTCTGTTCTTACACTGAGCTTCTGAAAGCTGTGCAGGGTCACGTACCCATGGACTCCCAGTAAAATTACCCGTACAACGTTTACCCGCACCCTGACTTTAATGGTTACCATCCTCACGGCTCTTTGATCTCCCACCGTTAAAGAGCCTTGTTCGTGAGGGCTTCTCTGGCACTGTCAAGCTCATGTGACTGGGCTGTCCAATCAGAGCTTGTTGCTTGAAACACACGTATTTGTTCCCAAAATAAACGGCTCGCTGGCCTGAGCGGTGGCTCCGCCAGATAGTGGGATTCTCTCTCTCTCTCTCTTTCTCTCTCTCTCTCGCGTGCGTCCCTTTGGTGGGGAGCATCAGTTAAACGGATGAGTGTGAATGTAATTTCTGCTGAAAGCCTGTGCCCCTCCCCTCCGCCGAACAGCCAGTCCCCAGCCGTGGCCTCGCCCTAATTCTGCGTTCCAGTTCAGCATGTTCTTTCGTCTTGGATGTGGTTGGATCAGTCTGCTGGCCCATTATCTTCTCTTTTCCCACTAATATTTTCCTCGGCCCTAATGCTTGGCCGCTGCACCCATGATGTCGTGTCATTGGGTTCGGGGCAGAACTGGCCCCCTTGCATGGCGCCTTCCGCTGGGACAGTGGCCAGACAGCTGCTCGGCGCCATCTTGATTTCGGCCAGGATTTTGCGCTGCCGGGTAGCACAGCCCTAAAATGAGTGGGGGGCTTGAGCACCTCGATGCAACACCTCTACCATGTCGTCATTGCCATGTTCCTCCGGTCCACTAGTTGGTGCTGCCAGTGATCAGACCTCTTTGACTGGCAGGTGGGCAGACGAAAAGCTTCAGAGAGTCAAAGCAGTCAGAGTGGAGAGACTACTTCCTCAGGTGTGATGTTAATGGTGCGTTTCATTTGCCTTCGGATCCGGACAACTTGTCGGATTTAAGGTACCTCAGTTTAAATGGCCTTTTATCTTCGTTCACTTAGCCTGAACTACCTTAAATCCCACAAATAATCCGACTAATCATGAAATCCAATTCTAGCCTGGTTAATTGTTAGCCATTGTTAGCAATATCAGTTGATAACACGTTATTCGCGGTGCTTTACGTATAAAACTCTGTAGCAACACGTCCACAGATACGTTGGAAGGTATAGTGTGTGCGACCGATTTAATGAGCCACAAATGAGAAGTAGTGCTTGAACAGTATAAAACTACAACTTTCCCTTCTGTTGATATAGGGCGCAGCCATCTTGGATTCCTTGGATCCTCTGTGCGGGAGCGCACATGTCGTCACTTCCAGCTTCAAAACTCGGAATTCCGAGGGCAAATGGAACGCACCATAAGTACCGCGACAGAAATGGGGAGGGGGGGGGGAGGTGCTGTTCTGGGGGCTGAGAGGTGTTGGGCGTGTGAGGGAGGGGGTTATCTCACTCTTTCCCTTCTCGTCTTTTGACTTCCTGCTGTCCTGCACACAGTGGGTTTCATTGGACAGCTGCGTCTCTGAACCTGAATCACTTTACTGAAATATTCAGCCATCAAAATATAAAGTTCTGCAAAATTCTAGGGTGGTTCCAAAAGCCCGAAAACCTCTGGTCTGGCATTCTGCAGCTTGGGACGGGTGATGGATCCGCATCTATATCGGTTTGTTACCCCCCCCCCCCTTCGTCACCAATGTGAATAATTCACTGGGCCGCTCCGCCTAGTCTTCGTTCTGCTGGCAGCATCGATTGCAGCCTCCCTGCTCGATTTTGGGGGGGGGCCTGTCATCACCCCCAGCCTGCATGCTCTGCCGTCATCTGGGGAGGCGGCGGCCCCATACCAGGCCAGAATCTGCCTCGGAGGCAGAATCGGTGCTGATCATAATTTCTGTGTGTGTGCAGTCTCAGTAGGATGGTGATCCTCAGGGTCTGGGCCAATACTGGGGGGGAGGTTAGGACCCTAAAAAATTCAATATGATATGCTGTCATGGGACAGGTACTAAGGGCAGTAATTCAAATAACATATCACCCGTTAGCCACTCTGAAACTGAGCCCTCTGGCCCAAGCCACCAGCTCTCGTGTGTGTGTGTGTGTGTGTGTGTGTGTGTGTGTGTGGTGGCGGGGGTGGGGGGGGGGCTCTAAGCCCTCATCAGTGAAATGGATTTTTTACGGGTTGTCCTGCTCCAGTCCAGCTGCCCCAGGCTTCATCTCCGCAGGTCAGCTGAGCATCTCGGGAAGTTCTCCTCCATGTTATCCTAAGTCGCCCCGACACTTTTGGTGGGGGGTCCGTTCGGCACTAGGGCTCCTCAGTAAAGCATCTTGGGTAGGGGGGTGGGGCGTGCAGAACCGCCTGCAGCATTTGTAATGGCCTCACTGATTGGTTCATGTGTGACACCTGCCTGTGTGATTGGCTGCAGTTTCCCCCAGCTGCTTCCATTCGGGGTTTGGGGTGGAGGGGTGTTTACAGATGACTTCTCATGCCTCACTCTTGATGAGGAGCTCCATGTGAACTGGGAGGGTGAGTAAGGGGTAGCATGGGTGGCCGCTTTGAGTTCGCTAAAAGCCTTTAGCCGTAAATGTTTCATGTTGCCTGAAGCCCCCACATCGAGCCTCGTTACCAAGTCGGTTTACTGTCTGATGCTATTTTCGGAGTCCTGTCCCCCCCAGGAGAGACTGCCGTGAGCTGATGGATACTTATCACTTGATGTGAAGGTGATGGGCCCTTTCTCAGAGGGGTAAAAGGATGGGTCCAACTCATCTGGGGGGGGAGGCCGGGGGGAGGAGTAATATTTTGGTCATTAAAAATCAAATGTTCCCATTGTGCTAATGTGAGAGTGGGAGCCCTGGATTCTCACTCTAATGGCATGTTGGTCCCCCATGGTCACTGTCACTCCAGTCAGACTATAGTCAAAGCCACAGTAGGGGAACAACCGCTGTATGACAACGTGGACGGAGACATCAGCATCTGTGCGTCTGATTCCGGAATTTTCTCATGACTGATCTCTGCTCGG
Organism: Gnathonemus echidnorhynchus; assembly: GCA_026776725.1. Lineage (NCBI taxonomy): Eukaryota > Metazoa > Chordata > Actinopteri > Osteoglossiformes > Mormyridae > Gnathonemus > Gnathonemus echidnorhynchus. The sequence continues at coordinate 23,788,425 of JAODJU010000081.1, forward strand.
CATCGATTCCTGTCAGGCTCTGGGACGATACCCCGAGCTTAAGATGGGGTCTGACTGTTACCCCCGGAGATGGGGATGAAGGTGAGAGAGGGGGAAGGAAAAGGGCGAGAAAGAAAGATCTGAAGCGGGATGCAGAATGAATGTAAAGCCCTGGTACACAGACCTGCATCCAGGCGTACTTGCAGGAGCTCCAGGGCGGCCGAAGGGTGTTTCTGCTGAAGGAGCTTGGTGAGAGGGTGAAGGCATCCATTTGGACGGGGTCCAGGTAGCCACCTCCACCCTCTGCATGTCAGTGAGCCGCTGGGAGCTTCACCTGCACCCATCTGCTGTGCCGGTGTAACGACGGGTTTCTGGGCCACTAGACTGAGCCCTCGCATTATACAGGATATGTCTGCACGCTGCTCCCCCTCTCCCCATCCCGGTTCCCGTGAGGGGGGGCTGCAACAGCTCATGAATAATTTACACGGCAGACGAGCAGAAATCGGACAAACGTGGACCTGGAATAAATTCACGCTTGGAGACATAAAAGGGGGGTGGGGCCATGTCCTGGTAGTAGGGGTGGGGGGAGTTAGCATGGGTTTTGGGTCTCTGGGCCCGAGGATTGATGCCCTCAGAAATCAAAGGAGTTAGATGACAAAGGAGCCAGGGATGGGGGGGGAACTGTCCCTGGGGCTCCGGTGTGTGGTTTTTTTTTTTCTTTCAGGATGCAGGGGAGACCGATACCAACCAGGCAGCCGTCTCCCCACAAACTCACTTTATGGATTTAATTAAGACCGAAACAGTGACAGACACACCGCCCAAAAGTAGTGACATCATGCTGCATATGTCTGGTCGGCATGGGGAGGGCCCTCTGCCTCTGATTGTACCATCATCATTGAGATTATGTCAGGAACCTCAGTCCAAAGTAAACTGCACAGCTCAGCTCCAGGGTGTGAGAGCTGGGGATCCCTGTGGGGAGGGGGGCAGGGGGCGGGGTTCTTCCTCATCCTGCGATACATACAGCGTTGCCGGGGGAACTTTGTTTTTCCCTGTTACTCCTGCTTCACTACCGTGGCTGTGCAATTCCCAGAATGGGGGGTGTGCTTTGGCGCCCCCCAGGGACAGGTGCAAGCAACACCTCAGGAGTGATGGTCAATCGGGTCTCAGCAGCTCCCCCTGTGGATGGAGAAGTCTAGCTGGGACTGAGGCACTCATTAACAAAGATGGACGGAGGGGGAAGATGGTTGGGGGGGGGGGCGCCTTGATGTGGGATCCTGTGTCACATGTAGAAATCGACCATGAGGACAGACATCACTCAGGTTTACTGCACTGTCCTGATGGTTTTATAAGGCTGGGGGGTTTTCAAAGGACAGGGGGCTGCAAGAAACGACTGTGAGATAGTTTGGGTGTCGGGGGGATACAGACTTAACGAATGAATGGAAAAAAGACAGTTTGTGTTTTCCCCAGCCGATGATGTCATATTGCATGTACCAATGACAGTCAGTGCCAGTTTGACCAGTTCGTTGGACTGGCTGTGCAGTGTGTGTCTCAGCTCCCCGCAGCCTTTATGACACTGCTCTGCTTCCCTGGAGTGGCGTGCTCCTCCCCATCCCATCCACCTCACACACCGGCCCGGACTTGCTGTTCCCTAGCCCTTATGACTGAGATAAGCGCCGCTCTGTGGCTCTTTTTGTTTCTATGGACAGCACCTGAAGTGCATCCAAGTGCAGGAGTGGTGAGGCAGGTTCAGGAACGTGACGTCGGCCCCTCCCCGTCCCGACAGAGGTGTACAGACACTGCCGCCTGAATGTGATTCGGGTGGCTTATAATTGCTGGGGGGTGGGGTCCCTATGTGGCCAGCTGGTTTGTATTTATGGGGAGGGCTGTCATTTTGGGTGGGGCGGTGAATTCTGTGCGGGGTGGTTTTTCTTGTCCTCTGTTGCAGATGTAATCAGGTAGCCGCCATCTGTTTGCCCCCAGGTTTGGGGCGGGGGTCCGCAGTCGTACCTCAGGCCACCCTCGGACACATTTGCCGAGGGGCCTCGTATCCTCATGGTTCTATAGAACTGCTTTGCACGCTTGTTAAACACATGCACATTACAGAAATCAGACTTTCAAAACAAATGAGGAATATCCACTATACCTACCGTCACTGATGCTAACCTGAGTAATGCAATAAAAAAAGACTGATGTTCCTGTGCTTTAATCAGGCTTGAAGCCCCCCCACTGCCGACTGCACACGGAGCTGTTTATCTATCCTAAATAACACTTCACCTCTCGCATCCTGGCTGGGGGGGGACAGGGGATTTCCTCTTTCTGCTGCTAGGGCAGAACAAAAGAATAGATCACAGCCCATGCTGATGCTGATTCGCTGCCCCAGATTACCTGCCTGGTAGGAAACTAAATAGAGCTGCCGCGATTAGTCGACATAGTCGACGATGTCGACGCAAAAAAAATGTCGACATTAATATCTTTAATCGACGCGTCACTTAATTTAAAAAAAAAAAAAAAACGTTTTCTGGCTCCGTCCAGCTTGAGTGTTGCCAGATTTTGCGGTTTTGGATTTTATAATTAAGGCGTGTGAGTAGCTGTGGATAATATTTATCTAGGATCGCTATTTCACATTTACGTATACTACAGTAAGTAGCCACAACAGTTTAATACTGTGGCGTCGAGCGGACCGAGGGAGACACTCGCTTACCGGGAAACGTAGTCTCTAAGAAAAGAGGCAGTCTAAGTCCAGAACACGTGGACATGTTGACATTCTTACACTATAACACAGAGGTTTGACCATCAGATGGATGCGGTTGCCTCTTGCACTGTAAATGTGTTGCACTTTAACTTTTTTGCTTTGAAAAAGAGTTTCGTGAAATTTCGGATGTTTAATTGGAACTGCGCTGCTGATGTTAAAATAAGTGCTGTTATTTGTTTATTTGTTGTTTGTATTTCTTGCTGGAGTTGTCCGTTTTAAAAACAGACAAACAGTTTTTCTTATAGAGAACTTAAATTCCAGTAATTGACCACAGTGTAGTATAGCAGTATAGCTGCCCTGTATAATGTGAAAACCCAACAGTTATACTTTGAAAAGGGATATAAAATAAACATTTTTTTCCAGTTAGAGATACACTCCTTGCTGAAATTAGCCATCATTGTTTGTTTGCAGTTATTGATGTTCAAAATATGCTGAATATAGAGCTGAAGACTTTTTCAAAAAATATTTTTAAGGCCTTTTACAGATACTTTCTTAAAACCTGCACAATACTGTAAAAGATAATAAGACTTTTGTTAATTTTTTTGTGATACTGGAGTGCACAGTGCACTTTGTTTTTTTTTCTCTCCAAAAATAATCGTTTAGACTAATCGATTGATCGATAAATTAGTCGATAGATTAATCGAAATAAAAATAGTCGATAGTGGCAGCTCTAAAACTAAACGCACAAACCGAGAAGGGCTGCTGTCACTTAGGGCCCCCAGGCCACTTGAAGTACAGAGTGGGGGTCAGGAAGTGGGGTGAGGGGCTACGATGAGGCAGCACGTGGCCCCGGAAGTGAGCCGGCACATGTGAGCACACACTGATGGTGGGGAGATGCCCCCTGCCCCCCCTGCCAGGACAGCCGCGGTCAGCTGACCCGTCTAAAGAGCCAGTGAGGGGCAGGCAGGCTGACGTCTGTAGTTAAGCAGCATGGAGGCCTGGCTGTCGGTGGTCTGTCCGCGAGTCTGTCCATCTGCCGCCCTGCCGTTACCCGTCTGCTGTAATGCGCAGCTCCCTCAACTCTGTGAGGTGATGCCTCATAACAGCGGCTGTGAGCTGACGTTGGCCCCGCATTATGATGGGGGGGGTCCCACGCTGTCTCCCCCAGCCAGACGCTTGCCGCTTTTCACGCCCAGGAGTTTCAGCACCTCCGTTTCCTACAGCGACTGCTACCCTTGACGCCGCCGTTTGCGCAGTGTTGTGACTTTTCCCTGAAAACTGGTGGGCGGTGAAATCTGGCGCTGGTCCGTTCTGTCGGCGCTCTGTCATCGCTGGGTCACTCGAGGCCGTGGGCCCAGCTTTGTGCTACTGAGTTGATGCTGAGTTTGTCACAGGCACGCCATCAGTAACTCTAACAGTTGGGACATTGTCATCCACTGCCCCCCCCACCCTACCTGGCAGGGGCTCAGATGAGCACAGAGCCTGTATTGAGCCTGAGTCACGAATGGAAAAAGCCCCACATCCAGTTGAGTGTGTCGTGTCTCGGTCTCTGGGCCTGAGGATCGGTGCCCTTAGAAGTCAAAGGAGCTAAATGACACACGAGGCAGGGATGGGATGGGGGGGGGGTCACTGTCCCAGGGGCTCTGCAGTTTTATCAGGAACTACCTCCCCCAGAAGCTACAACTGGCTGTGGACTGACCTGGTGGGGTATAGGGTAGAGCAATGAGGACAAAGCAGCCATCCACCCCCCCACCCCCCCCGGTGACCAGCCTCTCTCCCAGCCAATGGGTGAATCCCCTCTGGCTGCTGGCTGATTAGCTGCTCTTCTTACCTGTGCCCTGGTGAAATATCCCTGGATGCCTGGCCTGGGTCCGTGTCCCACCCACTTGACAGCATGCATTCTTATTTGCTAGAAACGCAGCAGTGCTTCACCGCCACAGTGTCCGTCCTTTCCTGTCACTGCTCTGCTTCTCTTTTGCCAGCTGGTGTGTGAGATTTACTTCCATACACGGTAATATTTCGTCCTGACCCCACTGTTATTTTTTCTGAGCTCATGCGAATAAACCTGCGTGTGTTTAAATCCCAATCACTGCTCATCGGTTGTTAGCATTGTGTTTAAGAACATGAGCACATGGATGTATAGGGAATATGAATCGATGGACTTGGTGGTAACAGAGCAGGAACTGTATGGCTTTTTTTGATGGGTGCCTCTTACCACCGACGGAACTGCTGACCAGCAGGTTGGGTGCTTGGC
>JAODJU010000081.1:23822628-23836529 GCA_026776725.1 Gnathonemus echidnorhynchus
GGGGGGGGGGGGGGGGGGGGGGGGGGTGGGGGTTGTTATTACTTGTATAGCCACCCGTGTCCTGACAAGCCAACTGTGCCGGCCCAGTCTTTTCAGTGCACCACAAAGCATCCATTACCAGGCTGAGACAGAACACCACAAACCTAAAAAATGGAAAAGGTGCTGTTTGCGCAGCCAGCTCCCCCGAACTGCCGTCATCTCACTACCACACCTTGCATGACACAGTCCAGCAGCCTGAGTGTATATAAAGGTTCCTTCTGCAGCTGTGTCAGCCACACTGGTATGGAGGGGAAGGAACAAAGTCTATCTGCTCTGAAAAACATTCTGACTCGATAAGCTTCAAGCACCCAGTAGGAAATGTGCACTAAGCGTTTTTCATTTTGTTACGTGGCCATACCAATTTATCTGATCCTGGATCCGCAACTATCACAAGGGCAGGAGGTGTGACAATGTGTTCGAATGGATGTGATAACTGTTTTGAGGTTATGTCACACAGAGTACCCTGGGACCCTCTGAACTGATATGAATGCTCGCAAATGTAAACGTAGTTATTTGAAAGCATAACATGAAAATCTGAAAGCAGAGACTCGGGTCCTTTTATTATGAAGAAACAGTCAGACCCTGCAGGCTTTACTGAAAATTTTACTTCATCCCACAGGAAAGACAGCCAATTAACTCAAGTCAAACAGGGCAGGCAACTGCATACAATTCGTGATATTTCTGGGCATTGAGGATCTCAATGTGAAGCTCTCTCTCTCACCCAGTCTCACCATTTCACTCCTCAGTCAAATCTCAGTGACAAACACAACGTGTTTCTCCTGCTCTCACCACTGGTGGGTGATGCAGCACAATTTTTTCTTGCTAAAACGGAAGTCCCACATTACATACCTCAAGTGCCACAGAATCGACATTTGATCAGTGTTAGCAGACTTCTTATAGAGGGGATTTGGGAATCACTATGATCTTGACTTGCAGACTTTCATTGTGTTTATACAGTGCCAGTGCAACACATTGCTCAACTTCCCCAAATAAAAATTGGGAGGACGGACTGTTTCTGCTGAGCCTGCAGAAAGATTCAAAGCAGAACGTTCTTCTATGTCTGGCTCATATGTTTGATATTTGCCCATTTTTTGCACCCCAAAACGCATGCTTGAGTGACCCAGTGACGCATAGCCCCCACGCAGTGTGAACACTACAGAAAGACAGAGAATGGGCATTCTGTTTAACCTGTGCATGGCCTGCCTGTGGAAGCCACCCCCATGGGTTAGTGAACCCAGCTTTCCCAGTTCCTTGGGAGGCCCATTCCTTTACTTCACCTGTGTCTGATTATGACTCTCAAACAGAATGGCCAAGACCTTTATGCTTGATCCTGCAACTTAGTGACCCCCTGCACCACAGCCTGTGATCCACACTGTGCTAACCAAAAGCATCATGAAGATGCAGTGACTGCAGAATGACTGATGTGCAGACTGACCACTTCCAGACACAGCACCAATGTGTTGTTTTACCTGACTTGACTTTCACCTCTCAAGTGCGCCACACATACCGACTAAATGCAGAGCCGGCATGTATAAAAAGAAAAATAAAAAGACACGTGGCATGTAGGCCAGCCTGCATTGCTAAGCCGACTGAAAGCTCTGTGTATGCCAAGTCCAAGGTCAAAAGAACAGAGCGCAGCCTAAAAACATAAGCAGTCTTTAGAGGGGCCTCTAACTCAGTCCTCATCAGCCTTAACATTACCTCAAAGACAGATGCCCATTGCAGCTACCCACCCACGCCTGGGCCCCCACCCCGAACCCCATCTGTGACAGCGCGGCCAGTCCCAAGGAAGGCACTCTGTTTAACGGCACTGCATAAATCTAAAATACTGGCTCGCTAATTAACGCTGACGGGTAATTACTCGTACATGGGGGCGGGGGGGGGGGCATAAACAGTGAGTAGTGCAGGCCTGTGCTCTCCAAAGACTGTGGATCCCCAGTGGGGTGAAAGTGCGGCTGTGTGACAGTGAACAGGGTTTCGCGCCCCTGTGTGGTGTTGTTCTGCTACTCCAAGCTGCCTTAATACCTCGCACTCCATCACAACACTGAGGTTTTCCTTTCTCATACCAAAGGTTCACAGAAATGCAAGCTGCACAAATTACAGATGGCGCCCCTCCCGGGCAAGCAGAGCATGTCTATTTTCCCATTTCTATAGAAAAGCTAGACTTAACAACATAGAGATGCACCGATTGCAGTTTTTTTTGGCCGATTCCGATTTCTGATTTTTTTTGCAAGTAAGGGACCAACCGGTACCGATTTTTACAGACTAAGAACTATAACTGACAGCATATACAAACAAAAATCAGTGCAAAATTTTATTTCCATTAAAGAAACTATTTAACTTGACAATTTCCCCTGAATTGTTACAGGATCTTCTCTCACTTAAACAAGTCTCATAATGAAATGCTCTGTGACTGGAAAGAGGTAAAAGTGAGAACTGACTAAAACAAGTTGCTGTACACACAACTTTATCTGACAGAAGTTACTTGCATCAGATTTAAATAACAAAACAAATGTTAGTTACTTTCAATGTCATTTTCTAGTATGTTTAAATTCACCAGGTAACATGACATTGACCTTTTTCTCCTTTTTTACTTGCCTTAAAATAAAATCATACATTACAACCCTCTATATAAAACTAAAGTGTACTATTCTCTTCCAATAGGTGCAGGGGAATTTTATTAATACCAACATCGCATGTTATGCATGTAAAATTCCTGCATCGCCAGTAAGATAGATTAAGATCAGGCTTTTTCATACCTACATACTGTACGGACATTATGACTGGCCTGAATTGGAGTTAAAGTTTCGTTAAAACATTTTTACTCTGTTATAGGGAAATAAAAACCTTAGCTAGCTTTGCAATTTTAATGACTATTCGTTTTCAAGATGATCTAGTATATGTTTAAAAATCATTTTAAAGTTTACCTCTGATGTTTCACCACTATTTACTTTGAGTTTACATGTATTGCAAATTGTAGGCTTTGTGTCGTCTTCACAGTGAAGAACTTCCACGTGTTAGCCTGCAGCTGTGAGGCTATTGCCTGTGCCGCTGTGCATGACGTGCGGTGCATGCGTAAAACTGACCGGTTTGGTCAGGACCAAGAATACATGAGACTGATAGGCTGGTCTCCGGTCCGGCCAAGCACACTGAAAATTGGCCGATTCCGATCCCAGGTTGGTCGATAGGTGCATCTCTATAACATAACTGTCTCCCCGTTTCTGCAGTGCTGCTACACCAATGGGAGTCACACCCCACCCCCCCCCAACCATTCATATGGAAATCAGGGAAAATGTCACCAGTGGCATTTCGTAGGACATCTATAGGTAATCACTGGGCAGATGTAAATCACTGCAGCCCCCGGCCTGTGGGGGCACGGCTCAGCTTCTCTGCCTGCATATTTTATGGCTGTACAGTGTGACTGCTCATTCCGAACCTCTGCAGAGGTAGCGGGTCATGTGATGACTAAGGAATAGAACACCATAAGGAGTCCACAACAATGGGGCAAGGTACTGAAACAGTTTAAATAAAATGGGCCCGGTCGCAGGGGTAGAAAAATATTATGGGAGTGAATGCTGATTTTTTACCCAGGAGCACGTGAAATGACAGGCAGCAAGCCCTCATCTCGGTCCCCTCTGACCTCTCTCCGTGACCTTCTCCCATAAGCATTCGGCCCTCCTCTTCCTCGATCTCTCTGCAGCACTGGCCCCCCACTCGCTTTCTCACTCTCACCCGCTTCTGTGTACGCGCTGGCTGCTCGGCGGACAGTGAGGAGCTTCCCGCTTGGAGGCTGAAAGGCTTCGGGGGCCTGGCAGCACTGACGGCGCCGTGTGAGTCTCCACACACGGTGAAATGTGTACATGTGTGGCAAGCGGCGCCATCACTCTGACCCACAGCAGTCAGCACCTCCACCGCCTCCACAAAAACACGCCACGGTCCACAGATTAATGAGATCTGCATCCCGAGCTCCCAACAGGGCGAGCCGCGCGAAAGCAGCAGCCCTACTGTGCGGCAGCCAAGGCACTTACAGACACATTCATCGATCCTGCCCTCCTCTCTGTGGGCGTGTTTTTTTTTTTTATTTCTCTCCCTCGTATTCTTATTTCTGCGGCTGAGCGCAAATGACAGAAATGTGCCACTTCCGAGTGCATGGGCCTGTCACATCAGGAATGACAATGTCGTCACCGTGTGGAGTAGGCGGCCGCGAGCCTCCCTTTGTCTCCGTCACAGTTTGAGGTGGCACGGTGAAGAGTCGCCGAACAACGTGCATGAAATAGTGTTCAACCCCGCTGCACTACTTCTCAACCGGCAAAAGCCTCAGTGGGACAGTCAATTATATAACCACAACCACAGAGCTGCAACAGACAGACACTGCGGGCATAACTTCCCACTGCCAAGAAGCAAACTACCTCCACAACGAAAGACACCCTAACTTAAGCCATCTTCAGCCAGTGGCTATAGATTCACCGCAAGGGCAGTGTCCGGAAAAGCAGGCTTCTGCAAAGCACTGGACGCAGACCCAGAGCATTCCTGACTACCCACTGAGCCACTGGGTCACTGTGCCGCTGCTTTCTGCATTTATCACGTCCATTTTATAGGTTGTCAAACTTAATTTCTGGATGGCCCCAGGTATGCTGCTTTTCATTCCAGCCCATTCCCTTGACTTAATTAGTCCAATAACTCATTATCTGTAGCACTCATGCGTGTGTGTGTGTGTGTGTGTACTGCCTCAAACACCACAGTGTCCATAAAGAACTCTGAATATACAAGCTACTACAGCTGAAGTATACTGTATTTGAAGTGCTCTACATTAGTCACCGGTAAACTACCTGCTACAGCTGCTGTTCCAGCTAATATACTAGCACTAATCAACTGGTGAGTAAAGCAGAACAGCTCTGCTGTCCAGACCACATGAAATAAAACATGTTCACAACCAACTTTCCATTCCAAAGAAAGCTGCTGTTAATTCGTTTTAAACATACTGCATGTTCGACAAAACATGGATGTCTTTGTATAATGGAGCACGGCTATTTTTCAATTTGGTTCACAGTCACAATATTTGCTATTTACTCTGGTATTTTACGGTACTGCTGGCCTGGTGACATTTTTCCCTTTTCAGAGCAAGATTGATGTGTCTCACAGTGTAATCAATATTAATTACAGTGATGTACATGTTTCAGAAGCTCTTCCTTTTGGCCCTTCTGCTAGTGGCCAATATACTCCCTGTTTCTGAAAAATTGGTTCACTTAAGGCTCCCTAAATGCAATGGTGAAGCCAGCGACATTATGCTCTCTCCAAATGCTGCTTCACTGAAACCACAATGCCAAAGTTGATGGTGGGAGGTGGCAGGTGGTGCTGTGGGAGAGGAGCTGCCTTTGACCAAAACCATGCAGGTTCAAGTCCCAAGAGGATAAATGGTCTGTGGAATAATGAGGAGTACTCAACCTCCGCTGACCACATAAGTACCTCCGTTGTATAAACAAAACCAGCTTTTAAACAATGTGCTCCTCCTAAGTCACCCTCCATCTCAAGGCCAAATGAAATATGCTGAACAAAGGGTAGAAAGACCAAAGACTGGCCTGAGGAAGTGAGTCACAGCAGAAAGGCAGCACCTTAAGTGTCCATTCACAGTAGCCGGCCAATGTAATCCTGCCTGAACCATGGCTCGGGAACCGTTCTGAATGCTTGGGATGAACAAAGGAACATTCACACCCCATTCATACTCCATAAGGATATTAACAGGAGCTTTACATCTTTAAAAGTGCTATACTTTGTTTTGTCACTTCATACTGTGTCTTAGTACTGCATTAATAATTCTGCTGTCCTCTCTTCCCATCACTCATTTATGATGTTCTCTCTTCCCCTGACTCATTCTTCTGCTGTCCTCTCTTCCTGTCACTCACTTCTTATGGCATTCCTTACAGCATCCCCTCTTCCCATCAGTCATGTCCAGTGTTTACACTTCTAGGCTCTTCTACATCTCCGTTTGGCCATTACAATTCAAAACTCACCTCTCTAGATTCCTACACAGCCTACAATCCTTAGAATGCACACCTTCACCTCTTACTCTTTCATTATACAACAAAGATAGTAAGTAGACCTCCTCCAGCAGCCTACTCCCAAGGACGAGACGCAGAGCCACTCAACCTAGAAAGTAGACCTCCTCTAGCAGCCTACTCCCAAGGACGAGATGCAGAACCACACGCAAGAGGACCACAGTGTCATGGTGGGGAGACAGCAACTTTAGAAGAAGATCAGCAGCAGGTTAAATCTCCCAAGAGGGGCCCTGCTGTAACCCAGAGGGAGGTAATTAGTCTGAATTGCTTCAATAAAATACCCAGCTGTGAGAAAGTAAGCTCTCTCCAAGTCTCTTACATAAAAGTGTCTGCTAAGCAACTGCGTGATAATGGCATAGAGAAAAGGCACAGGTCGCAAAGAGGAGTGATATGCCAGCTGGCTTTCACATGAGAGATTCATCAACAAGATTTATTAAGCACAGCTATGCCTGGTAATTCGTTTCATCCACAAAAGATAACATCTTAAAATGCGGTCACTTATGATTTAAAATACCGACGCAACACATGACTGGTTTTCTTGTTAAGCATTTTCTGGCCTGTGCAGTGGGAGGTCAGTAAAGCACACCTACATAAGACTCAAAACACTTTCATCCCAGAGACCTTTTCACCAGCAGCACCCTGTAGTGCCAGGAAGGGCCAGCCAGTGACACTGTGGGGGGAAACCAACTCAAATCACTGGATATAAAACCTTTGGATAACTTCCAAGATAAGTGTTAGATAAGAGACTAGTGACTGCAACCAGAAAGAGCAGTTTGAAAATGGATGTAGATATTGTTTTTTTAACAAATTTGTTTAAAAAATCAAGACATCAGCCTATACCGATATTTTACCTGATACATTGTATCTCTAAATGGATGGGTGAATAAACGAGGGCAAACAAAAACATGATAGCTCTTGTGGGAATGCAGGACTTTAGATTATTTACACACAGACACACATACACATGCCACCTCACACAAACACACCGGCACACTCACTCTCGCAGTGAGTCGACTTCAGCACATGGCAGGATTATTCAGATGAGGGATATTTTTAGAGATTCTGTTTCAGTCCAACACAGAGCACAAAAAGGCACACATCTGCTGAAAGCGACAAGCTAAAAGCAACAAGAACAAACTTCTCCTTTTATTGCACCCCCACCTCTGCCCCACACTGCGGACAGAGTAACCAGATGGGCCTGGGTTTAGATCCCCTGTGGGACAGAGCTTCAATGGTCCAGTGCTTGGCCTGCTGGACTGTAGAATGACTGACAGCAAGCACGCAGAGTCAGAACAAACAGTACCTGTCTGTGTACTGAGATGGACCATGTAAATACAGACTGAGAAAAGCATGCGCTATAACGATGGTGGATCAGCAGGTCAAACTCAGACCCAAAATCCAACTGAAGGTTTAATGTCTTAGAGGTACGTCCTTAAAGAAATGATATGACTTACAGAATAAAAAAGTTTAAGGAAAAAACATCAGGATATGAACTTAAGAACTAATTACCAGTGAAAGCCAGATGAAGGATTAGCACAAAAAGTTTGACTAGGACACATAACAGTACATTTTATTTAAGAGGTGTAAAGTTTAAGAGGCCCAACCAGGGTATTTTTTTTTCTTTTTAGTTTGCCCCCCCCAGTGATTAAATTTTCATAACTTATGCTCCTGAATGGAATGTGATACAGCTTCAACTAAAAAAATATTAAAAGAAAAACAAATAATTTCCCTTCAACGACAAGCTAATTCATTACTGACGTTTCCTTCTGCTACAGTAACAAAACGTAACAAAAGCTTAACGGAGAGTTAGAACAAAATGCCTCACTGTATCTAAATATACTTCTTTCTAATGTTTGAATGATTCTCTATAATGCTGCGATTCATCAGTAACAAAGAGTATTCAGCCACTCAATCCATCAAGCCCCCGTCTGATAAAAAAAGGCTTTGTCATTCAAAATCACAAGTCGCCTCTACACTTCACACCAGCAAAGCTGTTGCTGGCCTGCGTCACAGCCCCATACCAATCAGTCTTCCATCAGCAAAGACAGGCTACATTTGCCACAGCTATTTTCATTCAATCAACCACTACCAATCTGAACAGCATCCGGAATAACTTCCGCTTCCCAGCTGTTTTTATTTTTTTTGTAATGGGGTGCAAAAACGTTTTGAAACAGTGATTACACACGTTGCTTCAAAAACCTTAGTGGGTTGCGCATGGTCATATGACTTACAAAGATACAGCCCTTTAAATAACAGAGATATAAGGAGCCACAGAATCTCCTCCAGCATTTCTTACTGGCTAACAGATGATATTAGTTGTACCCATGCTATAGAATCGCAATTTCCAAGTTCAATTAATTTATATGTGTAAAACAAGGACACCTTTGTCTAAATGTCAAGGCAGTGGTTAAATGATCAGACATTACAGGAAGAAAAGATAAATTGTTTTGCTTCAAAGTAACAAGCTGTCAAGGCAATAAATATAGATTTCCAATGTGACAGTGCTGTGTATTACTTTTTAAAGTTAGCACATCACCAACCCACCCAAATTAATTTATGCGCAAACTACAATCTCTCCCATGTCTGAATGAATGTACATATTCCTTTTGCATTTTACAAATAGATTTAAGGATGGAATATTTAAAGAACATCATATGTTACAGGGATATCTTTAAAGTGAATGCAAAGGAATGCATGGCAAAATACTACACTATTCAATGAACATATGTAAGCCAATTCTCCAAAATAAAAGAGGCGAGGTTAAGACCTAGGTCACTATTAGGTATCAATTTCCCCAGGGAAATTATTTGAGCTGGACCTAGTTCATCCATGAATTAAAACAGATGGTTGTAATCCAAAGAAGCTAGAGAGATGGAGTTGGATGTGTGACGGTCACTATTATACGAGCTCAGCTACTTTTCACATCACTTTAATTCCTCCTTCTTCAGTCCAGTTTATTTCTAGCTCAGTCATTCAATCACCCCAAAATTCTTTGTCTATTATTCTATTTTTCTTTACACATAAGTCACATATAAGGCAGATCAGTTTTGACAAGACTTGTCTTTGCACCTGCTTGCCTGTCTGTCACTTTACCCATCATCTCAGGTACTTGACTTCTCATCTGTCTGGATGGGTCTGTCAGATTATCCATCCTAATGGGTCCCTGTCTTCCTGCCTGCTGGATTACCCATCCTAATTGGGTCCCTGTCTTCCTGCCTGCCAAAATACCCATCCTGATGGGTCACTGTCTTCCTGCCGGCCGAAATACCTACCCTGAAGAGTCACCGTGTTCCTGCCTGCCAGGTGACCCTTCCTAATTGGTCCATGTGTTCCTGCCTGCTGGATTACCCATCCTAAGTGGTCCCTGCCTTCCAAAAATACCCACCCTGATGGGTCCCTGTCTTCCTGCCTGCCGGATTACCCATTATAATTGGGTCCATGTCTTCCTGCCTGCTGGATTACCCATCCTAATGGATCCATGTCTTCCTGCCTACTGGATTACCCATCCTAATGGGTCCCTGCCTTCCTGCCTGCTGGATTACCCATTCTAATGGGTCCCTGCCTTCCTGTCTGCTGGATTTCTCACCCTAATTGGGTCCCTATCTTCCTGGCTGCCAAAATACCCATCCTGATGGGTCACTGTCTTCCTGTTGGCCAAAATACCTACCCTGAAGGGCCACTGTGTTCCTGCCTGCCAAATTACCCATCTTAATTGGGTCCATGTCTTCCTGCCTGCCAGATTATCCACCCTAATGGATCCATGTCTTCCTGCCTGCCAGATTATCCATCCTAATGGATCCATGTCTTCCTGCCTGCCAGATTATCCACCCTAATTGATCCATGTCTTCCTGCCTGCCAGATTATCCACCCTAATGGATCCATGTCTTCCTGCCTGCCAGATTATCCACCCTAATGGATCCATGTCTTCCTGCCTGCCAGATTATCCATCCTAATTGATCCTTGTCTTCCTGCCTGCCAGATTACCTATCCTAATGGGTCCCTATCCACCTGCCTGCCGAATTACCTGTACTGATGGGTCTCTGTCTTCCAGCTTGTCCTCCTGGTATATCTATGTCTGTAAAGAGCCTATCTGTCTTTTTCAGGCCACTTATCTGTTTAGCTGCCTCCATTGTTTATTTACCTGTCATCCTGTCCAGCAAACCACAAGCCAGTAGCGTGTCTGCCTACGACCATACCATGTCAGGCATGGTCTTTACTAAACATCCTGGTCAGATCGAACTCACAAAACAGGCGAGTGTGGTAGGAGGGGCACTGAGAGACACTCATTTGCCTAAAATAAAAGATATAATTAGCCTGGTTACATGTCTGTCTCACCCATACTGTCCCACAAATAGTGGGGGAGGAAATGGCGGGTGTATTTCTTTATTTGAAGAAAAAAAGGACACAGTGAGCAACTAAGCTTTAATCAAATCAGACCAAAATACAGAAAGAATGCTTAGTCCTGTGCCCACTGTGCAGTAAATATTGATTATAGCTTAAAGGCAATTAAAATAATGGACCCCCCCCCCCACCTCGGAAAAAGGGGGGGGTGTCTTGGCAGGGCAGATGTTTACAGCAGAGGCAGCAAGCACAGCCCTGATTTAATGATGCAGAGTGACTTACAGGAATAAGATTTTTTAATGCAGCCCCTTCTCTGCTTCATACATTATATGGCACAAACTGCCTTGCAAGGAAAATCTCCTGCCAAGATGCACAGGGTTCAGTGAAAAAAAAACCTGCAAGGTAAGTATTTAAGAAAATGCTCCTTTTCAAGAATTCAAAGAGTAATTAATATTGAGCAAACAACGTAAGCATTTAATTTTTGAAAAATCGGTGAATCGTGCAGCGACTGAATACAAAGATGCCCCTTGGTCACCTTGGCCTTTCCAGGGCACTGACCCAGTCTCAGATTAGTAAGCTATAGTACTGTGCGAAAGTCTCCAAAGAAGAAGCTACAGTACTGCGTGAAATTCTCTGAGGAGGAAGCTACAGTACTGTGCGAAAGTCTCAGAGGGGGAAGCTAGAGTACTACGTGAAAGTCTCTGAGGAGGAAGCTACAGTACTGCGCGAAAGTCTCAGAGGGGGAAGCTACAGTATTGTGCGAAAGTCTCAGAGGGGGAAGCTACAGTACTGCGCGAAAGTCTCAGAGGGGGAAGCTACAGTACTGTGCGAAAGTCTCCAAGGAAGAAGCTACAGTACTGCGCAAAAGTCTCTGAGGAGGAAGCTACAGTACTGTGTGAAAGTCTCAGAGGGGGAAGCTACAGTACTGCGCGAAAGTCTCAGAGGGGGAAGCTACAGTACTGCGTAAAAGTCTCAGAGGGGGAAGCTACAGTACTGCGCAAAAGTCTCAGAGGGGGAAGTTACAGTACTGTGTGAAAGTCTCAGAGGGGGAAGCTATAGTACTGCGCGAAAGTCTCTAAGGAGGAAGCTACAGTACTGTACGAAAGTCTCAGAGGGGGAAGCTACAGTTCAAGGGGTATGAATACTTTTTCAAGACTATATCGTAACTGTTTAGAGTAAATGATCACACAATTCACAATTCATTAATGATGAATAAACATAGGATCAGTATTTTACATATGTAATTCATCATTAGTTCCTATAGTAATTCCTTCAGTGGTTCATTCAGTAGTTCACAAAGGTTTACAAAATTAGATATAGTAGTAAATATTGTACTTGCTTGAGATAGATGTGACAATTCATTAATGAACAAACATGACATCAATTTGCAATTAACACTTAGTTAGTGGTTAATTAATACACAAGTAATTGTTTTTCTTTGTTTTCTCTGTGTTCGGTAACCAAAACCCAGTTACTTACTCTAAAGAACTGCTGGCAGTGTACTCCAGACAGTGTCCCATCATTTTTCACAAATCCAGAAGCTTTTCTGGAGATCTTAGTCGGAGGAGCGGCGGTGGTCTGCGGGACATGGAGGAGACGATGACGGGGGAAGCGAGGCGGCGCACTAGTGAAGCTGCGACAGCGGGGATTCCGAACCGCACTCCTGTCAATTCACCTGGTGAATCTCCGCTCTTTACCCAACAAGATGGACGAGCTGCTTCTCCTAAATGGAACTAATAAGGACTTTTCACGCTCTGCTGCCCTTTTTTTCACTGAAACCTGGCTAAGTGAAACGATCCCCGACAACGGATTGCATCTGCCGGGCTTTCATCTGCTGCGAGCGAATCGCGTATTGGAGCTATCGGGAAAGACAAGGGGCAGTGGCATCTGTTTCTATGTAAACAAAGGTTGGTGTACAGATTTCACTGTACTAGCCAAGCATTGCAACAAGGACTTGGAGACACTGTTCATCAACTGCAGGCCATTTTATTCACCACGGGAGTTCTCCTCCTTCATCCTGGTCGGTGTGTACATTCCACCTCAGGCCAGAGTGAAGGATGCACTGCAAACCCTGGCCGAGCAGATACCCAGCCTGGAACAGAAGCACTCAAACTCCCTCTTCATCATCCTGGGGGACTTCAACAGAGTTAAATTAAACCATGAACTACCAAAATACAGACAGCATATTAACTGTCCTACCAGGGACAATAAAACATTGGACCACTGCTATACAGTCCTTAACGATGCATATCGCTCTGTTCCCTGGGCTCTGTTCTGGGGCACTCTGATCAGTGTCTGATCCATCTCTTCCCTACATACAGGCAGAAACTGAAATCAGCTAAGCCTGTGGTCAAGACAGTAAAGAAATTGACTAATGAGGCAAAGCAGGAACTACAAGACTGCTTTGACTGCACTGACTGGAGCATTTTTAGAACTGCAACCAACAACCTGGATGAATGGTCTGACACTGTGATGTCATATTAGTTTCTGTGAAGACACGTGTCCCTTCCAAGACCTTCCGCACATCCAACAAAAACAAGCTATGGTTCACAGCAAGTCTAGGTCAACTTCGCCAGGCTAAGGAGGATGCCTACAGAAGTGGGGACAGAGCCCTGTAGAAGCAGACCAGAAACCTACTGACTAAGGAGGTCAAAGTGGCTAAAAGAAGCTACGCAGAAAAGCTGAAGAACAGGTTCTCAGCCAATGACCCTGCAGCAGTATGGCAAGGCTTGCATGAGATCACTAACTACAGGAGACCATTCCCCCCCCTGCTGAGGCAAAGAAAGACCTGGCTGACGACCTGAACGGCTTCTATTGTAGGTTTGAAAAAAACAAATTCACACCCAACTCCAGCCCAGCAGCAAGAGCCTCCATCACACCTCTGGCTGTCCCCCCTCCCCCCTCAGATACACAGGCTACATGCGAAATATGCGAAAAGGATGTGATCCAGTTCTTCCGGAAACGAAAAACCAGGAAAGCACCAAGCCCAGATGGTGTCTCCCCCTCCTGTCTCAATGTCTGTGCTGACCAACTGGCTACAGTCTTCACGCAGATCTTCAACAGATCCCTGGAGCTGTGTGAAGTCCCCTCCTGCTTCAAAAATTCCACCATCATCCCAGTCCCCAAGAAACCCTCCATCACAGGACTGAATGACTACAGGCCTGTCGCCCTGACATTTGTAGTCATGATGTCGTTAAAACGATTGGTGCTAGCCCACCTGAAGAACACCACTGACCACCTGCTCGATCCCCTGCCGTTCCCCTACTGGTCAAACAGGTCAGTAGATGACTCAATCAACATGGGTCTGCACTTGGTCCTGAAACACCTGGACTACCCAGGGGCTTATGGTGCGTTCGTTTTTCTCTTGGAACTCGAAAATTCCGAGTTGAGTGACATCACGTCTGACAATCTCCCGTTCGAGCTACCCACATCTCGGAACAAACATGGCTGCCTCCATGAACACGT
>JAODJU010000081.1:23868915-23879252 GCA_026776725.1 Gnathonemus echidnorhynchus
TAGATAAATGTAAGGTAATCCATGCAGGGAGCAGAAATATAAAGTACAGATATTTTATGGGTTCCACTGAAATAAAGACCTCAGTGTGTATGTTGATGCTTCCATGTCCCACTCTTGCCAGTATGGGGAAGCAATAAAAAAGGCTAATAGGATGTTTGGTTATATCTCTAGGTGTGTGGAGTTTAAGTCAAGGGAGGTGATGCTACGATTTTATAATTCCTTGGTAAGACCCCATCTAGAATATTGTGTGCAGGTTTGATCACCATACCTTAAGAAGGACATTGCTGCCTTGGAAAGGGTGAAACATAGGGCTACGAGAATGATTCCTGATCTTAGAGGAATGTCTTATGAGGAGAGGTTAGCTGAGCTAAATTTGTTCTGTCTCGAGCAAAGAAAACTAAGGGGGTATTTGATCCAGGTCTATAAGATTCTAACCGGTCAGGATGCTGTTCAGCCAAATGGCTATTTCAAATTTAGTTTAAATACTAGAACTTGAGGCCATAGGTGGAAATTAGTGGGAGAACATTTTAAAATGAATTTGAGGAAACACTTCATTACACAGCGTGTAGTTCAAGTATGGAATAGTCTTCCTGCTAGTGTAGCTAAAATACTGGGTTCGTTTAAATAAGAGCTAGATAAGATTTTAGTACCTCTGAGCTATTAGTTAAGTTCTCCCCAAACAAGCTTGATGGGCCGAATGGCCTCCTCTCGTTTGTAAATTTCTTATGTTCTTACGTTCTTAAGAGGTTCCACTGTACGGCATGCAAAGCCTTAGCTTTGCTTTCCTTCCCGCTGCGTATGGCACTGCTGGCCAAGCGCTTGAAGATGCGGCGTGCGGCTGTGCTTAAACATTCCCATGGCACATGTTCAGAAGCATTGGCCTCCACCTTCCACCTTCTGCCATGGAGCCGCCCAGAAGTGTCATTTGGGACGGCAGAAGCTAATGGTTTCTGGGTAACTGATTATCTGTAATGTGACACTTACAGTGAGGATTGCATGGCTGTGAGTATTTCTGACTGAGTATCTGAGTACCCAGACCTTGAGGGACAAGCTGTTGGACCTAAGGTCTAACAGATCTGAGGTTTAGGTGACTGATGCTCTCAAGGGTTTGCAGGGTGACCCATGTGTATAAGAGGATCTCTGGGACTCCTGAGACTTATAAAAACCCAGCAGAACCCAAAGCAGGTTCAGAACAGTACCTGTGAATGCTGAGGGATGCACTATGAAAGAATGACTGTCTAAGTTCTGCTTTTATCTGGACCTGTTTGGACCAGAGCCACTTCTCCCAGTCCCAGCCCTCATGGAAACAAAAACCAGGGTGTTTTCCCAGCCTTGCAGAACTGGGTTGTAAAATCCACAATTCAAGTTGCAAATACGAGTTTCCAGAACGCTCTCCCAACATCTGTGATCCACCTTGCAGAATGCGTCTTGGTGAAGCATGCTCCAGCGTTTGCAAACCACATAAGCGGATTCTTCGGTCCGTGATGCGCCTTCTGATGCACAGTCTTGGAACTGCATGCCAGGATCCACAGTCTGTGCCATGCACACGATTCACTGCTGGTGTGGCTGCAGACAGTCTCCGTGGAAACAGCGCACCTGCACTCTCGTATGCGTGTCACAGGAAGTGGCTGTGATTGGCCGCTTGGGGCCTCAGCCCAGCAGCTGGAGTATGATGTTGTTCAGATGATCTCTCGGGGGGTTTTGGGTTTGCAGTATCAGGAGAAGTGGAGGGTGAGGGGCGGGGTAGACCAAGGAAACTGAGAAGCATCCAGATGGTGTCTTGAAAGACTGTGGCCCAGGAGTGTTAGAGACTACAGAAGGGTGCGGTGGGCTGCGTACCCAACCCAACAACCAGCCAGTGTCCAAGGCGCTCTAAAAGGGTTCCCACGGATCCCGAGAGAGAGGGCGGCCCAGGATCAGCATTTAAGGACACGCTACTATTTGAGGCGGCAGTTCAGGGAATTCTGGAGCGGGTCAGTTGACAGGAGCCAAACGGAACGAGGCAGCGGGTGAAAAGCAGTGGCGAAAGGCCGGAGTCGCACGAGGTCACCGCGCTGGCCGTCCCCTGCTGATGTCACATTAGCCCCCAAGCCCTGGATGTGGTCACCAGGGGCCATCGTGGGAGAAAGGCCCAGACATGGCGGAAGGCCAGCTGAACTGAGCAAGGAGGCCAGAGCTGGGCTGCGCAGGGCAGAATGTGACCTCAGGGTGGGTAGTGGGGGGGGTCATAAGCGGTCTGAGTTTGTGGCTGGGACCCCACCATGTTGTGCCATGGGCAGCTATGATGGCCGAAGGTTGGAATCAGGTTTCAGGGGGGTGGAGGGCATTGAGCCACAGCAGTCACCCCCCCTCCACACACACATCTCACTGTGGGAAAAGTGGATGGGGAAGGGGGTGTTTCCCCAAGCCATCATGCTGGCACCGCAAGCCAGCGTGACTTTTGGAGGCAGGACAGGAGCGAGGCAGAGGGAACGTGGTTTCACGCAGCTGTTGGACACGTGTCACATAGACCCAGAGCTGCTTGGTCCTAATGAGGATCAGGAGGAACAGAAGGTGCCTTTGCGGTCACCGCGACAACTGAACCCATGACGACAGAACAGCGATGCCACAGTCACATCCGGAGACACCAAACACCAGCTCTCACTTTGTTCCTGTTGGTCCTCAGACACCGGAAGTAACTTGGGACTGTACGCACACCACAGCGCCCCCTTGGACTGTCTTTATTCTACTGATGCATTCTGGGTATTTGCATTTGTGTTTTTTTCCCCTGACTTTCTACACATAAAAGCGCCACTTTATAAGTTTTATATTAAGTAGGCATTAAAGTCAATGGCTTTCCCTGATCAGCTACAGTCCTGTCCCTATTTCACTGATGCATTCTGGGTAGTCTATCCTTGCGTTTTTGTTCCTAAATTTAAGAACACCAGCTTATGATCTTTTTATTTGGAGGGCATTCATGTCATGGGCTTTCCCTGGTAAACTCAAGAAGGCATGATGGAAAAGCTTCAATCTGCTTCAGAGTGGAATCGACTCGCTCCACAGAGCAGGTGAGGGGTATTGGGCTTCGTTCTGTTCCCCTCCAGCGATTCGGCACCGGCGTGTCCCCGCGCAGGCTCACATCCTGAGTACAGGCATCTGCCAAAGGCCTTAATGGATGCACCCCCATGGTTTTCTGGGACGCGATTCAGCATCCTGTATGGTGGCTGCCTGGTACTGTGGGGGGTGGGGGGTCAGATTCGCGCGGTGACTGTGAACGTGTCCGAGTGCATTTATGCAGAAATAGCACAGGACCAGCTGGCCAATGGCGGCCCGTTGGCTCAGGGAAAGCGGCACTGGCAGGCTGGCTCCATTTACGGGTGTGACTGAGTCAGTGAATGCGCACTGCGGGCCTACAGTGTGGAACCCCGCCCCCTGTACCCTCCCCCCCACACACACAGACACACAGATCTCAGGCAGTGATATCACACATTGGAGTGACACTCTGTGTGTGTCTGTATCAGTTTCGATGACTGTGTGAGTGTGTATCTGTGTGTGTGTGTATGTGTGTGTGTATAAGTGTCTGTGTTGTTAGGTCCTGAGGCTGTAGTTTGTTGGCCATAATTTCTCGCGATGAATTATCGTCATGGTGACCCAGAAAATTCCATCAAATGCTATAAATGCACTTTAAACGTTTACTATGAATATAAGTGCTTTGCTACCTGGGCCCCTGGAAATATTATTTAATCCCTGAGAGCACTTTTGTGTTATTAAGCGCATGCTTTGAATTTTAATGAATAAATAAGGTGTCCTGAGAGTTGGCTAAGGTGTCCTCACTAGCCTTGCTCCCACAGCACCGCTGTGCACTCACAGACTCACAGCTGGCTGCAGGTTCCAGCCCCTTAGAGAAAGTATGCTTACTTGATAAGTACATGATATAAATCAGTAAAGTATCTTGCCCTTCAAAGGTTCCCACGAAGAGTGTGGGCTTTGGTTTTAAACATAAAATTCATGACCAATTTTTGACTGTATGCACGAGCAGAGTTTCAGGGTGTTACAGAATGGAGACAGACATAGATGTAGACATGGGAAGTGCTCAGATTCACCTGTTCAGGTGCCGGTGTGGGTAGGGACAGGTTTGGAGTATCTGAATATTTGAGTATCCTGAGTATCTGAGTATCTGGCATAAGCATCCATCTCTTTGAAGGGTGGTAAAGCGCACGAGTCATGAGTACTCATTCAAATGCATCTGACTGTGGAAAGCTTAAGGAATGGCTCTGAGTGACTCTTTTGTGTCTTGCGCTGCCCCCTGCAGGCCTGGCTGCAGCGGTATGGATACCTCCCACCCACTGACCCCCGGATGTCAGTGCTGCGCTCCGCCCAGACCATGCAGTCGGCTATCGCTGCCATGCAGCGCCTGTACGGTCTCAACATCACGGGCATGCTGGACAGAAGCACCATCGAGTGAGTACCTGAAGCCCCCCTGAATGGCCTCCTCCCCATCACACACTCATTCAAAATGTATCATTGGCTAATGATAAGGTTGGCCTCTCTGCATGAAATCTGATCCCTTTTATGCCCCCTTAAAAAATCCTGGAATGGCCCCTGATTAGGGAGGACGATAACGCAAAAACAGATTCAATCTGAGTTCGAGTCACTCTGTTGGGCTGTACATTAATGACCTAGCAACATTCATAACTAGTACTGCAATACCACAGACCAAATTCAGGCACTGATGTTTCCCCAATGGGTCAGTTACCTAATCATTGGGGGGGACCAAATTAAGACCAGTGATCAGTCAGTCTGGATATTCCCCAGTTGTATGGAGTGGACTGCAGGAAGATTTGATTAGAGGCCTGTCAGTCATGTTCCTCAGCATATCAAAGACGTGTCTTTTAGATTGACATTGACTGTATAACCAGTCACCTTTCTGCTTCTCTGCATTGATGCAGTGAAGACATGGAGGAGAGCCCCTTCCATTTATTTACCATTTATTAGTGTCTTTTGGCTCCTGCTGGAACGTGCCATGTGTGAGCACCGGCGCTAATTATCACCGTGTCTTATTTATTAGCATCAGCACATTGTAAATCTGGGGGCTGTTCATAAAGATGACGCATTAGAAGAATCACTGTGAATAGTAAAAGCAGTTGTAGGATCCGTAAAATGTTAGCAAAATGTTAGCATTAGAGATAGGAGGGGCTAGAAGCAGGAGTGTTAGCATTAGCAATAATAGTGGCGT
Organism: Gnathonemus echidnorhynchus; assembly: GCA_026776725.1. Taxonomy (NCBI): domain Eukaryota; kingdom Metazoa; phylum Chordata; class Actinopteri; order Osteoglossiformes; family Mormyridae; genus Gnathonemus; species Gnathonemus echidnorhynchus. The sequence goes on from JAODJU010000081.1 coordinate 23,874,131, forward strand.
TATGGCAGAGGAAGGACTGTAAGCATTAGCGGTAGCATGAGTAGTATTAGCAGTGCCAGATGCAGGTGGTAGCAGTAACAGAGGCCATGCCTTTGATGCTGCCAGATGAACAGCATCATTGGCATCCAGGGAAGGGGAGGTATTATGAGGTCATCACTGGACGCTAGTTCAACTGGTACTCAAAGACTCACAACCCTCCCCCACTTCTCCGACCTGCAGCTGGATGAAGAAACCCCGGTGTGGGGTGCCAGACCAGCTGGGGGGGGCTTCCCGATTCAATGTGCGGAGGCGACGGTACGCCCTCACAGGACAGAAGTGGCAGCACAAGCACATCACCTACAGGTGAGGGCAGGAGGGCGTCAAGAAGATGGTCTGCTAGGGGTCGCCATGGGAACATACACAAGTGGGTCTCCCAGGAACTCAAACCCTCAAAATCATTGATTCAGCTCTCCCTGTTTACGGTTCCTTTGGGGGGAGGGGTTGGGGGGGTGGGAGTATGAATCACACGCTGTATGAAATAGCAGGAAGGAAGAGGACCTGTGAAACCCTGTTCACCTACTGTAAGTGCCCCCTCACCTCCTAGCCAGCCTGTGCTGGGCTACTTCCTGTGCTGGGCTACTTCCTGTGCTGACTTCCTGTGCTTGCTGGTGAAGTACATTTCCAGGGAAAGTCTTCAGTCTCCCCCTGGTAGGCTTACAGTTTATTACCCCTCTGCCAGCCGGAGCAGAGACAGTGATGATTTCCACCCTGGATGCCGCACGATTTTGTCCCAAATCCCAAATTTTACAGTCTCCTCTGCATGGCCTGGCCTTGATGATTACTGCCTGGAAGCACAAACGGATGGATGATTCGTCAAGGCTGCGTGTCACGGTGCACTTCAAGCCTCTGCATCACGGGGGGAGGGTAGTCAGTAAGGCGTGGGGTAAAATGGGCATTGGTGGAGGAGCAACTTTGCAAATGGGCTTTGGAAACACCAGCCAGTTGGAAGAAAAAAAAACAAAAATAGTTTAAAATGTTAAATACTTATTCAGTTCTGTAGTCTACAGAATGCAGTGAAACCCCTTCTCTCTGAGTACATTTAACGTGTTTAATGTGTTTAATATTCAGCATTTCCAAACATGGGCTGCGTCCCAGTTTGGGGCTTTTTTAAAGAGAGAATGATGAAGGTGAGGATGAATGTGATATGAGAAATAGAGTGCAGTTGCCCTCGGCGACAAGGTCACTTCACATGTGGGCGGGGCCTGAGATCTGAGGACCGAACGGCATGCGGTCAAAGAGGCCTCACTATTAGACAGAAGGTGAAGGGCAGGGGTAATTGGGATGGTAGGGGGGCATTTTAGCTGGAAGTTATGTGACAGCGTCACCTGCAGCACGAGCTCTGATTGGCTAATGTCTTTCAGTGCCGCAGTCCAATCAGTGCTGGGCATTGCAAAAATCATTCCCTGTGCCCCTCAAACACTATCACCAAATCAGCCCACCCCCCATGACAAAAATTCATTCTCAGCACTGTTCATTGGTCCAGTGTGTGATAAATGACCCGCCCCATTTTCCCCTCTGTTCCTCTAGGCAGAATCCCAAGCAGTGCGACAGCTGTCCGCTTGTCTGATATCACTGACAGAATCCCTGCCATAATAAGACTTAGCACTTAATGTTTTTTCTCCCTGTAAATATGCAGCTTCATTAAAATTTAAAGTGATAAACTATATTATTACTGAGAGCGAGATATTCATTCAGGGCTTGAATAAAAAGAGGCTCCAGCATGGCCCCGGGGTTAAGCCAGCTGTTAGAGTTGCATATGAAAAAGACATTAAAACGTTAAGTGTGCAAACGCGGAAGCCACAGCTGAACGTGACACCCAGGAACATTCGCCCTGTCGATGATCCCTAATTTGCACCCACAATTCCTGATTTCGGCTGATGCTGAGGAGGGCGTCACTTACCCAGAGAGCCATGAGAAGGCACAGTGCGTTAAGGTGTGTGACCAGCGTAAACGGACGTGTAGTGCTGTGCGTTTTCACGGCACGACGTGTTTTCTGTCACGCTGCCCCGTGCTGGAACACAGACTTTGGTTGTTGCTGATGCTCGAGAGATGATGAGGGTGGGGCCCTTAAACCATGTCTTTGTGGGTGAATGAGGCCATCAGCAGAAGCCAGATTTCATCATCCACCAGGGAGTTTCCGGCCTGGAAAGGCTCTTACATCCTGGGGAATTATCCTGTCACTAAAAATGCAAACAGTCGGCTGATCGGCCAATTAAGATTTGCCTTAACAAAGCACTTTGCTAACGATTGTGATCTGTGCCGATCCCTCCAAAGGGAAGACTCACGACTTCTCCCTGTCTCTGCCCGATCTTGCCACCCCAATGACAGCATAAAGAACTTCACGCCTAAGGTGGGGGCGGAGGAGACGCACAGTGCCATCCGGAGGGCCTTCCAGGTGTGGCAGGGGGTCACACCCCTGCGTTTCGAGGCCGTCCCCTACAGCGCCCTGGAGAATGGGCGCCGCGATGTGGACATCACCATCATCTTCGCCTCTGGTTTCCATGGTGACAGCTCGCCCTTCGACGGGGAGGGAGGCTTCCTGGCACACGCCTACTTCCCTGGGCCCGGCATTGGGGGTGACACGCACTTCGACTCGGATGAGCCTTGGACCCTGGGGAACCCACATCACGATGGTGAGCAATGGCTGGCACCTCCGTTAAGGTTGCAACCCCCTGTCCAGACCCTTTTCAGAAGTTCTCGCTCCACTGTCTGTAATCCAGTGCCTGTCAGGGCATATGGCACCCAGGACAAGCTTCACCACTGGAACTTGAATAACAATCAGACACAGAAGCCCAGATGTAGGTGATATACCATATATACAGTTTATGATCTACGTGGAATGCTCTCGTGGCACATTGTCATAAATGAGTATGCTAAATTAGTGGCAGTATGTGTGTTTATGCCAGTGAAGGTCGCTTCTGAAATGTGCTGATGTGTAATAAACACATGCAGAGAGGCCCTGTGTGGGCATGGGGAGGTGTGAGGCCGGCGCGGGTAACTTCATCCTTCATGTGACCGCAGGCCCATGTCACATGGGCCGCCTGCATCCAAGCGTGTCGCTCAGCAACACCTCGGGGACCCCTCCTGTCTACCAGGAAGCGTATCAGGACAGATTGGTTGCGGAGGGAGGGCTGGGGGCCCAGGAGTGAGGGAAAGGCAGACGGAGGGAAAGCGATGAATAGATGAGTGTGGAGAACAGGATTAAGAGGTGAGTGTGGCGGGGGGTCTGGGATGGTCGAAGGGCAGCTGGGGGGTGTGGTATAGGGGACTAGGAAGGATGAGGATAAGAGGCCTGCTGGGGGTGTGGCAGGGGTCTGGAAAGGATGAGAAACAGCTGGGGGATGTCGAGGGGGTCTGGGATGAGTGAGGGGCTGCTGGGGTGTGGCTGAGGGGGTCTGGGAAGGATAGGTGGGCTAGCCAATGGTATCTGGATGGGAGATTTAGGTTTCTTAGGAATAGGGCTGGTTGGGGAGATCTGGATTAAATGGAGGCATCCTGGAACAGAAACAGGAACTGAGGTTCTCGCCAAGGAAGAGTTTAGTGGGGGGGTCAGGGCAGACTTATTATATACCGCAGAAATGGGTCAGGTTATCAGACCCAGAGCTCATTGATTGATTGTGTCCCACTAGAAGTGGATAAATGGCAGGAGGATGGGTAATTTTCCTCAGATCCACGACTCTGGTGGAACATTGATGGAAGAAGAGTGTAAAGTGGGCATCTGAGTGTGGAGCAGTGTGAAAGAGCATGAGGAGTAGCATGTGGAATGAGCGTGATGAAGAGCTTAAGGAGGAGTCTGGAAGACCATGAGGAGGAGCATGGAGAAGGAGTGCAGGGAGGAGTCTGGAGGAGCATAGAGGTGGAGTGCAAGGAGGAGTCTGGAGGAGCATAGAGGTGGAGTGCAAGGAGGAGTCTGGAGAATCATGGATGAGGAGAGTGGTGTGTGAGGAGGAGAGTGACGTCAGCAAACATATCTGACAGTGATCGCATGAAGACGGGCTACTGAAACGACCACACTAATTCTAAGTGCCTCAGGGGTTGCGTTCTGTGTTAGTGGTGCATTCTGGGCAAACTTCTATGCTTTACAAAGTCACCATCAGAACTTTGTCACATTTGGGGTGATTAGTGTGGCGTATTTCAGTGGCCCTGCCTTGGTACTCACTAGTAACTCTACTGCCCTTTGCTTTCCTCTTTTCTGGCATCATTCAGCTTGTTCTTCAGTGCTGCCCTCCCCATCACATCAAGGGCTGGCCTGGTTAGTCCAGGGGGGTACTTGCCCACCAGCTGCTGTGCTAATTAGGCTTCAACAGAATGTACCATCAGTCAGTCCCCAGTGCCTCCCACTCACACACACACAGACGCACACCCAGAAGGCCACACTAGTCAAATCCTGTGCTGGTTGCCAGGAAACCTGCCAGTTGCTAGGCGCTGGGTTTGTTATTGTTGCCGTCGGATGCTTTAGGTGTGTGGTGGGATTTGCCGTGGCCTGCAGTGTCTTCCACAGGCAGATGTGACCTCACCTGACCCCCCCCCAGGGCCAATGTGCCCCCCCACACACACACAGATCAGCTGCTTTTCTCCTGCCCAGAGCCACTGTATCAAACACAGGCCCTGCAGCACCGCTGGAAAGTAGGTCAGCACAGCGATGCAGGAAACACTCACTGACAGTGATGTAGAGGCTGTGGGAATGAATGGGTCACATTCAGTGGCGCATTTCGACCGGGGTGGGGGGGGGCAGAAAGGGACTCGCAACGCCCCCCCATCTCCCGCTCTCTCTGTCCTTATACGCCACTTATCTGCTTTGCTGAAAACTCTGCCTGAAACCCAGTATGGCTGGTAAGGCAATAGAGACAGATAATGGGGGCCACCACGTGTCAGAATGCAGCGGTCGAAATGTGCCACTACCCTTTTTGACAGTAATACCCCCCAATTATCCATACCCCCCCCAACTGGCCGTTCAGGCCTCCCACAGATTGGTGATCTGGATCTGAATGCCTGTGGAGCGCTGTGCCCAACTCGCAGATCTTATCCTGTCTGATTTTTTCACATTTCAGTCCCCTTCCCCCCAAAGTGCCCACCCCCCCCC
>JAODJU010000081.1:23881276-23895440 GCA_026776725.1 Gnathonemus echidnorhynchus
GGCTATGGGAGGGGTGTGTGGGATCGTCCATAATCATCCGGCTTTGCGGATGCAGTGTGACGTGTAAATGTCTGCGACAGAGGGGAGAAAGGCCCTGATGATCTTTTCTGCTGTGCTTGCTATCCTGTGTAGGGTCTTGCGGTCCGAAGTGGAGCAATTCCCATAAAAAGCTGTGATGCAGCTACACAGGGTACTCACTATAGTCCCTCTGTCGAACATGGTGAGGATTGGGGGGGTACGCTCAGCCTCCACAGGAAGTAGAGATGTCGCTGGGCTTTCTTGGCGATGGAGCTGGTGTTGAGGGTCCATGTTAGGTTCTCCGCGATGTGAACACCAAGGAACTATGTGCTCTGGACCATTTCCACTGGCGATCTGTTGATGTTCAGTGGAGAGTGGTCACGGTGTGCCCTCCTGAAGTCAACAATCATCTCCTCAGTCTTGTTCACATTCAGAGACAGGTTTTTGGTTCCACACTAGTCTGTTAGCTGGTGTCAGGAGACAGCCAGGAGACAGCCAACGGGGGCAGCTATCAGGGAACCCCGTGAAAGGAAGCACTTTGGGTTGTGAATTGTCCTGTAATCAGCGTGATTAAGCCATCAGGCCCCATTTATACGCTTGTGTTTAAATGATTAACAGGCGGAGAGGTGCCAGACATTATGGATCTGCTTCCACATCCATGGGAATCATTTGAAAACTTCACTCCTCTCGCTGTTGCCAAAGAGATTAACGGTAAATGAGTCGTATCGGCATGACTGATAAAAATACCCAGCGGGGGTAAATCACAGCCCGAAGCGGGGGTCTGTGTCTGGGCCTCATCCTGCCAAGGTCTGGTGCAGGCAGGCTGCAGGAGGTATGGGCTCTCTGGGTCCCAGCGGGGTCCACTGTTGTACCTTTTGATTGAGGTGTTTAGTTGGTACTGTCCAGTTAAAACACTCTATTAATCTATTAATAGGTCAGATAGCAAAGGTTCATGCATGAAGGTGCACAGATTTCCTCAAACAGCTTTAATGGCCCATCCGGTGTTCCATGGAAGACTGAGGTTCTGTCCTAGTAAGAGGAGAGGACGTGACCTCTAGGGACAGGTCAGGGTCTAGGGGAGGTGTGGGCGGTGACGTCATTTACAAGATATCTGAGAAAGGCCCCTGAGGTAACAGAAAATTAAGACGACGTATTGGTCCGGAGGTTTGACCACCTCTGGTTCAGAAGTGGATGAACACTCAACAGTCTGTGTCGTCTCCGCCCCTCCTCCCCCCATATGCATGATGGGCCCTCCTCTATGAATAAAAGCCCACGTCCCCCATCCTAACCCTCACTGACTCTTATTAACTTATCAGAGTGCCGGTCAGTGTATCATCAGGAATGCGATGGCCCTGCCCTGCTGGTCACTGTGGGAACCGAAGGGGCTTTGGCTGGTCTGCTGGCAGCTTATGTGTCCCGGGAATGGGGGGAATTCTGAGGGGAACAAAGTACCTTTTCAGACTGTCAGAATGAATAGTCAGAGATGGAGGGAGGGATCACTGATATGAGATTTGAGGAGAAAACAATGCAGGGGTGTAGGGGCAGACGAGCAGCGGTGGGGGTGGGTTCGTTGTGTTTTCCTGTACCGTTAAACGTGCACTGAATGTAGGTGCCGTGTACCTCCCCACACAGCTGGACCAAATCGCAGAGTTAACAGCGTAAACTATACCAGCATAAAATGAGCCGGTGCTGTCTCTGTGTGGCCGGGCTGCTCCACCCCGGCTTTCCCCCAGGGCTCGGGCCTGGCCGGGCTCCTCCGTGCTCAGCCGAGCCTCGCTGGCATGCACTGCCCAGCTACACACACACTCCACAACTCCGTGTTTAGCAGACGCGCGCAATGCAAATGCTGCATTTTCACCTGCACTAACCTGCGCTAACCAATGCTGACCTGTTTACCTGAGTCAGCCTGCGCTAACCAATGCTGACCTGTTTGCCTGCACTGCCCTGCAATAACCTTTTTTAACCTGAGCCGACCTGTGCTCACCTGTATTGACCTGTGTTAACCTGCACTAACCTGCGCAAACATGTTTTCACCTGAGCCAACCTGCACTAGCCTGTATTGACTTGTGCTAACCTGAGTTGACCTGTGTTAACTTGCATTGTCCTGTGTTAACCTGCGCTAAGCTACACGCTCTCTCTAATTCTTTTTTTCACTGTCCTTGTCCTCTTTGCTTTCGCTCTATTCTTCTCTCCACAAGCACTGTGCACTTCTGTAAAGAGTTACCTGCTAAAGCCAGTTCAGCTGTACTCAGCTGTTCTCAGTTGTACTCAGCCATACTTCCTCCTAGCCAAATTAAGTGGGGGCTAACAATGGTCACTGTGTCTGTCCTGTGTAATGGGTGCTCATCATGGCTGTGCGGGGGGACTGCGGGCCCCATTCTTGCTCTCTTGCGGTGGGGGCGGGGCTCTGCTGGCAGGCTGGCAGGGGAGGGGGGCATTTTGTCAAAAGCCTTGGATTAATGCAAACAAAACAGGTGTTTTAAGCATCACATTAACAGAGACCCTTCAGCGTTCCTCTCCGGAATTCTCCGGAAAGTGTTCCGCGGCAATGTGCTTTATAGCTTTTTCGTGTGGAGCTCTCGAAACGCCAACTGGCACTGCAGCAGCGCTACAGCTGCCCCCATATAGCAGTGCCCCCCCCACCCCCAAATGTTACCCACAATGCCCTGTGCTCATTATCCTCAGTTATTCAGCCATGTTTATGAATGTCTCGCTGACGGTTCCTGACAGCTGCGCTTCTAATAATGAGGTCTTTCCACTCCTGTCATCATTGTTGCTGAGATTAAAAACGCACACATAATAGTTTCTTCACAGTGCCAATGTGCAAAGCTGCTGATTGGTCGGATACTGGAACTGTGATCCTGTCACATTGCCTGAGAGTCATGTGATACGGCGACAGTGTGACCAGGTTAGGTTGGGAGAGAACCGCACTGGTGACGTGGCTCTGAGTGGCCCTGAGCATTCTCGCCTCCACCACACACCACCCCACTTCCTGTCCCCCGCCCCCCCCCTAAGCGTGTGCGTGCGATTGTGTGTCCTTCTCAGGAAACGACCTCTTCCTGGTGGCGGTGCACGAGCTGGGCCACGCCCTGGGCCTGGAGCACTCCAACGACCCCACGGCAATCATGGCCCCCTTCTATCAGTACATGGACACGGAGAACTTCAGGCTGCCCAACGACGACCTGCAGGGCATCCAGAAGATTTATGGTGAGTGGATCCTGGCGTTCCCAAACAGGCAGCTGCATCTGTCCATAGCTGCGTGTTCCATCCACCCATCCATTCTATCTATCTATCTATCTATCTATCTATCTATCTTGTGGCTAGAGGGAGGGATACCCCCACCCCACTGGCTTTGCTCCTCTATCTGTTTATTTTTTCATCCTTCTCTTTATCTCTCACTCTCCCTCACCTCCAATATTTTGGCCCTTACCGGGCCGCCTTTGACGCCTGATACCACTGCATGCTGGGAATTCTGGGTTCCGGCATTCAAGTTGCAGGTGGGAGGTGCTGCGAGGGGGGGTGGATGTGACTCACAAAATGACTCATAATAAGTGCGATATGTGATGTAATTGATACGACGGTAATAATATTGCCGGGTATGGCATCTAAACGCACGCTGTTTCCGAATTACCAAAGCCAGCGAATTTCACATTCAGCAGCTAGACGTTGTTGCTAAGCACAGGACCGCGTGTCTGTGTGACTGCGTGGGGGGGGTTTCTGTGTGTCTCTCTGTCCCTCTCTGTCAGTCTGTTTGCATATGTTTGTGTCTGCCTGTCTGTGTCTGTTTGTCTGTGTGTGCTTGTGTGTGTTTGTATGTCTGTGTCTGTTACCCCAGTGTAGATGTCATAATACACCCACTACCTTCAAATAGCTGTTCTTTCCCAGCTATCCTGACAGTGATTTGGGGGGGCAGGGTTCTCTGCGTGCAGGTCTTATCAAATGAGAGCTTCGGCAGTTTGGTACTCCGTCTGCGTGTGTATGTGTATATGTGTGTGTTTGGCGGGGGGGTTTTGGGGTGGGGGGGTGGTGACAGGGGGGTAGCGAGAGCCGCATGTTACTTGTTCGCCTGCGCTGCCACCTGCTCTGTAAACAGGAAGTGATGTCACAGCCAGCCCTCCTCCGCAGGCCCGCCGGACAAGGCGCCACAGCCAACGCGGCCGCTACCCACAGCCCCGCCCCCGCGCTCTCACGCCCCCTTGGACCCCCGCAAGCATGACCGGCAGACGAGGCCCCCCCGGCTGCCCACGGGCGACAAGCCCCCCTATGGTGGGGGCCGCCCGGACATCTGCGAGGGGGGGTTCAACACACTGGCCATCCTGCGCAGGGAGATGTTTGTATTTAAGGTACGGGCTTTTGTGGGGGGTGGGGGTTGTTCTGCTGAAACAGGGGTGGTGTTCCTAGAGTATCAGGGTCTGTGTCACACAGCCTGTGACGTGAACACGAGCGCCTGAACCGCATAGTACAAAGGGCCCCTCCATTCATGGCATGCTTTTCATTGGGTATAAACAGCCAGTATCCGTGCGGCGTGAGCCCTCACTCTCACGTGAGCCCTCCCCCCATACTCTTCTCTCTGCTTCCTGATGGGAGGCCGGATCCTGAGCCCTGTCTTTCAGACTCGGACGCTCCCTGGGACCTGTGTGAGAGAGAAGAGGGGAGAGATGGAGATAGTGAATGTGGGTGAGTGGGAGAGGAGGAAAGAAGGAGAGGGGGATAGAGATAGAGAGGGAGGGAGCCCCGTTCCCCTCACATCAGTTCCTTGGTCTCTGGGTGATTGAGACTCTCTGTAGCCTGTGTCCTCCTAGCCGCGGGAGCTTCAGTGCTCCCTGCCTGCCACTCCCATAAGCCTCTGCTTTCCCGAGCAGCCCCGTGGCATGGACATGCAGGGCCTGGGCTCTTCTTCTGCTCCAGTATGCCTGGCTGCTCTCCACCTGTCTTCTTGACTGAGTTCAGCCATCAGGGTTAGCTGTATCTACCCCCCCCCAGTGACTGGGATCATACCCCCACCCAGGTAACCTTACTTTCAGACTCCAGGGTTGATTATTAACCCCCCCTCCCCATGGACACCCCCAGACTCCTTCAGCCTCCAATGAACATTCACATGTCTGAATCCACACGCATGTGGATGTCACGCCTGATCCAGCACACGTATGCTTTCCTCCTTTACCGAACACGCGTGATCACCCCTGTTTCCACCCTACTCTATCTGAAAAGGAAGTACGTTTTTGTCAAAAAAGGTAGAGTATTTGAAAGGGGTTAATTAACTGCGGGCATCAGTGAGTCCCGGGGCGTCTCAAACGGGAATCCCTTTGTTCGGATACTGTACCCACAGCGACTTCATTCCCATTTTAAAACATTTTTTCCTCTCCATCTGTTACTATTCAAATTAATTTGAACCACATGAAAGTTAACAGGATTTTAAAAAAACTTGGAGCCCTGACTTTAATTAGAAATGTGTGTGTGTTTTTTTTTTTTTAGTTCAAGGGAGTCTGTTTCTCAAAACCGAAACAATTCTGATGAAATGATGTGTAACTGTGTTCAAGATGTTTAAAAGGAGACCTAAAACCTATATGCTGTTTACATCAACACACAGTTTATTAGGTACGCCTAGCTGGTACTAGCTTGGAGGCACCTCTGTCTGCAGAAACACTTTAAGGATATTTGTGAGAAGCCTTTCTGAACACTGCTGCTGCACAGTCAAGTCAAGTCAATAAGAGCTTTAATGTCATCTCTGCCATATACATTAAAACATGCAGCGAGACGAAGTGAGGAAGTGACACTGGCTGTTATCCTCTTAGCTTTAGTGCATCTGGCTATTCTCCTCTGACCTCTCTCTTTAACTAGGTGTCTTCGGCCACAGAAATGCCACTGAAGGGATGATTTTCTTGATCACACCAAAAACCTCAGACACTGCGGTGTGTGAACGTCCCAGCAGGGTGGCTGCTTTTGACACACTGTTACCTCCATGACCGACTCCAGCAATCACAGCATGTTCAAAATCTCCTGCATCAGTGTTTCTCAGACAGGTCAATGTTTCTCAACCCAGTCCTCAGGGACTTACAGACAGTCCTCATTTTTGCTCCTTCCCAGCTCCCAGCCACCTGTACCAGGTCTATGGTGTTCTTGATTGGCTGGGAGCTGGGAGAGTGCAAAACCGTGAACTGTCTGGGGGTCCCTGAGGACTGGGTTTGAGAAACATTGACCTAGATCCCATATCTTATAAACAAACTTCCTGACCCTGTCTGTGTGGTGAATGTATTCAGCCACATGATTGGCTGTTTGCATTAAAGGGCAGGTCTACCAGACAATCCAGCCACTGGGTGTACCTGTTCCCATACTTCAAAGGTACCAGAGCAACAGTATCTGTGGAATTTGAGCCTACAGTCTTGGACCATGTGACCAGTTCCAAATGGGCAGCCTGAAGGATTTGAGGCACAGTGCAGAGTTAACAAGCTTCATTACTTATTAGCCACTTAGCGTCACATATTTATTCTGAGCCACTTGGGGAATAGAACAGCTATGAGTCTAAGGTACAACAGTAGCCACACTGCTCCAGGTGTGAACCAGTAGTTGTCCAAACCTGTGATTTAGCCACAGTGCTGTAGGTGTGTGCAACAGTGACAGGAAGTCACATCTCATTGGCCTTGGGGAGTGAAAGACTCCAGCTAAGGACTGGACCTTAGTGGGCCCAGTCCAGTTTCTTGAGGTGTTTCTTTCCTGGACGGGGACCGGGGGGGCAGATACGATGGCGAGATAATGGCTGCTGGAGTGAGTGTGTGTTTTTGGCACCGAGAGATGACCTCATCAGTGCTAATTATATCCTCACACTTCCAGATGCCATGCATGCTGTCATCGGTTCCTTTGTCCAGCACCGTTGCACTGTTTTATTTGTTGTATTTGTTTTTTTTCCCACTGGGGCTCATTTGGGCAGATTCGGCGCAGTGGCCAGGCTCCGGGCCTTGCCGTTGTGGGGGGAGTGGGGGAACGAGGGTGTCAGTTAGGCTTCGATTGTGCTGCTGGCGGGGGACGGATTTATACATTAGCGGTGACAGCTCCGCTGGGTTTAATCACCAGCGCTGACAGGCCCCCGCGGTGGCCAGTGGGATCTGCCGTCACGTCTGTTGTCAGGCAGCATCAGAACCTCAGTCCCCATCAACCTGCTCTCTCTGTTACCCTCTGGGGGGGCAGCAGTGTGTTTCAGAGCTGGCTCCCTCCTCCTGCATGGTGCTCATCAGTCGCCCTGTCAATACCCTGCCCTCAACCACTCTGCCCCCTGTTGGCTATTCATTTGCCACAGCCTGCGGTCCTCCTAACCGGACTCGTGGCCCCTCTCCCTTCTCCCCTGCAGGACCAGTGGTTCTGGCGGGTCCGGGACAACACAGTGATGCCAGGCTACCCCATGCAGATTTCCTACTTCTGGAGGGGTCTGCCCCCCAAGGTGGACGCCGTCTATGAGAACAGCGAGGGGAAGTTCGTCTTCTTCAAAGGTGAGGGGGGGTGGGGTATGGGTATGGTGGGAAAAAGAAGAAAAGAGGGTTTAGGAGATATATGTGTAAGAGGATGGGGGAGTCCCAGGTGGGGTCTGCAATACTTTTGAGTACTGAAAGGGTGATTCATCCTAGGACCACCATGACCGCTGCCTTCCACGTTCTGGTGGGTATGCAGGAAGGCAGGGGGTCATGGGTGGTCCCTCCCGCCCTGTGCCCCAGTGCATCCTGGGACAGAGAGCACTCGCTGAGATCACCAGGAGGAGGTGCCAGCGAGCAGAGCCCCAGCAGGGGAGTCTTCCTGTACCACATAATTTTTGTTTGCTTCCTTTATTCCTCGAGGCGCAGAGCTCACTTTCACGAGATTTTCTCAGAATCAGGGATGACGGGGGTTTTCAGAGCCTGCTCCACCCCCGGCCAGCCCAGTTTCCGGCTAGAACGGGAGGCAGGCATGGGGGCCCCTGGGGCAGGGCTGGCCAGGAAACTGCATGACTGAGCCCACTCCCCCGGGGGTCCTACTCCCGTATCCGGGATCACCGGCCTCTGGGCCACGCTGGCAGGATGTTAACATTCAGCATTGTTTAGCAATAGCCAGAGGGACAGGGGATCAAAAGGGTATAAGTCTGGGCTAAAAAAGAGGCAGTGGTGGCCTAATAGTTAGGGGAGCAACAACCAAGATACCACTGAGGTGCCCCGAGCAAGGTACCCCCCCCCACCCCCCCCCCCAAGCACTGCTCCCCATGCACTGAATTGGCTGCCTGCTGCTATGTCATGATGTCACATATGGGTTAAATGCAGAGGACACGTTTCATGGTTGTGTGCTGTGGCGTGTCAACAATGACAATCACTTTAAGCACCAGTCCCATGACACAGGTTACATGACACAGGACACTGACCAGGACAAAGAATAAAAAGAGTACAACTCTGGGCTGAACAATTGCATCATGCCCCTGGTCACGTGGTGCAGGTCATATGACATGGGCAAAGGACATCACCTAGTCCACACAATCACTGCTATAAATGCAAAACCTGCGGAAGAGAGTGAGTATGACTAAAGGTGCTTCTTTGTCCCTTCGGAGGGATGAGAAGTGGAATGAAGAGAAAATATTGCAGAGATTAAACTTCAGATGGGATTTTTACAGCCTCCTTGATGTGGTTGTTATCTCTCTTGTCATTTAATTCCATTTAATTGGGTCAGACTCCCCACTTGGGCCTCCACAGCATGGTTCCAGGCTCAGATTTCGGAGAGGGCCTGGTTCTGGATTGGCGTTCCCCTCGCCCGAGAAACTTGTTTTTCCGCACTATCAGACCTCACTGGGGCCTTATTAAATCAGCCAGAGAGATACCCTGGCCAAAGTAACTTTGCACCCCACCCCCTCCCATTTGACAAATTAGTCTTTTGTTCAGTTTAACGGGCATGTTTTTCTAACGCTTACTATAAACCCCTAGACCCACTCCAGATCTTTGGTGCACGGTAAAATGACTCATAGAGAGAAAAGTAAACATACATTAAAGCTAATGAAATAAAGAGTAATAAACTTCGGGCTTTGCTGGAAGTGTGCGCTTGGCAGTTCTTGTCTGGTGGTGCCCCCTGCAGGCTGCAATTGAGATTCAGGTACTCGGTCAAGGTCCAAATGGGATTCAAACAGGACTGCATCTCATTCCTAGCCGCTCATCCTTTGTGGGTCTCCCTTAGGTCCTTTTCAGGCCCCCTCCATGCCTCCCCAAGCATTCTCTTCCCCGAATCCTCCCAGGCAACCCTATAAAGACAATAACAAAGCAATCAGCTCAGTTAGGGACAGCTGAGTCTTATTACCCATGGTGCACTGGGGGAGGGCAGCAGAACATCTCTCTGAACCCCCTGAGTCCCTGCTTTGCCTCTCCCTGGCAGGCATTGGTTGTGCACTTGCATGGGGCCCTCAAGGTTTGGGAGCCCTCTGTTGGCCACTACAATAACTACGCTAATGTGCCCAAAGTGACTTTTTAGTGGGGCTCAGCAACAACAAACCAACCCCTGTGTGTGACCAATATCTTCCCACTGTTATGTGCAAAAATGGGGGTTAATCTTCTACAGAAAATCAGATCAAACACTAGTGTCCCCTGATGGACGTCTCTGTTTCGACATCTCCATCTGCCCAGCTGCCTGTTACCACCCCCACTCCCCACATGACAAAACCCGTCTTTCTTAATGAGCTTTAAGGCGAGATGCAGGCGCTCAAACCAAATGTCACATCAGGTTTAACCACACAAAAAGGCACTTGTTCGCACTGTCTCAGTTACATGGCCCGTGATCAATAAATATCATCTCGCTGTCCTGGCTGGAGTTTCGGCTAAATCTCATCCAGGAAAAATCGATGCTTTGAAAGTAATCTCCTGGCCGGCGTTTAGTCAGGCTCATACGAGTCCCGTTTGGCTTCGGCAGGGATCTTCAGCTTGGCCATCGAGATGCTTTTCCCAGATCATGTTTTTTTTAAGCGCTGAGTTCTCCCGCCAGCCACCTGCTGATGAGCCCTGAAGCAGCTACTTAACCCGAATCACCAAACTGAGAGTCCAGCTGAATAAATACGAGGGCGGAGAGGCGTCACACAGAGTCCATCTCATCCGTAAACTCGTGTCAGTTACGCTAAGCTACGGGAATAGCGCAAGTGATGTCAGCCTCCAGGTGCGGCCTAGCATGGCCCGCTGATCCCTGGTGTTTCCTAAAGCCTCTGCCCGCCTGCAGGGAACCGCTTCTGGGTGTTCAAGGACACGGTGCTGCAGCCATCCTACCCGCAGGACATCTCCATGTTCAGTAGTGGGATGCCAGTGCAGAGCATTGAGGCAGCCGTCTGGTGGGAGGATGTGGGCAAGACGTACTTCTTTAAAGGTGACAGGTGAGAGCCAGCTTTCCCGTGCCTTATTCCTGGGCCTCCACTGTACTCTATGTATCTGTAGACATTTATAATAAACTAATTTAGACCAAATACAATATATATTATGGTATATGTAGAACAAAACCAATTCTACATATTATATTTATATGTATATATATATAAAATATAATTTTAAATGATTAAAATTTGCTAGATATATTTATCACGTGCTTTTATTCAAAGTGACATAAAGACTGTCCCTTGAACAATGAGAAGTTAAGGGTTTTTCTGAAGGACCCAATGGTGAAATAATTCTGCTAATCCTGGGATTTGAACCAGCAACCTTCTGATCACAGGCACAGCGTGCTAAATAATACAGTGGAATAGTGAACTAAAGTGCAGTAGTGATACAGTCGTATATAATAGATAATAAAACATAATACTCACACTGCAAACTCTCTGGAGAATTACATTTATGAGTGACTCTGGGTTATCGGCAGGTAAACAGCTAGAAAATAATCAAAGAAGCATCTGGTGCTGGAGGTCGATCACCCTGCTTGCCTTCAGCAGGGACCTGATCGCAATCACCTTGCTCGTTGCCGTGGGCGATGATCTGGCCGTGACCTTCCCGCCGGCTCATGGCACTGTCCCCCCCCAGGTACTGGCGCTACAGCGAGGACATGCGCACTATGGACCCCGGGTACCCTAAACCCATCACCGTCTGGAAGGGCATCCCCAACTCCCCACAGGGGGCGTTTGTGGACAAAGCCAACGGTATGAACCCCCGATGTGTCCGCTGTGATCTCAGCGTTTTTGCTGCGCCAAGGACCTTGTTAGTCATTAGTAAAACCAACAAAGGTTTTAATGAGGTATAAGTACTGCGTGACTTCATGATAAAGAAAGAATGAAGCTAATTGTCCATGTTTTCCGGAACCTTCCAGGCTTCACATACTTCTACAAGGGCAAAGAGTACTGGAAGTTCAACAACCAGAAACTGCGTGTTGAGCCAGGATACCCACGCTCCATCCTGAAGGACTTCATGGGCTGCGACGGCTCAATGGACCGAGATCCGGACACGGGTCGGGACCGTGAGCGGCGTCCCCCAGTGGAGGAGGACGATGTGGACGTGGTGATCAAGCTTGAGAATGCGGCAGGCACAGTGAAGGTGGTGGCCATTGTGATCCCGTGTGTGCTGGCGCTCTGCCTGCTGGTGCTGCTCTACACGGTGGTGCAGTTCAAGCGTAAGGGCACGCCGCGCCACATACTGTACTGCAAGCGCTCCATGCAGGAGTGGGTGTGAAGCCCCGCCCTCACCCAGGACACCGCCCCCAACCTTCTTCAGCTTCTATTGGCTGTTAGGACAGGGGGGAGTGGCCTTCCACATAACCACTCCTTAATCTGAGAGGGGGAGGGGTTCATTAGCTTCCCTCCCCCTCCTATTGTCTCAGTGCATCCGTGAAACAGGGACAGGGACTTCAGCTCGGGGCCCTTCCCATGATGCACTGCGGCGTCGTTTTCTTTGGCGGTAAAAATCGGCAGCACATCTAGTTCTTAATTCCCCCCAATCACCCACAACTAAAGCAAACCTTCTGGAAGACCTCGGATGAATTCGGAAATCACCCTCCTCTTTAAGATTTTGTTTTTTTATCCTTCAAGCTATTTATTTTTATGGACGTTTACGGATCACCTTTTAATGACTCTCATCCCAAAAGAGGACCACTTTCTCTTTATTCCTTTGCCGCTTCTGGAGTTTCTTCTGTCCTCCTTCTGCCCTCCTTCTCTCCTCCTCTGCCTCAGGAGCTGGGAGACCCTGACTGCTGTGGCAGCCTGTCCGAGAACAGCAGCACAGGCGATCTGCAATGTTTTATCCGCCTTAATTACAGATCGCATCCTTCTCTTTTCTTTTTGTTTTCTTTCTAATGCTGCTTCTGTTTGTATAAAAGAGAAACGGCCAGGCTGATCACAGACCCCCTGAGCCCTCGCCTCTCCTCTGACTGATGGGCCTTCACTCTGTCGCAGCGTAAAGTGGAAGACGCCATCAGGTTTCTGTGAGCGTGCGCCTCGCTCCAGTTACAACGCAAGGTTACGAAAAGTAGAAATGAAGATTTCCCATCATGCTCCTGTCATTTTAAAAATGTTGTTTGCTCTTCAATTTAGGGGGAGGCTCATCTCATTATTATTAAATTCTGCTGAGATTTTTTTGGGGGGATGGTAGAGGGGGGCTGAGGTCACATTCCTACTCAGGCGGGAGGGGATCTTCAGAGACAGCTTGGGGCTTTTCTGCTTCCTTCTCCAATGGGAAAATGGACTCTGCTGCCAGTCACGGAATTAGGGGGATGATTGATGTCCATCCTATTCCGGATGGAGACGGATTGACAAGCTGCCTGATTTCAGACAGCAGAACTGGGGTGTCTGCTGGTGACCCCTGTATCATCCAGTACTCAAATCCCTTCCCTCCCTGGCTCACTCTTCTTCTGTTTTCCTTTTCCTTTATTTCTTGGGACAATGGGTGGGAAAAAAGTCGACCAGACCTCAAGATTCGAGTGGTACATTTAGTGTGCTCCTTCCAAATGGACAATCCGTCTTTCCCAGTGTTTGTCTGACTACGGTGGCGATTTATATAATTTTTTTTTGGTTGCTACATCTTTTTGAAGAAAGGACTTTAAACTTTGTCTTGTCTTTAAACGTTTTTTTCCGGTTTTATGCTAACAGACTTTGTGTTTATCTGTTTTGGTTACTCCCTGGAGAGCCCGTGGCTGCAGGTCACGTCAGGACACTCAGTGGCAGTCTGGTTCGGGAAATGTCATGGGGATTATAGTATGGCAATGAATAAAGCGATCAGATCACGACTCACGGCCCGGCGAGCCTCTCTCTGCGTGTGCATGTCCTGTGACGTGTGCCTGAGTGTCCATCCGTGGTTTCTGTGTGATTTGTTTGTTGTAATTAATTGCAATGCTTAACACTTGTTTTGAAAACCATAAGGCACGCAAGTGAAAGCTGACCGGACAAGCTGCATTTGTTTATTGCTTTATCAAAGGCTTTTATCCAAAGCAATGGAAAAGGAGGGAAAGACAGTACCTGGAGCAATTGGGGGTTAAGAGCCTTGCTGAAGGGCCCAATGGTGGGATCACTCTACTAAAGTGGATTTAAATCCAAAGCCACTATTCTGCAGTGACTCCATGTTTATGTACAGGTAAAGGTCAACCATCTGAAGTCCCATCTTGTACAGATTAGTTGAAATTTTAGCATAGATACTCTTCATAAAAGTGGGTACAGCAAGTCTCAGAAATGGCCCCCTATTTCATTTTCAATCGGAAGTATTTTCATAAGATCTGTTTCCTAAATGAGAAGGCAGCGTGGCTGAGAGAGCGGCCATCGCTTGGGTCTCGGAGTACCACTCGTGTGGTATTTGGTGTGAGAAAGGATATCACCTGCATGCACATTACTGCTTTTACAATAACCAACTCCTGATCCAAACTGTTAGCAGTGAAAGAAACCAAACTATTGTGTAAAGTGGCCCTGTGTAAAAGGATAGCTGCCATGAAAAAGATCAAATACATTTATTTCAAGGATTCAAAGTTTTTATTGTCATGTATAGAGTACAGTGCAATTCTTACTTGAATGCCTTCTTCACAGACGACACGATTAAACAAATAAAGCAGCGCAACATTACACTATCTAACAATAAATAAACCACTAACTTACGTGTAATATTAGAGCATTTATGTCATTTATTTAAACTTTATTTTACCAGGTAAATTAAATGAAAACCAGTTCTCACTGCTTTACGTGATATTCGGGAGAAATAGC
>JAODJU010000081.1:23912640-23943741 GCA_026776725.1 Gnathonemus echidnorhynchus
TGTCTCTCTCCGCTTTTCACAAAACAAATAGAAAGGTCTTTATAAGTTAGTATTTCCTCTAGCCAGCAGCTGCAGTCACAGTGGGTCACGGATGTGGATGTGTGCGGCAGACCGGCAGCCTGGGCAGTTGCTGGGCGATAAGGAAAGTCTTTGCATTTTGGGATGGCCCTATTTTGACCCCGCAGAGCTGCGGATGCAGCTTGAAGCATTAGCATGTTAGCATGGGGTTTTTCCGCTAGGAAGATTATGGATCCCTGGAAGGATGTCACTGCCGGGGAAGCATGCATGGATGCCTGGGTCCAGGAGATGATGACATCAGTGTCGGGTGGGTTTGGCAGCCAGCCGCTGAGATCATGGTGCAGGAACCTGACAGCTGTTACAACAACCTGTCAGGCAGCTTCACGTCGTGGCTGAGGAATGGGTCAGGCTGGAAGATAGGGGCTTTGTGACTAGCCAGATCACTCACACAGACAGACAGACAGAAAGACAGACAGATACAGACAGACACACACGCAGATACAGACACCCACTCTTGAACACCCACTCTAGTTATTTTGGTTTTTTAGTTGAAGGTGTTCATGGCCATGTGACATTTCACTATGGGGTGTACGATTTTGCACTGAAATATACTTGTAAGTTTAAGAAACTCAAACTATGACTCGAAGGATCTTCATGGAGCTGCAGCTCCTGACTGGGTCACGCACTCCTGTGGACAGACCTCCTAAACGTGACCTGCAGAAGTCCTTGCCATGTCCGTCTCCCTTGTGGCAACCTGTCTGAAAGGCCCCTGTCCATGGGAAGGCCAGCTGATTGCCCCTGTCCATGGGAAGGCCAGGGTCATGTTTCCATGGCGGCACTGGGGCTGGTCCATTGGCAACATGATACGGTCACCAGCTGGTGCTCGTTTAACGGTCCGTTTTACTGGGTCGCTTTATGCTCTCTGGTACTGCCGCGTGTAATGAGGTGCAGAGGACCCATCTCAATGACGGCTTCCCTGGCCAGCATTAAAAGCATGGTGAGAAGCTGCTGGGATGTATATAGTTATTATGCCTCCATCCATCTTTTTCAGTATGGGGTCATGAGGTGTACAGTAATTATGCACACCCTGATGCATAATATATATATATATATATATAGGCATTTATTTAAAAAAATCTGTAATCATATTCAGTCAATGGCGCCCCCTACCTCCTAGGAGGTGCTCCAGCTTCACTGATATCCTGCCCCTGTTAAATTGTGTTTTTTTTTTTTATCGAATAATTCCACACTATATACACTAAGTAATAATCTATATTTAACAGGGATTGTGCCTTGTGACATGCGCACTCCACACAGCAACGCTCAGCTGGGGCACAGTCGACTTCTTCCCCAGATCTAATCATCCATCCCCCCCCCCCCCCCCCCCCAGGATACGGATCACTGTGTCACGGCACTGCAATGCACCATGGGATTGCCATGCTAAATCGTCTGTTTAAATCTCCCCAGCGGGGATACGGGTGGATTGATGGCTGAAATAAAGTCGCAACAAGCAGAGGGACACTCTCGCTACCCTCCATTGGTGCCGCTGTCTCCCAGGCAACTGAGGGGCTGGGCGGGGCTGGCGGTCCATCTCCAAGGAATACCACCGTTTGAAATCGAAACAGAGGGGTTCCATTCCAGCAGCAACAACATGTTGCCCTGTGGAAAAATTAACAAATGAAATGGGATGCTGGAACACAAAGTGGCAGTGTCCGGTTTGGGGAGTGTCATCTGGCGGCGTGGGCAGGGTGTTCACCACCTGACACTGATATGGGTGACAGCCCAGCTGGGAAATGTCTTGAGCAGCTGACAGGATAAAGAGGGCCTGTAAACACATAATAAAAATGAGGTGGTCGCTGTCATGTCTTTGGGTGATGAGGATCTATGGCCATAACGGTCATTCAAGGGCGTCAGAGCAGGCCTGGAAGAAAAGGAATATCCGCCAGCAGGAGGCACTCTCTGTGAACCTGAAACCCTCTTCTTCTCCTTATGTCAGGATGAATAATTAGCCCGTGGGATGGCCCATCATGGCCGGATCTATCATCACTGCTGGGGCTCATATGGGAGAAAGATTCCTAGATCAGAGGTCACGGTGCTGCCCTGCTGATCCATCACCACTCAGGAAGGAGCAAGGCTAGGCTGCTCTCTGTTTGTTTACTCCATGTTTCCTGGCGACAGAGGATAGAGCGTCTTCTCTGGCCAGGCAGGCATAATCGAAGGCTGAGTAACCAGATCAACTAGATGTTGCACCTTAGAACCCAAGCCAGTATCTTCCTGAAATAAACATAGAGTAACTGTTTGTTCCACCATGTTTTACTTTGTTTCTCATTTCTAAATCAGCCTGAGCCAACTATTTCACCCTGTAATCATTTGACTCCTGCTCCTGAACTTTCTTTGTCATGTCTTTGATGACATTAAAAGAGAAAGAGACAAGACTTTGATTTCCATTGGTGGGTGGGACTATTTGCTGCTGTCAATCACTGTCCGGTTTAGCCCATTGGGAGCCAAGGAAGCAGCCAATGGGAGATAGAATAAGGAGCAGGTGACTGACATCACATGACCTATCCTGCTCTGGAAGCCCCTTTGCTCTCACTCACACACTCCCAGCCCTGTTCATTAATTACCAAGCCCCCCCCCCCCCTCAGAGCTGGCTCATTAAGGAGCTGTTTGGTCCCACACATGGGCACCAGGGGGCGTTATGGATTTTTCTCAATCGGCCCAAAAAGGTGGGAGTGATCAATGATTTTAATTTGGACAAGCCGTTGTGTGACTTAGTGGCTCTGCCTGAAAGAAGCGCTAATGAGAGCCTAGATGGAAGGCGTCCGCTGGCCGGTGGATGGCTTGCTTAATGGGGCATGTGTGCATCTCTATTGGCTGGATGGCTGAGTGCGAGCTCTCACGGAGGGGGGAGTCCTTCTGGTGAGAAGGTCGTGGGGAGGGGGTTGTTTCATCTTGTGTGTCCCTTCATAATATTTTTGAGAAGTGAGAAACCCCCCCCCCATCCCCCCCGCCTCACTGGCAGGTGTCAGCACCTTCAGCTTTCATCACGGGACGGTCCGCTTGCTCTCCACACTCCACTTGACAACTTACCACATAATTTCCTGTAACATTTAAAACAAATAAAACAGCAGATTTCCCACCCCCTGATCCCACCCACCCCCCATGTTATCTGACATCAAAAGAGGGAGGAGGATCCCACCCAAACCCTCACTGTATGATCCCAGGACCCTGAGACACATGCCAGTCACAGAAAGATCCGGAGTCTGACTCTCACAGCACACACACCCCCGCCGGAGAAGCTAAATGCTAAAAGCTAAATGCTTTTAAACTCATAGACTACCAGCAATGAGAAAGAATATGGCTGCATTAATGTGTACTGTGTGTAAGTGATGCTACAGGAGGCTTAACGGCAGCAGAATCGGGACAGACAAGTCCGGAGCGGGCATAAAGCTCACAATCAAAAGGCACAGGAAATGTCAGGGGCCCCACCAAGCCATCCATCATGAGGGCGGGGGGGTGTCGTGTGGTAAATATTGATTATATCTGATCCTCTCCCTCCCTCGCTCCCCCCCCAACAGGGTGTCAGGTCGGATTACATCAAAGGCCATCGTGACCTTTTCCTGGTGGACCGACATGGAGATTTATGCTTCTGGAAGATAACGCGGGGGCTACAGAATCTGTAAGTAATGCAGATCTCCGTGATGCTGTGAGCCCCTCATCTGCCGCCAATGAGCTCCCCCAGAGCTAAGAGATGATGTCATCACAACAGTGCCCCCCCCCCGGTTGGTACAATATTCAGGCCCAACCTCAATTTAAAAAAGAAGATGGATGCGAATGGATATAAAAAAAAAACTGAGCAAGAAGTTTATGAGCGCACTATGGAAGGTTCCAGAGACAAACGTGAAGCTCCTCACATGAAGGTGAACGGCTGTACCAGGCGACTGGAGCACCGTATGGATGCATCATTCTGTCACCAGGGCTCGGCAGAGGCGGATCCCCAGGGCACTCGTAGCAGCCTGTGGCAGAGTGGGACAGGGAGGGTTAGCACTTAGCGATGTAACTGCCTGCCTTGGGATACTGTGTGTCCCCCGGTCTGGCATAATTATGATAATTAAGTAATTATGAGGCTGTCGTTCCTCCAGTCTGCGGTCTGTCTTCCTCGTTGTCTCAACGCGGGGTTCTGGGTATGCCAGGGAAGTCCTTCTTTTCGTTGACTTAGTGTCCCTTCAGGAAATTTGAGCCATGCTTTGTTGCCATGCTTTCTGTGGGCAGGAATCTGCTTACTTTTGCATGTAGCACAGCTACAAATACAAAAAAAAAAAAACAAGAACACAAGAATCTCTCCTAGTGATGTCGGAGGTTTTCAAAACATTTTTCAGACGTAAGCTTTCTCTCTTCATCCATCCATCCATCCATCCATCCATCCATCTAACAGTCACTAACTAACACAGGATCAGAGGAACCCTTGATCTGCTGCAGTGGGTTGGTGTCCCATTTTGGGTTGTTCCCTGCCTTGTGCCCGTGGACTCCAGGATTGGCTCTGGTCCCCCCACAACCCAGCACAGGACACGTGGGAATAGAAGATGGTTGGATGATGGATGGTTGGATCTGACTACTTTCTGACTGCAGGGAGCTGTGTATTTACTGAGGAAATAGGGGTGTTTTGTGGACACCCAGTAGCTTCGCACCTTCGGGTCAGTCCCAGAGTTTTCATCCCTTCTCCAGGTTTGTGCAAGATTCCTGCAGGGGTGCCATTTTCCTCTTGCTCTCCAAAAACGCACCTCGGCAATTCGACGCCTCCAAAGTGCCTGCGGTGAAGGAGCCAGCTCTGGCACTCGACCAGTGGCTCGCTGCGATGCTGAAGCCATTGTGGAGCATGGATGTAAGCCCCACACACCATCATCACTGCGGACCCTGACGGCTTCATCAGCCAGGCAGCACACAGCCCACTGGCTACTCTCCCCCCCCCATCTCCTTATCGCTCCTCCTTTGCTCTCCATCTCTTCCTCTGCATCCCTCTTAAGAAGAATCTGGATCTGATGGGTAGATTATGTTCAGTTGGCAGTGATAAGTAAACTGCTAGCGAATCGTCCCCCCGGTGGAAGGAAGTTAATTCCATGATTTTTGTAATTCCTTTCCCCACCCCATGTATGAAACTGAACATGAAAGATACTGGTCTCTCAAAAGCATCACCCCCCAACAGTTTATTCACTTAAGCAATGGGATATTGCATCCCAGGAAACGCGACAGGAAATGGCGGCGATGAGGGGGGGCAGGATGGTTGGCACACCGCTACTTAGCATCTTCTACCAACGGAAGGGGATGCAAAGGCTCGTCCATAATGGCTGGTCTCCACGGCGATTGCTGGTTGACAGAGGAGTCCCATCGAGTCTTTCTCCTGAAAACAACTTTTACATCAGCACCAGCCTGTAATTTCCTGCTCGTACCCTTTTACGCAGTCATGGCAGCAATTCGGGGTAAGTGACTTTCCCACGGGGGAGTAACATTCACACAAGGGGTCCTCTCCACTCAGAGGTTCACTTCCTTAAATGAAAAGCTCCATCATTTTGTTTGTTACTTATTACATTTCTGCAGTAGGTACTGTAGGAGAGACACAACCGCAACCTCCCACTCCTCCTGGTTAATGAGCACTGATGTCGACATTTTAATGTTTTATTTATCAGACACTGTTATCCAAAATGACATGTTTTTTGAGAAAGTAGGGTCAGACAGTCCCTGTAGCAATTTGGGGTTAAGGGCCTTGCTCAGGGGCCCAACGGTGACATCATTGAGCCAACCCAGGGATGTGAACCAGCAACCTTCCAATGCCAGGCACAGCTGTCTATCAATCTGCCTTGATTCTCCTTTGTATCGGCTGTTTCTGCAGGTGTTGGGCATCCAGCACCTTGAAGGTCGACCGAGGAAGGAGGATGGTGCCACCAGCAGAGGACCCCCCCTCACAATGCCCTCCTGTCAGGTCTGCATATCATCAGGTTCTCATATGAGCAAGATCTCGTAAAAAAACACGGACCAGCAACCAGGGGAAAGCCTCATAACAGCAGACAGGAACATCAAAGTCGGAGGAGATAACTAGGTACGCTGAGATGGGCCTGAGAGTCGACCCGTGGGCAGTATGGTGGCTTACTGGGTAGTAGTGCACCATCAGGCACAGGGGTATGGTCCCCAGTCTAATTTATGCCCCCCAGTCTTAGGTGTATGTGTGTGGAATTGCTGCATGTTCTCTGATTGCACGTATTTCTTTCCATAGCTCAAAAACATGCAGACCCTGTGGTGGACTGGCGCCCCCGTCAGGCTGCCCTCTGCATTGTCACCCTCTGCTTCTTCAGACAGACTCAGATAAGCTATATGGACAGAAGGACAGATTTTATGCTCCATTGAATCCCGATACATATTAGAGTTTGGATATCCCTCAGTGGCCACAGAAAGTGATGAAGTTTGGAAGCAGCATAAATATATTGAAATAATTATCTAGTGATGAATCAGATGATCTTGATATAATTTTTAAAATGGATTTCCACTCAAACCAGCAGACCTGCTGGAATTGCTTCTTTAGACCATTAGATAAGTCTGGCCACGCAGTGGCAGGTGCTCAATGCAGTAAATGGCTTAGAACGTTTCATGCCACATTCAACGCTAAAACAAAAAGAGGACAAAATGTGTGCATGAGCGAAGTAAACATTACAGAAACATTGTATGTACAGTACTGTGCAAACGTCTTAGGCAGTCAAAAAAAGTTTAAAGCTATTTATTGCAATAGCAAGAGAATATTTGGATTTAACATTACAACAAATGCAAATTAACAGTAACACAATAAAAATAAACAAGACCTTCTGTTCTCCAAAAAAATCACTGACATCTTCCCTAACCTCTCCTCAGGGGCACCCCTGCCATTCCAGGTATTTGTTACTTTTCACCACCAGCTAACTTAATTCATGAACTTAATTAGTGAAATAACTTCATACGTATCAGTTATCCAAACATGGCTAGTGGTCAAGTCAAAAAATACATGGATGTTTTGGATGGATGCTGCAAACACCGGAGTGACTTTCAGAGGCTTGGAAATGGCAAAGCTGACACATTTTAAAAGACATAATGTCATAGTTTTGCACCAACATAAAGATCATTTACATCTTCTTTGACTGTCTAAGACTTTTACGCAGTACTGTATGAAGTTTCCAACAAATGCAGGACGGTATACTTACTAAAAACAGCACAGGCTTTCATTTGCACACAGAAAAACAGAGTCCTTTCAAGTGGGTATAGATTACAGGCCAGTGTCAGTTATTTCAGTATATTCTCACAGGCTCTGTAATTGTGCCCATATATGGGATAGGAGCTGAATATGGGCCCAGCCCTGGAGGTACGAACAATGTGACATTAAAACGCCAGACAGGCCCAAAGACTAAACAGCGGCTGCCGATTCTCAGGCGAATATGAGGACGGCATGTTGGTGGGTCACGCCGGACAGAGTACTTGGGGGGGGCAGTGTTACATAAAGCAGAGATGGAGAGTCATGACCCCAAGGCACAGGGGATGGCGAGACACGCCGAGATAGTCATCTCGCAGACAGGAAAGGGGGAATCTGGAACCTCCAGCCAGTCATCTGGCCCAAGGTCACAGGGGAGTCAGGCCACAGCCCCCAGCCGAGGCCAAGGCTCAGCATGACCGAGGTGTGCAGATTCTGCTGAGGCGGCGAGTCTTTCTCGTGGAGACATATCGAGACGTTGACATCAAGCTGACCGCACCTTCTGAACACGTGATGCTCCTTCGCAGGCCATCGAAGCAGGTACTTTGAGAAAGTTCGATACTTCAAGGTGTTGCTTTTCCACTGGTGTAAAAACTGGTACCGGCGCCGAATGACATCATAATACAAGGCAGCGTATTTTGTACTGAAATCGAAAAATTACTGTAGTATCTTATAGGGCTGGTCAATGTGCAATATTAATACCAACATCGCATGTTGTGCACAATTCGAAGACCGCTGGTCAGCTATATCAAAATAAGGCCATTTCTTACTTTCGATTCTGGACGGACTTTATGGCATGGGGGTTAAAGTTTCACTGAAATATTTTCACTCTGTTACTCTGTCATAGGAAAAAAAAAACTTTAAATTATTTTATTATTCCTTTAATAGATTATCTAATATAAGTTTAAAATCAGTTTCAAGTTTATCTCTGCTGCAACTGCATGAGTGCTACATGCGTTCTCCATGACAATCATAATCATTTTCATTCTTCCTGTTTAAATCAGTCCTAGACAGGTTTATGACAAATTTATGAACTCCTGTTCTTTTTTTATAAACACCCCAGTATTTATTACAACAACATCACATCGGTAGAACAGCACGCCAACCCAACCCAACGTACCGAAAGTACTGTACCAAAAGTACTGTTCTTGGTGGATAGCACCCTTTGTTGACCCTAGGATTCAAACCAGCAACCTTCTGATCACAGACACAGCATCACAACTGCCCCCACACTCGCTGTGTGACAGAGTGAAACCGAAGCGTAAACACAATCTCTGTGTTGACACCCGTCAAATAAATGCCCAGGGACACATTTACCTGGTGCCAACATGACATATTCAGGCTGAATTTACAACACCTAATTTATACTGCAAATGTGTATTAATCATGTACAAGTGCTACGAACAGGTATGATAATACATAATCACGACTGTTTCTGCCATTACACCCGACTCCTGTTGGCCGTTGCTCATTTTTATGTGGCTTCCTGCCAGGGTGGTCGTCACAGGGGTATTATGGGTATAACTTTCCTCCTATCGCATTCTCATTGGTTGTGATTCGAAGCAGGTCTCTCAGCAGCCATTAATGGGGCTCCTTTCCCAGCCCAAACCCACATGACTAAAGTCCCTAAGTCCGGTATTTCCACAGTAGCATAACTCCACAGAGGTGACCTCTTAGTATCACTGACAATCTGTCAGTGCCAAAAGCCAGGTTTTCTGATGCAAAGAGCAGATTGCTATGAGGACTCTGGGTCCAGATTTAAGTGTGGGGGAGGAAAGCTGTCAGAACGAGGGTTGGGGTTAATCCAGGGGTAGAAACCCAACAAAACGAGAGCAAGTTGTCTTCAAATCCAAGAAATGATTTAACTGATTGCCATTCTTGTTGTTCTGCAAATAAAGGGTCACAGTAAGAAGACCAGTGCATGACAGACAACCAGATACATGGCAGTCACCTGATCACGCTTTCAAAGAACAATCCAGAAGAAAGTCTGCAAGTGAGATGCCTGGTCAGCTAGTTTGGTGTTTCAGCTAGCTTTCTTCTGTCAGTACGTTTACATGCACAGCTATTCGAGCTAAGGTTATAGCTTGACTACGCCATTTAATCAGACTACCATCCTTGTCCCAGTGTACATGCACGGGAGGGGAATCAATTTATTGACTGAAGTATGTCTGCTACAATAGGTGGCGATATGGCTCCTTTTAGCTTGCTAGTATTGGACTTTTTCCGGTTGACCTATTACAGTATGTGACAGATGTAAAAAAATAATAAAATTAATAATAATGGATGCGTGGACAAATTAAGTGACACAAGCTTTAATTGCAATCTGGTCGGAAGAACAGATACAACAAGATCAAGATAGCATAACAAGAAATAAAGTATTTTGTATAATATACTATGATTGCATGGTATTGGAAATTTTTCAAAATTTGCAATGTGATTTTGTTGTAACAAATATTGAGGTATTTATGAAACAAAAAAAAAAAGTTCAACTTAAATTTCTCACAAAACATTGTCTCGAAAATATATATTAGAAAATATTGAAAAGGAATAATCATTAAAACTGCAAAGCGTGCTAGATTTTTTTTCCTATGACAGAGTAATGTTGTGATGGCATTCAGCGCCAGTACCAGTTTTCACGCTCGTGGAAAAATAACACCTTGAAGTACCGTACTTTTGGTACTTTCTTGAAGTACCAAAAGTATGGTACCTGGTGCGGTGGAAAAGCGCGCTTTAGTTGAGCGGTGAATTGGATAGCTTTACAGCACTGTATATTTCATACGTGCTGTACGTCCTCTGCTATGCTCCGTGCTCCTTCTGTTAATTCCAGATTGAAGCCCGAGGGTGGAGGGGGACCTGTAGAGTATGCGCAGAGCGCCTAGCCAAGTTTGCGTCTGACTGAATGTATGCAGTAAATCGACTCCCAGTTGTATTATCTGGGTGTCTTAGTCCGTCTGGGTGTCAGACTGAGGCTTTGTTCTAGAGTCAGTAGGTCCCTGAGTAAGTCTGTTTACCTGGTCCATAAGCTACAAGATCAACGGCGTAGGAAGCTGGGAGCTTGTCCACACCAGACGAATGAGACGAAGACAGATATTCAGAGTTAGCTGGGCCCTGCTGTTGGCGGACTTAGTCCAGGCTTGGGTTGACAGCTCAGGGGTGGACGTTTCTCGCCAACCGCCACGTGTTTCTGCACTTTCATTATTATGATTTCTGACTGTGTGTGAGAACCTGAGGGTGTTTTTTTTCGCAGCAGACGATGCTGGGATGTGGAAGCATTCTTCTTCCTGTCTCTGTTTGGGGGCCGAGTGCCACATGCCCGCTGAATGCCAGACCCACATAGAAAAGGGGAAAAAACACAAATCAAGATATTCTCAACAGATAGTGTCAGCGGGAGTGCTTTTTCTGAGCAACCCTCATGCTGTCAGCCGCCGTTTGAGGCTGGCCTGAGCTCCTGAAATCCGGTCAATAAATCAATAGGATCCCAGATGTACTAAAGGACTCCAGAGGGGCTCAGGGATAACGGCAGACAGAAAGCAGATGCCAGAGCCCAGGCAGGCAGCCTCTGCGTCCATTACCCACGTTAAGACGCCACGGGAATCCATAGTGCTCATGCTTAGGCACCATTATCGCCACGGCGACCAAGGTTAATACAGTTGCCATTTAATACAGGTAAATAAAAGCGTGTGATTTATTGTGATCACATGCTGATAATAAAACTCCCAATTAATCCTAAATAGATCCATCACCATATTTACCATAATTACCATAATTACTCTTTGGGAATACTTGATGGACCAGACAGCAGAAAAGTGGACACGATATAGAGCAGACATGATGAATTGCTCAGAAGTTGGATGCTTCCGGCATGATTCCCGGTCCAGCTAGGGCGTGCCTCTGCTCTGTGTACTCGGGAGATATTGATTTCTCAGTTCCACCCCTAGGGGGCGCTCATTCATATTCCTGCTCAGCCCAAAAACAAACATAGGTGAGATCCCATGCCGGTCAGACCCATCTCATTTGTCTCGGGCTGTGACGTGTTGACTTAAGACTTGACATTTTTCAGACCCACAGATGAAAACATTACACAGTCTAATTATATCATTATTAGTATAATTATTCTGTTATCCCACAGCAAACATTGCAGTATCATAGTTTCAGCATTCACTGCTACAATAGATCCTTCTCTTCTGCTAGTTGATGCTACAACATTCCATGTAAGTTTGCATTGTTTACTACTGCACCACCCGCTGGCCAAACAAAGCTTCAGCATCTGTCCATGCCACGTAACCCCCCTTCCTAAATTCATTTGAGGATGAAGATAACCTACTTTTTCCAGAATGCCTATGTTTGTGCATGTGCTGGTTGACTCCAGGTCAACCTCGACTTGGTCTCTTTCAAACTGCCCCCCCCACTCCATGCGTTTGGGTCAGTCCACGGTCACCCGCCACATTGCCCCACAATTATATGTTTGCTGAACCCTGTCTAGCATCAAGACTAGGACGCTGTGTTTTGGCTACTGATATATTTAGGCGTAAATCACAGAGAACAGAGTCCCATCAGTTGGAGGTGATGACTGAAAAGCTGTGCCACTGTTGCGAGAAAAGAGGACAGAAAACGAAGCGGGGTGCTGTAGATGGCAGCTCAGCAATGGAGAGAGCGGCATTTATTTTAATAATGTTGTTTTGTGGCGGGTTTGTGTTTTGCTTCTTAGACTAAATCTGGTCCTAAAAGAGATCCTGGAAGCACTGCATGTCAAATGGACACTTCGGAGGGCAGGGTCTGGATCAGATACCAAGAATCCCCAGGTGGAGGCATGGAAAAAAGAACAGCCGTAGGATAGAAAAACATAAAAACATCTAAGCAATGGCATGTTTCTAGATCATTCCGGGTGATTGTGTTCCGCCTGGACTTTCATGTGAAGCCACTGAACACTAATGTGACGTCACAGCGTGGGAATGGTGTTTTGTCTGCCATTTGACAACCCCTCGCCCTAAAACGACCCCAGGGGGCATGGGGGGATTTGTGGGGTCAGAATAGCCCGACTTGGCGTGACAGAGTCCCGCAGCTGTGCATGAGATCAAATCGCAGGGAAGTCTGACCAATCAGAGGAAGGTCACTCCTGCCTTTCTACATGAAAGAGGGATGGTGAAAGGCAATACTCTCGAGAATGGATAAAACGATAATAAACTTGAAGAGGGCAGATCAGAGGTCATCGTTACTTCCAGCAAAGCATTCTTAGATGGATCTGTCGCTGTTTATAGTGAATTTACATTTTACCATGATGAAAAACAAGCTGAGGGCCATAATCATCTTTGGTAAACCGACGGAAAATCCTGCCGATCAAAGGCAAAAGGGGTAATTTCCTAGCCTCTCCTTCAGAACCCGTTAGTGTGTGTGTGTCTACATCCCACAAACACAACATCTCTGAAGGACAAAACATAGAGGCACATCTGAGGCTGGCCGGGCCCCAGGGCTTCATCTCCCGGCAAACACCCAGTGTAATGGTGTAATGCTGCCATAAATCTCTGTGATGAGCACGGGGGCCTGTCACACTGGCCTCTGAAACGGTCCCAGCTTCACCGAGGACCAAACAGAGCTCCAGCCTCCCGCAGGTGCGGCCCCCTGACCCCAGTGGCAGGACGGCCAGCAGACAGTCTGCGCTGGGTTGCACAGGGACTAGCAATGCATCTTCTCTTAGGCCTGGAGATGCACTGCGCCCAGTTACAACGTGGGAGGACCAGCAGCAGGATGCAGGTAGGGAGAGAGCTCCCTGACACTCCTCCAGCTTCAAGCCTGGAGCCCCCACACAGCTCACCGGCTGCTCGACGCCCAGTTGGGTTTATCCTCATTCTACCGGATCACCCGCAGCCCAGCAACAGATCCGTGCCTTTAAATATCCAGCCCCCCCCCTGCGTCTCCTCTCTTCTTCTCCTCAGGTGTCTCCTTAGCTTATCTCCTCTTGGGCAATGGTGGGACACATGCGGCCAGCTCAGAGTGATTTATTTACTATTTTTACGCCCCACTTTGGCAGGCGGCCGACTCGCTGGGGGGACGTGGGAGCATGGTCGCTTGGATTAGCGCGTGATCGGCTGACCTCTCCCTCGACAGGCTGCAGGCTGCATGTCTGGGGGGGGGCACAGTGCTGCGGCTCCCTACTCGCGATTATCCTCTGTTATCTCGCTGTGATGCTGGAAGGGCCTTAATGATGCCGGAAAGGCCATAATGAATGACGGCTGCCGTGGAGTTGGTGCAGGAGGGACCCTGGGGGGAATGGGGGAGGGGCGAGGAAGGCGGCCTGCCTCGCTCAGTGTGCTGAATCCGGGCCGGGCTCACGGGCCCCACTGCAGAGCTGAGGCCGGCAGTAAGCCCGCATGGATCGAACTGATGCTGAGGATAACAAACAGGGCCTCATGCTTATAAGAGCATCGTGTCGCGAAATAGCAGCGCTCACAATCATCGCTGTGACGACGCTTAGGGAGAGGCCCGGTCCAGAAGCTTGT
This sequence comes from Gnathonemus echidnorhynchus, assembly GCA_026776725.1. Classification (NCBI taxonomy): domain Eukaryota; kingdom Metazoa; phylum Chordata; class Actinopteri; order Osteoglossiformes; family Mormyridae; genus Gnathonemus; species Gnathonemus echidnorhynchus. The sequence goes on from JAODJU010000081.1 coordinate 23,926,423, forward strand.
CCTGTCAGCATGCCCACCAGGTGCATACACGGAGGCAGGTCCACAGGGGCACCAGCCCTAGCTGAAAGCTGATTGGCCCCCAGAGTGTCCCCTCTTCTGTTACTCATCGATTCATAACATATCATTGGCTAATGGTAAGGTTGGCCCCTCTGTATGAATTATGGCCCCTCTTATGGCCCCTGCCTTAAAAAATCCTAGAACTGTACTTCCCACCATTACATCATTATTAGTATAATTATTCTGTAATTGACTGCCCAAAGAAGGAGACATGGGAATGAGGAGGGGTGACTCTCCGGACCACTTTCATGTCTCCCAGATTCTGACATCCATAGCTGCACCCCAGCAAAATGAAGCTCCCTTATGTTGAGATTCCTGCAGGGTTCTGAGATCAGGCTGGATGAGGCCCCTTGCTGACCTGCACGGTGAGGACAGGGACTGCAAAAGGGCTTTTATGTGACCTCTGACCTGATACTGTGTCTACATTCATCCTCAGGGGAATGTTCCATATCTGGGAAGGTGACGGGCATATAAAAGGCCATTCTTATCATCAGCCAGTTGAGTGACAGTGGAGCAGGCCAATCGCCTGTCACATGGGACCAGTGGCTCTGTGGCCTCGCCCCTGGACACGCTCCCTGGTCTGTTGTATGTGTGACAGGCACCATGTCTGCAATGACCTATTAGCTCTTCACGTCAGATGGAGGCGTCCTGCAAGCTGTCCAGCAGGCAAGAATTACAAGAAAAGAGTCATAAATAAATAACAAGGCAAGTTGTATTTTAATACTCTGTAATCTCTGCCTTGGCAGTGACCTGAGGAATCATGGGATTATCCCTGGAACCTGAGGCCGGGGAGGTGAACATGAACATTATTTATCCTTTAGTGACGGGAGAACAGCCATATATCACCACCGGGTGGCATTTCTAAATCCCATTTCAGGGGGTGTAGCTAACATGTAGCATTTCCTTTAAAGTCCCATCAACTCCGCCCGCCAGAATAAGAATCGGACACAGCTCCTGCATTGCCCCCAGCATCCTGGGTTTTCAACCTGGTCTGCATGGAGACACTGAATGCACTAACATCACCCTGTGGCATTCTGGGAAAAGGGGTGGTATTTCTAGAAGAAAACTTACCACACAATCCCAGTATTAAATAATACACTTTCTTCCAACTGGGCTTCAGTTCTGCAGACCAGTGGCCGTTTTGGCTGTGATTTAAAAAATGACGGAGTGACCCCTGGCCTTTCCAAAATAAACTCTCTCTGACCCTCCTCGTCAGTCTGCTCTGGCTCATGACCTGTGACCAGCCAGTTTAAGATGCTTCATATTTTTCAGCATCTGTCCAGACAGGCGTACAGGGTGGCAGGCTGCTAAGGCGGGACTGGGTGCATCTTGGGATTATGGGAAATGCAGCCGGAGAACATCTCATTGGAGAACATGGCCAAGGCTAAACAACAAATCACCCTACGATGTGTGCAGGGGTTGGTTCCTAAAACATCCGCATGGAAACAGACCGGACCACTGGGCAATATGACAACATGGAAATTTGTCTAGGGAGGGTGCCAGCAATAGCAGGCCTGTTTTTGGGATGCTGGTTTTCCACCCTCCCCCGTGGATGGCTTCCCTGACCCCTGGCTAGCTTGACCCACACTGACCATCTGAACTGTAACACGAGACTCACAGTATCTCCAGTATCTCCTTCTCAGCTGTGTCTGCTAAGGAGCCCATTTTAATTGATTTAATGAGGAAACAACCCCATCGAAGTCAGCAAAAAGATCCATCTGATCCACCAAAACCATGCCAGCTTATCTGGTACCAGACGAAGCGTGGAATTCCAATGTAGGATTCTTTCTGGATTCTGTTATTGTCCTCTGACGGTTGGCGTTGCCAAGGCACAAAGTAGGCAGTGTCATCCCCTCTGCCGCCTCCAGCCATGAATTGGACATCTAGGTACAGCTGCTGAGTGATGTCATTGAGCATGGCAGGCAGAGGAGTCGCCATGTGGATGGAGCCAAAGACACCTGCTGGACAGCTACCTGCTTGATAGGTATGTGACACTATCATCTTTGGGCTCTGAGGGCCCCTGCAAGCCCATTCTCGTTATCCATTTATCTACACGTCACCAGGAAATGACCTCAGCATTTACGGAATCTCCACTATGGCGTACACCTGGCCAAAGACGTATGGACAGGCGCTTCATGGCAGAACAACAGATTTTGACATCAGTTGGGCCAAGCTGGTAGAACCTTCCGGAATCATAGTTCCTGGTCCTCACATCAGCTCTGAAGATGTCGTCGGGTGGATGAGGTCACAGCCACTTTGGCAGTGAAGATGGCGTCCATGGACAAAACTGCCTCGTTCAGTGGTCGCCTGCCAGCTCTCAAAAATATGGTGGATCCAGGCGTGCCGTGAGAGCCAGGGGTTATTTGAGGCTTAACTGAGGAAACCTGCAGAGTTCATCAAGCCCCCAGCTACTGATTCCAGATGCTGTCCATTCAGGAGGATTCATTACGGAGGTGAGGGCAGTGTACGGGCATGTCGGGGTGGCTCTGAACACCGCAGGTCTTGCCGCCAAGTCATTGTTTAATGCTGAAATGAAATAAGCAGGGCTTGGCTTCTGTTCACACGAGGGGTTGTGGGGGTTCATCGTAAACCCCAATGCTTGTGGATACGTGTGTTTGGCAAACACGCAGGCCAGGTCATTTATAAAGGCTTCCCAGTCGTATCTCGCATTTAATGTAATGCGTCTGGTAAACATCTTGACTTTGAGCGCCTGACCTAACTCTGTCTATCTGTTGTCTTCCTGCAGCATGAATAGCGATATATATACGATGGTGCCTCGGAAACCAAGAAAAAGAAGAGAAACTCTCAGACTGGTGCTTATGTCCTTTAAAATCAGCTCTGTTGTGCTGGACATTTTTCTAATCTAATAGTTTTTCTCAAACTTGTTCCTATTGAAATAGGCAATTTACCTCAAAGTTAGCCCATGTACCTAAATCTTTAAAGTACTTTATCATAGCTATATAAACATTCAATTGAGGCTTATTACCTATAACTTTTACTGTCTATGGCATCATTATACATACAGATGTTTGTCTGTTTGTGGCCAAATCAAATTACAGCATACTGAAGTGGACCGGACTGAATAATATCATCGCGAACAAACCAAAACCCTCCTTGAACTGATTCAGCACTCGTTTCACACCAAAGATTTATGTTGGTGAAATTGTATGCAGGGATCTAGGCTCAAATACTGTCCAGCTTATGCGATACATAGTCATGTAACATTGTCATGTGACATTATCATGTGACATCTTGTCATCTTGATCATGCAGGGTTGAATGTAATGTTTAGGCCTCTGATACATGGAAATCATTATCTCACTGCCCCTCAAACATAACCGTACAGCATAACGTCTTCATTCACAATGTGTGCAAAAGTACCTGACAAGATTTTACCATCCTTAACTCTCTCTCTCTCTGTCTCTCTGTCGCTCGCTCTCTCTCTCCCTTTCCCCTTCAGGCTGCTAAATCTGATGGAGAACAGGGGCATATTGATGGAGAACATCTCATTTCAAACCCTCTCAGGGGACGTTTCTTCAAGCTCCTCCCTATCCGCATAAATAATTGCTGGATAGAAAAGGAATCCCGTGCCCATGATGCTAATCCACACACAAGCTCGCCGGGAAGGCATCCAAAAGGCTAACAACTGTTTCTCATATTAATGTAATACACTGTGCCTCTTTGACGATCCAGTTTGCATAGAGATCTGGCCCACCAGGTGCCATTTTAGTTACAGGTCGGACGATCAGCGTTTCTGTGTGATGGAAATACGGGCCCTTCGCAATGCTCAGCCTCCCTGTGCCTGCCAGGTCTCAGCACTCCCTTCTTGCACGCTGAAAGTGTGGATAAGCTCGAGGTAGGACGAGCTCCTCTGGGAACTGAGCCCATCTGGATCGCACCATCATGAGTTGCGCTTGGGCGCTCCACCTGCCGCCTCTGGCCTGTGGGTGGCGCTATAAGGGCACTCTGGGGACACGAATGGAGAATTACTGCTCCAGATGTCGTTCTCCGTGCTTCAGATACAAACGTGGCAAAATACAAAAAGGATCAAAGTGGAATACTAATGTGGACCGGGTCATATCTATACTGACAGTTTATAGACAGATAACTCAGGTTTTGCCACAGCCTGAGACATGAAGCAATAAAAGCTGTTTGCTTGATGTGGATATTTGTGTTCATTCACTTTCATATCGCTTAATTTACTGGATGCTTCAGCAAAGTCACAGGAAAGCACCAAACCATGGTCCCCACTGGTGGGGAGGTCTTACTATGATTGCCTGGAAGGCATCTCACTGTGATGTGGTCAGCCAGTTCCTGGATGGACCATGGCAAGGAAATGATGCTCTCCTGCACAACATATTTCATGGCTGCGATATGCTTCCAGAATGAATGGGTTAATTTAAGACCAAATGTCCAAAACACATAATCCATGGCATACATTTTCAAGAAAGTAAGTGAAAGTGAATTTTGACAAAGCTAACAGAAGTTCCTTGTTGGATTACATGAGGACTGAGCAGGGGCGTACTTACTATAAGGCAAGGGTAGGTAGCCACCTGGGGCCCCCAAGCTAGGGTTACATTTAAGCATATAACATAATATGATCATTTAAATGATAGCGACATGTATGTTATTTGCATTTTTAGCTGTAATGGACTATTCTACTTTGAGACTTTGCACTTCCCAGATTTTTTTTAACTACTGGAGTGTACTGGTTGTTCACTGACAAGTGAAATGGCACAATATAACAAGTAGAAAGTGGCACAAAGATACCAGACTAACATTACATCACTCTTGTCTGATACTGTCTCGTTGGAGTGGTAGACAACTTGTGAACAGAAGTTGAGAGAACATAATTAAATGAATGTATGCAAAAAACCAAGACTAACCTTAGCAGAGGGAATGAATAAACTACCTAAATTTGACCAATCTGTCCTATGGTCCGATACCCCCCTCCCCCATCAGCAAATTTTCCTGACAGCATTCCTGCCCCCACCCTGATTGGTGAGCTTTACTGCTGACACCCCGTGCTTTGATTCGCATATTATTGATATTCCATCATTTTTAATTCTCTTGCGTTTCTCTTTTGGCCCCCAAAAACCCCCCGTAGCTCACTTAGGGGTCTTGGGTTTGAGCCCATGCCAGCCTAGGACCCCCAGAGAAGTTAGTCCACCCCTGGGACTGGGTGAGGTTTGGTTCACAGTGCTGTATCATGAGTAAGCCTTACTTTAGGTCACTGGTAGTCTCAATCTCAAAAATGACAAAAAATTGACTGAGTTTCAGCTTTTCAATCACATTGTATAGCTGGCATAACTAGCTGAGGTTTTCAGGCAACTGTGAACTTTGATTCCTGCAAACCCTGAGCAGGCTTATCTATGCAAACCATCACCATACCAGATTCACAAGAACCCACACAAGGAACATATAACCGGGTCAGTCTATCCTGGCAGTGGCTTTTGTTCTTGCTTTCACAAATATATACTCCCCACCCTCAATATGAGGGAGAAGAGCAAAGTGGAGAACTGGGGTGAAAAACCATCAGGAAGCACAGCTACCCCCTCTCCCCCCACCTCCCAGCAGCTTCACACCCTAAGCGGGTGGATAACAGGAGAAGGAAGTGAGTGTGGCGCCCCCTGCTGCTGCCATAATGTCCACAGCATATGCAGAGCAGCATGAACCAAAGCGCATGGAGCCATTCCCCAGCCATGCCTCGCAGTGTGATGTCCTCAAGGCCAGCTCGATGAGAATCCAAGATTCAACAAGAATCTAAGAATGCCGCTCTTCGCTCTTCTGTGTTTCTGTGTCTTCAGCTCTTTTCTACAGCCGGCATTTCAGTGATTAATTTCTTCATGCATTGTTTATCAATGGTGCTAACAAGCTCTGATTGAGACAGCTGTACACCCCGCCCCACCTCCATCTAGTTTACCTTCCACAAGTTGGTCTCCGTAGGCTGTCAGACCTTGAGTGTCTTTCAGATCCTGAGCAATGAAACAGGGGAAAACTGTAACAGAGCTGATAGCATTTGCTTTGGTTGCTTGTTACGAAACTGTAACAGGGCTGACAGTATTCACTTTGTTTGGTGTTACAAAACTGTAACAGGGCTGACAGCATTCACTTTGTGCGGTGTTATGAAACTGTAACAGGGCTGACAGCATTCGCTTCGTTTGGTGTTACGAAACTGTAACAGGGCTGACAGCATTCGCTTTGTGCGGTGTTAGGAACCTGTAACAGGGCTGACAGCATTCGCTTCGTTTGGTGTTACGAAACTGTAACAGGGCTGACAGCATTTGCTTTGTGCGGTGTTAGGAACCTGTAACAAGGCTGATAGCATTTGCTTTGTGCAGTGTTATGAAACTGTAACAGAGCTGATAGCATTCGCTTTGTTTGGTTGTTACGAAACTGTAACAGGGCTGACAGCATTCGGTTTGTGCGGTGTTATGAAACTGTAAGAGGGCTGACAGCATTTGCTTTGTGGGGTGTTATGAAACTGTAAGAGGGCTGACAGCATTCGGTTTGTGTGGTGTTATGAAACTGTAACAGGGCTGATAGCATTCGCTTTGTGCGGTGTTATGAAACTGTAACAGGGCTGACAGCATTTGCTTTGTGGGGTGTTATGAAACTGTAAGAGGGCTGACAGCATTCGGTTTGTGCGGTGTTAGGAAACTGTAACAGGGCTAACAGCATTTGCTTCATTTGGTGTTACGAAACTGTAACAGGGCTGACAGCATTCACTTTGTGCGGTGTTATGAAACTGTAACAGGGCTGACAGCATTCGCTTCGTTTGGTGTTACGAAACTGTAACAGGGCTGACAGCATTCGCTTTGTGCGGTGTTAGGAACCTGTAACAGGGCTGACAGCATTCGCTTCGTTTGGTGTTACGAAACTGTAACAGGGCTGACAGCATTTGCTTTGTGCGGTGTTAGGAACCTGTAACAAGGCTGATAGCATTTGCTTTGTGCAGTGTTATGAAACTGTAACAGAGCTGATAGCATTCGCTTTGTTTGGTTGTTACGAAACTGTAACAGGGCTGACAGCATTCGTTTTGTGTGGTGCTATGAAACTGTATCAGGGCTGACAATATTCGCTTTGGTGTTAGGAAACTGTCACCGGGCTGACAGCATTCGCTTTATGTGCTGATCCGAATCTGTAATAGGGCGGATAGCATTTGCATTGTGTGCTGATCTGAAACAACCATCCACTCCAAATCTGTAAGGGACTTTCTTGAAAGGGAAGGACTTTTATTTTATAGCCCAAAACTCTTTGAGACACTTTTATCAGCCATCTATGAAGAAATGGACTCTCGGGGACCCAACAGAAGCTTTGTGACAATGTCTGCACATTGACAAGTTCTTGATACGTTCTGGAATGTCTCAGCTAAAAAAAATATCTTATCAACAAAACCTCACGACAGAACAGCTCCTTGGTCTTCCTAATCCTATTGTGTACCTGCTGGCCTCGTCTCCATGTCCCCAGACTCCAAACTATTTCTGGAGTTACGTCTTCTATTCTCTCACTCCTACAAATGTAGCTGTGCTGAAATTTAATAATGGTGTGCTCTGTAAATCCTCTGGAATATAAATTCCATCAATCTTCCCTAGGGGGTCGACGGATCTGCTATTCTTTGCACCATCTTGGGCTAATGGCCATACTGGAGCCTTCGGAATGAATTCCATTGTGTCCAAAAAGCTGGAGACAACTTGACACTGGTTGTATGATGAAAGCGCAATGAATCTTGCACATAAGAGAGTTTTCCAACAAGTAGGTGAATGTGATTGGATTATAACCATAAATTCTTCCTCTCATTTTTTGTAGTGGGGAGAGGCACCCAAGTCGGTAATGGTCGCATCTGAATTCTGGATTTCTGGGACAGCGCTTCAGGGTGGGAAGTAGCAGGATTTATCTCCCTGTCAGCACATATCCTGAAGAAGCAAAATGTAACAGATGGGAGGACGCTTGCAGGTGATACCCCACGCCTGCTAAATAGCAGGCTTCTCAATAGACACCCTTACCTGTCCTTGGCTTCCGCACATAAATCTCGTCAAAAGGCCCTCAAAATCGATAGCCGTTCCCAGAATGCACCAATCCAGCCTCTGTGGTTTGTAAGCACCCACCTGCTTCCAGTTTTCACATTAAAGGGAGTCAGGTGATGTTTCATGAGAGGAGACCAGGTGGGAGGAGGCCATGACGAATCTGACTAATCGACAAGCAGCCTGTAGGTCTCCTGGCAACAAAACCTTGTAAAGGCAACATACATGGCTTCCTGTCACACACGTACTAAGCTCAATGATCCAGAAACCAACTTTCTTGATGATCAAAGCTGTCCTGTTGACACCCAATTCCCAGAGAGACATCAAATGCCCCTGTGGAAAATGGTTCAGATAAAACTGGAGAAATACACACCCCTTGCTGGTATGGGCAACACCTTTCTGCTTCTGTGTTTCTATGAGGTAGACTGGTAAAACTGGCTAGTGTCTCCGCAACAAATTTCAGCTATGAATTGCGAAGACAGTACTCCTACAGTCACGCCGTGATGCAGAGGGGCTGAAACACAGTTTCCGATTTACAGGCCACCCTCGTTTTTTTCTGCTGGAAGCCCAGCCCATTGCCTGATGCTGATGTTATCTTTGGGTGGAGCCCAGATTGCTCCCCTGAGCTGACCTATCATAATGAGCCTTGCATGCCCTGCGTAGGATTATTTAGCGAGCAAATTTCTCATTGGCCCATGACTCCTTTCTCTCCAAGTACTTTGTAGCGAGCAACGAGTTTCAAGCACTAATTGGCTACGTTTAAATTAATTTGTTATGCTCGTATTTATTTTCCAGAAATAAATCAGGGCTCTGTTTTTGCTTTTACAGATGGATAGGAGATAAGAATCTTATTTTGTAACATTCTTCATAATTACATATATCGCCCTAGCTGCAATTCAATTAGAATGTTTCTTTCATAAAAACCGGGGAGATCAGGACGCCGTTGATCTTGATTCAGTTCATGCTTCAGAACTGAAAGCAGCTCCGTTTGTTTCTCGCTGGAGGGAAATCAAATGACTTCACAGATTTTTAAGGACGGCCGCCAAGACCACCGAGCCGTTAAATTAATTTTCTGCGTTTCGCTGCCACTCCATTTGAGAACGACCTCCGTCACCTTCCCATAGACATCGCCGTTGGTGACCCACTTTGCAGCAGACGTCGCCTTTGCGACCACACCTCTACCCAATGGGGAGATCACCTGTGCGGTGATGATGTAGCTTCACCCCATTGATGCTGTGAGATTTGTAATGTGATGTGATTGGTGGGGGGGAGGGGGAGGGCTTCACAATCATCATGACAACACCAAGCTCCGCCTTCCATGTGTCCACACAACCGTTATCTGCACAGCGCAGAGTTTTGTGTGACCTGTATGTTTCACATTCTTCCTGTTATCTTCTAACCCAATTCCTCCATCATCCATCATCTGAAAAGTTAGGCTACCCCCCAAAAATACATACACTTGCCCCCTTAATTTTCCTTCAGAACTTTGACCTCTGACCTCTTGCCTGCCCTCAGCTGGCTGCAATCAGCTTTGTCACTGATGCAGATGAGCTTTGGAGATGAAAGCCCCATTTTCCTTCCACACAATTAAATAGATAAGCACAATTAATCCGTCTGATTGCGTCTGATTGCAGTCTTTGTCACAAATAATATGTTTCCAGAGATGGGGGGGGGTTGCACTCGTAGAATGTGCGGGTCTTCACAGAACCTAGATGGACTAGAGAGAGTCATCTCTGATGTGGTGGAATGTATATTAACGATAACTTCTATCCATCCAACTTCTAACTGCGAATCCTGGTTGCAGTCGTCGGGACACTATCCTAGGTAGCACTGGGTGCAGGACTGGAGTGCACACACAAATATGACGGGGGGTGGGGGGGTACGTGGCTCAGCAAGTCAGGACACTGTGTCTGTGCTCACAAGTTTGCTGGTTCAGTCCTAGGCTCGCCATTTCATCATTGGGCACCTGAGCAAGGCCCCTAACCTCACACTGTTCCGGGGACACTTTGATCCTCCTTTCTTGAAATACAAAAAAATATTGTTTTGGATAAAAGCAATAGCTAATATAAGAAAAGTACGTAAGCAGTCATACTCTATGGCAATTCAATGATAACAGTTAGCCTGCCAACATGTGCTTGAATTCCTGGAGAACATGCAAATGCACATGGAGTGGGGAAGTGATTTTGACCCCCAGCTCTGCAGGTGCGATCCATCTTGCCACCTTGAATGATCATTTTGTCATGCCAAAATAGTTCTTGCAGTAGTAGTCGGTGATCCTATGGCTGCCATGGTTACAGCCCAACTATGCATTCAGGTCAGGTGACTCTCAGTTGAGGGTTCAGCACCTGGATATTAGACCAGTAGGCTTCCAGCTCCAAGCCCACTCAGCTGCTGAACCCAGCACTTCTCCGGTAAAAAATAGCATTTGAGTGTAACGCTGTAAGCGGCATTAACATCAGTGCCTGCCAGCCACAAATGAGGCTAATTATTCCGCTCTCATTGTGTGGGACCGGCGAAGTGCCCATTAGGAATGTGGATTTATTCCCAGTTAGTGTCAGCGGTACGCTAGCGCGGCACCCGCGAGCCGGCTTTCCATCGGCAATGAGTCATGCCACCGCGTTGCCCAGGAGACTCGCAGCCGACCGGCACCGTGGTACCAGTAATCAGTGTAATTAGCAGGACAGAGGGTGTGAGTACTGCTGGTGTCTCAGAGTGTGTGCCTCTTTGCTGTTTCACATTGTGGCACCGCTGACCCTCACGACATGAAGATGGGGGGCCTCAGATCGCAGGGAGCAGGGGGAGGGGGCACTGCTGTGCTAATCGTTTCCTGGGAAATGCCTCCTGGACCAGACAGCAAACCCCGATGTCGACTGAAAGGGTAGAGCTTCCAAGAGTGAAAGGAAAGGTGCGAGAAGCAAGGCATGACATTGGGGGCGGGGTATAGGATGCAGGGCCCTATTTTGGCGCATCAGTCCTAATCATGCACCTAATTAGCATCAGCCATGACCCAACGTACCTGCATAAAGCCAAGGTTAAACTGACTGAAATATATACATCATTAAAATTCATTCGATCAGGGCCTTTTTTTGTATGGCTTTAAAATTCAAGATAGACACACACTAATCACTAAAAGGAGACAGAAACGGTCTCAGTGCGAGGTTTCCGTACTCTTTCACCATCATGAATAAAGGATCGTGCGGGTTATGGTTTGTTTAAGCAGTGCTTCATCTTAAAACAGAAAATCAAAAGTGAGTCACGCTAATATGCTTGACATTATGAAAGTAATAAATTGTAATGTAAAATTAATTTATAGGTAATGAAAGCAGGACCGGCTGTCAGGCTTGTCCCGTATAATGTCCTCAATTTACGCCCAGTCAAGCGTCTGTATGTGCTGCGGGGGGACGAGCACTACGTAAAAATAAAATTAGCTGGCAGATAGCTCCTTTCCCGGAGCAGCCCACTGGCACTTGGTTGGAGTATAAGGTAAAACCTGTTCTGGGTGTTTCTAGAGGATTATTGAAATGGGAACCTGATGACCTTCGTTGCTGTTGCGTCTATCCGTGATGCTGTCTTATGGACATTCCTAGATCTTCCAGGGTTCACCGTGTCGGAAAACTGGGCCCCATCAACCAGCTGTTACTTGCTGGGACGTGGCTGGGGGGGCTCCTCACTGGCCTGGCTGGTGCACGTTTGAGGTTTGGACCCCAAAGCCAAATGTCTTGTGCAGGTGGGTTTCGTCCCACCCCCGCCAAGACTACCCCACGCCCCGCCCAAAGCTTCTTATCTAAGGCCAGGCACATGGCACAGGCTTATCATTTCCCCCCCCCACCCCCCCCAGGAAACTTCTCCTCCAGTCCCTCTCCGGAGGACAGTTGGGGGGGATTATGGCCCAAGTCTGTCTGGCCAGCGACATAAATCACCGCGATGGGGGACCGATAAGGGGTATCTCGACAAACGGCACAAAGGGTGCCGTGCGGACCTCCTCTCCACTTTGTTTTGCTCCTCACAAAGTCATAACTTACTTCACATTCAGCTCCTGCTCTGAAGATGAAAAGTTTGGACCCGTGCTGGGGCGATCGATCGAATCCGCGCCTTAACCGCAGGCTGTATCTGCACTTCGTCAGATCAAAACGAAGAAAACTGGGGCTTTTCTGAAGCCACCCCATCCCACTCACAAAATTTACTGGCAACACCCTGGCAGCTAGGATCGCGGCACAGCCCAGCACTGCTAGGTGTCACACGGAATAGGGGGCAGGGAGCCATGTTCTCGTTTCCAAGACCTGACAGCTGCATCTCCACATTCCCGAAGCGACTCCCCAGAAGCCCTGTGGACAAGGTGGGTACTCAACTGGGACACTGCAATGGTCTGTCCATGTCCGCTGGTCATTTATAGACCCAGTAAATCGCATAAAATCCCAGCGAGTGGGGTCAAAAATGACTGGTTAGAGAGTCTGGTCCCTATGGGGACAATTATGAGTTTCCTGAAGAGGCGTGGCTACAACAATCCCCCCCAGTGTGAAGGTGCAGAAAATATGTACAGCGAATCCTGTTTGCATCACCTGCTAACACGTACAAACACACACACACACATATTTGGGGAGACCGTCCATTCATTTATATGGGCATAACCCTAATTACAACCCTGACGACCTTAACCCCTACCCAGCCCTAACCTTAACCATAAGTAACTAAACAAAATATAAGACTTTTGGCATTTTTCATTTTTTTATTGCAGTCACGGATTTTGAGCGGACATTTCATCCCCACAATGTACTGCATACCTGGATCACACACGGGGGGAGCGGGGGGTGACAGGCTTTTTTCCCGACCCAAATAGATGGGGGTGTCCTGCCTGCAGTCCTAGGCTTCATTTTGATGTGACAAATAACAGTGAGCATCCTGTCAGCTGAAAAAGCCCCCCTAAGATATAAGAGGCTTTATCGCCTCCTGCAGACAGGGAGGGGTACATGCATACATACGCAGGTGATATAGGCGATACATGTGACATGGGCAAGACGTCACCCAAACTGGCAGCACTTGCTGCTCAGCCGTGCCTTAGTGGGAGGTGGGGGCTCTGACCTGAGGGCAGCGGGGTGGTTAATGTCGTGTAACCATCCAGCTGGAACACACCACAGGGATTGCTCGCTCACTCAGGGGCTCGGGGGTGATTAATGCTGCTCTGTGTGATGGGGAGGTAGGAGATAGAGAAGAAGAGAGAGTAAGGGGATGGAGGAGGAGAGAGAAGGGAAGAGAGAGAAGGAGGGAGGGAGGGAGAAGGAAGGAGAGACTGAAGGGGAGAGAGCGAGATATGGGGGAGGGGAAGGAGATAGAAAAGAAAAGAGAGAAGAGGGGATGGAGGAGGATGGGGGGAGAGAGGGAGAGAAGAGGAGAGAGTAAGAGATGCAAAGCTATGGTGCTGTGGAGGGAGGCTGGTGGAGGGGCGGCTGTCTGAGGCCACTGCTCCGGACAAAAAGCCTCTCAAAATGTAGAAGAGACCGATTATGACTCAGTCAGGGTTGCTGCAGGGCCGGCATCTGTGTGCTGGGGGGTGGGAGCACAAGGGGGTCCCCTGGCCAGGGAGGGGGGCAGGAGCGGAAGTAGACACCTGCTCGCATGGAGCCAGCTACAGCCATGCTAGAGATCTGGGCTTAAAGAAACAGAGCAGGTCAGAGCAGGAACATGACCAGACAGGAGGGGGCAGCACTTTACATTTCAGACCCTGAACGTTTATGCTTCAAGCCCCAGGATGGGGTCCAGCTGTTGTGCCTTTGAACCTTTGAACCTGAATCGGCCCAGTAAGACACTCAGGTTAAGTCTGAAAGTGCAGTGGTGGTGGTGGGGGGGGTGAATTCCATGGCTGTCAGTGCTGCTGATATCCCGCTTGTCTGAAGGGGGTGCCGTGCCAATGTGAAAGCGCTGCTCTCTCACCATCACACCGGCACTCTGTGGCCTCCCCCTGCCCCCCGTAGGCGAGCCACTGACGACACACACTAATCACCGTCCTTCCGCAGGAAGAAGTGGTGGCCCCTTCCTGCCACCGCCGAAGTCATCACCCGCCCTCCCCAGCCTGACGAGAAGCTGGTGACATTCCCTGATAATGTGGAGGGCAGCACAGGTCATGTCTTTTTCATTACTGCCAAACAGAAAAAAAGCATAAATGCCTCCGTAAAAGGAGTCGCAATGGACGGCCATTTGGACCTGGAAGCAGCTGTCCAGAATTTTCTTCAAAGCCCAATAATCCCACCCCCACTCCGAGATCACCTCCGTAACGCCCCTTGCTGGATCCCTGCGGCGAATTCGGCTTTTCCCCAGCAAAATTTAAACATGGGATCATCGTGCATGGGCGCAGCCTTACATAACGATTCATGCCAGCGCCCACAGAGAGAAATCACGGGTCTAAGCAGCACCCTCATGCTCGGAATTAGCATTTCCCTGCACTCACACTTACAGATTTCATAGCCGTCATGCGTAACTGGGCTCAGACACCTGCATCTGCCAAACGAGTGAACAAAATGTTTAGAGACGAAAGAGTGAGTCTCTGGGGGAAATTGCTTGGCGAATACGCGGGCCCCTCAGCTCTCAGTGCCAATTTCACCTGCCTCTGGACGCATTTCACGGTCCGGAATGTTCAGCGTCCCCCTGCTGTTTCACCCGATTTGATAAGCACCTGGAAAGGTGTCAGAGAGACACCACAGGAGCGTTCTGGTGACAGACCCTCATCTGACTTGTAGCAAACTCAGACATGGACGTCTCTGTCTGTGCGATATCTCTGTATGTGTGCAGGCTCCATTTTCCGTGGGAGGGGCGTCTCTGAACAGATCGGCAGGGAGAGGAACAAAACGCCGATTCATACAGATATCCAGCCATCCATCCATTTTCCAAGCCGCTTATCCTACTGGGTCGCGGGGGGTCCGGAGCCTATCCCGGAAGCAATGGGCACGAGGCAGGGAACAACCCTGGACAGGGGGCCAGACAGATATCATATAAACAAACAAAAAAAAATGAAACATGCAGACGATGCACATGGCTCAGTCTCACTTTCTCTTTCCCTCTCTCTTTTCCTCTCTATCTCATTTCCTCCTTGTCCCACCGGCCTGCACCTCCGTGGTCCCCTTCCGCCGCTCGGGGGGGTGTCGCTGGGGGAAGCTGGGCACTTCCTGCCCTCCCCACACATTCCCCCACCCCCCAACTCCAGCCTGGCATGGAGACAGGCTCTCACGGGAATGGCAGTGTAACGTGGTAGCAGAGAGCCGTGTATGGCGTGCAGGTGGGGGTGAGTGTGTGTGCATATCATGTGTGTGTGTGTGTGTATATATATATATATATGCACCCACGTAGACAGAAACACACAGACTCATGGAGGCAGATTTACAGTTAAACGGCATTTGATCATCTGCTTCCCTTTCATTTTGAGAGAGCTCCACAGCTGTGCAGGGAACTGGCAGGGGTGTCTGTGTTTTGTGTGTGTATGTGTGTCTTTGTCTGTGTGTGTGTGTGTGTGTCTGTGTCTTTGTCTGTGTGTCTGTGTTTGTGCCTGTGTATGTTTATGTGTGTGTGTGTGTGTGCGCCCACAGCAGTGCTCACAGTCACACAGCCCTTTCGTTCAGAGCACAGTGATGATGTAAGCTTCCTCCCTGTGAGACACGTTTGGATAAAATGGCTGCTGCCTCTATTCACACGGCTGCCCGGCTGTTTTTTACCCGCTCCAGCAGTCACCATGTTCTGAGAATGGCGCCATCTTCTGTCCTCGACTGCCGGGAGGGTCACAGGCACTTGCGTTGCTCTTGCTTTAAAAGGCAGTTAAACCTTCAAGAGAATGAGCATTGGGTGTCTGAGTGGAATTGGGATGGCGCCCCCTATCGTCAGCAAGGAGACAGAAGGACACGTTGACTAGCGCACAGGGAAACAGACAGGGGGCGCTTAGGAACTGTGAACCCTCACAGAAAAGTGGTGGATGGAAGTGGTATTGAAACACCTCGATTCATTAACCTCACACATCCTCACATTGTTTGAAACCAATATAAATGTGGAAAACAGGTGGATCCTGCCATCCTGAGGGTCTCCCAGATCCAGCATCTCTGTTATGATAACCCCCATCACCTATTAGAATGTTTAAAACTTGGGACAAGCTTCTTTGCAATGGGCTTCTGGGCTCTGATTAAGCAAGCCCACTCACCTCTCGGTTCCGGAACGCCCACATCCGACTTCCTGTCAGCCACATCGATGGGAATCATCTCCAGAATACTAAGATGAGCCGGCTGAGAATCTCCGTCATTTCCTTCAGAACAGAGAGAAACAAAGGGCTTTGTCCCGTTACCTCCGGGGTATCTCTGGAGAGGATGGTCACTGCCATAGGACCCTCTGCCTTCTTGGGGATCGCCTCTTCTTATTCTGACAGGCTGAAATGCATTGCTCAGCAGGAGATCCGTCTTTGCCTGTACTGAGATAATGCTGGTGGTCACAGATTTCTTTGCTTAACTTCTTTTCCTGAGAGAAACAGAAAAATAGCACAGAAATTGTGGCCCTGTTGGTAGCCCCATGGCCTCGCACCATGGGGGCTGTGGGTTTGAGTCCCGCCCACATTTCCCATGTCTGGTTCGTTCCATTCCTCAACTCTGGTTTCCATATTACTCTCACTGTGTGTCCGAATGATGGCCTCTGGGCGGTGTGGCTCAGTGGGTTAGGGTCCTGTGCCTGTTATCAGAAAGTCATTGGGTCAAATCCCTGGGTCAGCAGAGTGATGTCACCACTGGGCCTCAGAGTAAGGCCCTTAGCCCCCAACTGCTCCTGAGACCGGCTGAAATAGTGTCTGCTAAATAATGTAAATGTAAATGTTTCCAGTAGAAAACAGCTTACTTTGGATGAACATGCTACAGGGTAGTAGAGGTGGGGGAGCTCTCCAGATTTGTGTTCCCATCTTTGACGCACTACGCTCCCTAGTGACCCTAGTATGACTTTACAAGCTTGTGCCACACTTCCTTTCAGCTCGGCCCAGGGAGAACAAGCAAAACGCCAGTACTGCAAGAGGGGCACCGCAACTTAAACAATCCAGCAGACCCACAGAGGGCACGTGTTGATGAAGAGC
This sequence comes from Gnathonemus echidnorhynchus, assembly GCA_026776725.1. NCBI lineage: Eukaryota > Metazoa > Chordata > Actinopteri > Osteoglossiformes > Mormyridae > Gnathonemus > Gnathonemus echidnorhynchus. Next base: position 23,943,588 of record JAODJU010000081.1, read on the forward strand.
ACCCCCCCATGGACTTTCGGAGCACTATTGCACCTTGTTACAAAGCACAGGCTTGGCATCGAAGCAGACATATGGAGGACAAAAATAACACACTTTTTCATGCTTAAACCAAATGGACATATCGATCATTGGGGGGGGGGGGGGGGGGGTCAAG
>JAODJU010000081.1:23946257-23968203 GCA_026776725.1 Gnathonemus echidnorhynchus
GGGGACGTCACCTCGTAACACAATGCTTAATATATATATATATATATATATATATATATATATATATATATAATACTTAGCAAATATTAAAGTGAAACCCAAGAAATGGATACAGCTGTGCCGAAGTGTGCGTTCGGGGTCACGATGACAATGGCACGCCATGCGTCATTCTCCTCCTTGGATGGGAACTTCGCATAAAAATGCCGTATTTCACATGTGAAAGGGGTAAGTGGGGTGCTGTGATGGGTAGTATCATGCTTAGAACAACAAATAAAAGGGCTTACAGTAAAGCTGGCCAAGAAGCAGTGGTCCTTATTTGGGGCAGCTGAGGTCTAGTTAAGCCGCTCGCCTGTGCATTTGGAGCGCACACCTTCATCGCGCTCACGGTGCGACAATCCATAGAAACTTAATGCAGATAAAACAGAGGTTTACTCTAGTGTGTACAGCTCAGTGCTTCAGTAAAAGATGAAAATGTCCCGGTAAGCACTGGAACATCTTTTCCCGGATGGGGGTCTGTTCCCTGCTTTCCCGTAAGGGATGAGGGTGCTGGCCGGGGTAGGGATGTTATGATGATTAATGACTGTGAGGCAGCGGGCTGGGCTGCGGAGAGAGGGGGGTGCTGTTACTTGGTCTGAAAGCTCTAATTGCATCAGGTTGCTGGGTTATGAAGGCAGTGGCTTGACAGCTGCAGGTTCTCGCCACATGAGCCGGAGATGGCGACCTGCTGAGCCCACCCACTGTGCTCAACAAGCTGAAGGGGAACCCTCAGTGCAGTCCTCTAAGGAAGCGGGCCCAGGTGCAGCAACTGCACCTTTACCTACTCAGGTAAGACATCTTCAGCAACCAGACCTGTGTGAAGATGGCATTCTTCCCATATACTGTATACTGCTATATGTATTTAGCAAGGATATATACTGTATATATAATGTACTATAAATATGCAATGAAATATGTATTTTTCAGTATATATGGGTTGGTGCCCTATCCTGGGTTGTTCCTTGCCTTGCGCCCATAGCTCCGGGATAGGCTCCGGACCCCCATGACCCAGCACAAGACAAGAGGCTATGGAAAATTGGTGGATTGATTATCCAGTGTATATAAAAACCAACAGATGAAAGTTGGCGACTCATGTTTGGGGTCTTGCTGAGATAGCCCTGATCATCAGGTGCCCTGATAACTTCGGGGAGTGTGACCAAGAGGATGGATGATGTAAAGTGGCTCATCGACAGGCGAGGCGGGTTTCGCGAGTTCTTTGGCCGGCATACCCAGTCTGGCCAGTGGACTAAACTTCCCCTGACAGTGTGTCTCCTCCAGCAACATCTCAACCAGCCTCATCCTACTGCTGACCTTCCCTGGCTCTCTGTCTTTTACCTCCATTATTGCAAAATGGTTTCACTTGGCATTACTGGAAGCTCTGTTGTATGTCGCACCTACACTTAAATCCTACTCAGTTCTTTGGGCGCTATTTATTTGAATAGCTTTACTGCTGTTAAGTTCTAAGCAGTCTTTGCACAGCTTTTGTTCTTTCTCTTGATGCTGGTCACTCATAGGAAGCTCAGACTAGCAGCACTGGTGCCCCATTGGCTCCTTGACATGCTTGTGATGTTCTACCTGCCACACTTGTACGACACTTAGAGATTTCACTATGAAACATGTGTTACATATTGACACACACGATGGGCAGCTTAGGGATGCCCGGGCACCTCACTGCATACCTTAGGGCTTGGAAAACATGGAGAGCCACACCAGGTGGGCTCAGTAAATACTATGTAACACATTAAATATTATGACATTCTGCCATGAGCGGGCATCCCACCCAGGGAGTCTCCTGCCCTCCCTCCTGTCCTTCCTGCAGGAAGCTCCAGGCCTCTGGATAAGTGGTTACAGAAGGCGGATAGATGGATATTATGACATAATCCTAATGATAATGGTTAACATAACACCATTTCCCATAAAAAAAAAATAAGATCCATACATACTTGCATATAAAAACGCTTTACGCAAGAAAATACAATGCAGACAAAAGGCGAAGAAAAAATGGAAAACTCAGGTACTGAAACAGCTTGTTGTAACGACGATTTTCACAAGGGTGGCGCTCTCCTATCCGCATAAACCAAACCCACATCCTGGCCCTATAGGATGTGAAACCCCCAGGTAATCCGTTTAACCCCCACCAATAATCAGTTTAACCCTCCCCCAGGTAATCTGTTTAACCCCTACCAATAATCCGTATAACCCTCCCCCAGGTAATCCGTAACTGGCTATTTCATTGCTTGAGACCCAAACATGTTTTAGCATCTAAAACATTACTCTGAAAGGGTCGTTGATTTGTCATTTGGGTTGGGTTCTGAACTTGTGTTTGCATGTTCTCTCATTATAAAATCCTTCAAAGGCCAACGGCAACACAGTTTGTGCTGTTTCCTGTGCTCATACCACGCTGTTTCTCACTACTGCTTCCAGAACATTCCATGGACATCTGGTTCTCGGTTGTCTTCTCATTCATCACCATCCTCTGCAGCAACATTACCCTCGTGGTGTGCCTGACACTGAGGCAGCACTTGCCCCCGTGCAATAGGAGCCAGTGCCTCAGATGCCCCAGGATATGCCCAGCAACCCTGCCAACCACTGCCAGAGCTTTGCTGTGAGGTAAGAACTGTTTTGGTGCATATTTGGCTAATGGGGGGGGGGAGGGGGACACAGCCTCCTGCAGTGCTGGAGATCAGATCCCACCCTGTGCTGCGTGGGAAGTTTTTATGTTTTCCTCTCTGCAGTGTGGGTCTCCTCTGGCCACTTCAGCAGTCCAAAAACAAGCAGTCAAGATGGGTTAGACTAGTTTCTGTATCATCTCTGTGTTCGACCCTCATGCAACCAGATTGGGTCTCGCTTCAGTGTGTTGCTCATGCAATGAAAACAAGCAGCTCTCTGCAATAAGGCTCTGTGTCAGCAGATTAAAGCAGGGAGTTGTGGGATTTGTCATGTTTGTGTTAAAAAGATTATGGAAGAGGCTTAAGAGACTGAAGATGAAACCGTGGTCCAAACTCACATTGATAGTAGTCTTTCCTTTTATGCTTCTAGCAAGTGACATAGAACAGCATAGAGAACCCATTCTTTGATGGACTTTGGCTTTGACCTTGACCACAGTTTACACTTGCTGTTAGCGAGCAGGCACACTCTATCTTTTTCTGTAATGTTAGTATGCCCGAGAGGGTAGGGCAGCCAGTTGGCCCCCAGAGGTTTTTTTTTCCCTGCTTAGGAGTTTTTCGTTCCTCTCCTCTATTGTTATCTGGCATTGCTTCTTTCACTTCTTTGTCTTCCATTTTCCCTGTTTTTGTATTATTCTGCATAAATGATGTAGCAATGTGTTACAACACACTGATGCGTAGCTCCTTCGGGCAACTGTGTTGTGAAAGATGTGAAATAAAAATGAATTGAATAGAAATTGAAAACCAGTGTTAGGACTCTGTTGCACATTATAGGGTCCAGGGAGTAAATGTTGTTTATCACTCTAAATGCAATTCTACCAGCATGTTTTGTCGAGGATCATCAGTAGGGATTCAGATTAGATACCATTATCTTCTTATGTCTCAAAATTTCAGAATCACACAGAAGGACATTTGCTTGTGTGCACAGAGTAATTCATTCTGCTGTGTACTAGTCCAGTTGCTGCAAGCCCACTAAATCGCTGGGAGTAGAACATTTAATCTGCCCTGAAAGGCGGGGGAGCGAGCCGTGTAATCAGTTACGCCTGCTTATATTGGATCTATAAGTCGAGCAGGATCAGAGGACACCAACTTCAAGGAACCTCAAGGTTGTATGCTCGAGTCTCAGGAGAGAGGCCAATATCTGAAAAAGCTTCTTAAGCGTATATCCCACATTGTGCTTTTTGGGCGGAGGCTCCTGGAATCGCTGTGAATTGGAAAATTATTGGTTATAAACAGTGTGATTCACCACCACTCAAACTATGCATTTGCGTGGGGCTCATGAGGGCCCCCTGTTGGCCACAAATAATCATCATGCAAAATATTTGATAAACATGTTCCTTATTTAGGAGAAGCAACGTGTTCTGCTAACTAGTTAGCTAGCTACCATCTGACTCTAGCGAGCTAGTTTGTTTTGAAATGTCTGAGGGAGGCATAGTGGGCCCCAGTGGCTTTTTCAGCGGGGGCCCAGGAACAAGAAATCTGGCCCTCAGTATGAAAGATACACATATTTATACAGTATACCATAAACAGAAGAATGGTGTGCTTGTTGTTCAATTCTGAATTAACAACAGCATGTCTGGGCTTCTTGGTTTTAAGTCACAGTTGTTTGGCTTTCTATTGCAGCTAGGGCCCGGCTGTTTCTAAAAACTGCAGTGTGCTGTACAGACCGCACACAGATCAAATCCAGCAGAGGTGCCCAGTGTGGGTCCTGTCAGGCTGGTATAAGTGCATGTTCGACATCATTTAAGCGCTTGACTGGATTAAGTTCCCAATTTAGCCGAGTCTCATAGCCATAAGAGTGCTGGACCGTGATGCAATACCCCTGAAATACAGTGTCCATGACAGCGACTGCCTGATTCCTCTTCGCACCAGTGAAACCAGTCCATCCAGGAAAAATGCTGTTTAAATTTACACAGCATAACCAGTAAGAATAAATTCGTTAAAAAGCAAAGATGATTGCAATGAGGATAAATGCAGACGAAAACAGGCATTGGTTTGTTGTTCCTGGGGTCTAACTCAAAAAGTCACTTTAGGAGTCACTAGTACAGTGACTGGTTGTGGCCAACAGGGGGCACCACAACCCTTACACCCTTCACACTGGTGGTAAACAGTCGCTGGGTGAAAAGTAAGAAAACAAATGGTTCTCAAAGAGAGAGCTCCGGATAGGTCTGCAGATCATGGTAATGCTATAGCGTGGTGTGTAGGAGAAGTCCAGCCGCCCCCTGCACAGACCAGAGGACCCACAGGAGCACTGAAAGGGAGGACAAGGATCCATCCAAAAATAATGTTGGCTTTTTATTTGAAGTTGCCGCCTTGAAAGGAAAGAGGTAGCAGAAGCAGAAGCAGGATGGATGGACCATTAGCCATCGTGATCTGTGCCAAGACATATAACACTGATGTATGGAAGGGGGGGTATCGTGTAACAGCCACACAGGATTGTTTGTTCTGTGATAAGGACAGCAGTGGACTTTGGGGAGACCCACTGCGTAGGGAAGGCTGCCTCCGGCAGGTTCCAAATAGCACCACCAAAGGGAGCTCACACAATGCGTGACGATATAAGTTAATCTGTATTAATGGTGGTGCTTTGCACACTACAGCGGATAGATCACATCAAAAAATCTGAAACCTCCTAGTTCCAAAAGGCAGTAAACCATGTTTCTAAGATCAGCTGTTGGAAATAATCAAATTTTTATTTTTGAAATAATTTCCACCCTGGGGACCGATACAATGTACACACCAATGCCCTATGCTAAAGAAGAGCGAAACATGCCAGTAATTGTTTTTTTTTTCATCTTTTCAGTCTGGAGTTGCCCCCTCCATCTTCACGCCCTCTAGTGGTGAACAGGTATATTGACAGCCGACTGAGGGGTCTGATAAAGCAACTGAGGGATCGGACCGCGGGCTACAAGGAGAAGGTCATCGACCCGTATGCCTCATCCCCGGAGCACAGCCCCCCCATCAGTAGGTGTGACTCCTCTGTTATGGAATCGGCTGATATGGCCATGATGTGGAGGAACTGATCCTGGGGAGGGGGGGTTGGTTTGGGGAGGCCTTGCTCTTACTGAATCCAGTTGAAATTCAGCATACATGAGTCTGTTTTCCTTACGGTCATGGGGGGCCATGTGCTGCAGCACCAGCTTGGAGAAAGCGGCATGTCCCAGAGAAAGACGAGGAAGAGGAGGAGGGAGGGGATGAAGGGGCGACCACCAAGGAGGGGGAGGTGAAAGTTGAGGAAGCAGGGAGGGAGGCGGATGGGAAGATGAACGAGGAGGACAGGGAGGGCGGCCTGGGGGACAGAGCGGCAGGCCCAGCCCCCTCTCTCTCAGGCACCTTCTGTCTGCTCAGGCCGCTGGAGGAGAAGCTGGACGCATGGCTGGGCGAGACCCTGGATCCCTTTACAGGTGGGGGCCAGAACCACCCGTAACCATAGCAACCCCCCCCCACACACACACAATGAAGAACAAAATCTGAACAATATATCATTGCAGTGTCTCACTGTGTGTGTGGTATGCAGTGCAACGCCTGTGTGCTTACTGGAGATTCTGTATCACTTTGATATATCGCTCCAACTTTGTTAGCACTGTCAAACGTCTCAATGTTCAAGAATGTGTATATAATCTGAAAAAAAAATCTCTAAATCAAATAATGAGCTCATAAATATTATTTAGCGGCAATATAACTAATTGTGATTCGCCTGTTCTTTAATAATTTTGTCTGCGTTAGCCAATCATACTGACATAACATCTGTGATTAATTTCTCGTTTTGTGGTGGAGGTGTGGTTAAGAGAATATTATTTGAATAATGGCTGGAGTAATTTGACCAGTAATTCTGCCTGAAACGCCCCTCCATACTAGACACCTGAACAGCACACTTCTTGTTCGCACTGGCTGCTCTTTCACTCCACCTGGACAATCATTCTCAGTGTACTTCCTGTCTGCACCTCATGTTACACTCCTCTTCATGCATGTTTTGAACAGAACCATAATTTATGTAAAATCTTTTAAAAAATTTGTATATATTTTATTTGCGTCTGGTTAGATGCTAACTAGCTTGATGAGTTAATGCAGTCTTGGGCTCCTCTAACAGCCATCCCACACCCCCCTCTCGACCCAGACCGCAGGTATCTCTCCTGGCTCGGCATTGTGACACTCGCCTTTGGCTACAACGTCTGGCTCATCCCAGCGCGCGCAGCCTTCCGGTGCCATACTGAGCGCAGCGCCCCCTTGTGGATCTGCTGCGACCTGCTCGCCGACACCGTGTATGTCGTTGACATGCTTGTCATCCAGCCCCGGCTGCAGTTCATCAAAGGCGGCGACGTCATTGTGAGCTTCGCCCTGTGACCGCATGTCGAGCTATCACCTAAACCTTGGTATTTATTACTCTGGACACGTGGGGAACATGCAAACTCCACAGGCATACAGCAGAGGTACCATTTAAACCCCCAGCCCTGAAGGTGTCAGGCAACATCGCCACCTACTGAGCTACCATGCTGCTTGAAAGCAGACTAATTCAGTTATTCTTTTTCATATTAAATGTACTGTGTATTCCATGGGGTCCACTAGGCTCTACCAGCCAGGACCAAAGTGCTCAGTGTTCTAGATAGTGTCCTGTAGGTTCTGTTGAGGGTCCAGTACCATCCAACCACCAGAACTTTGAAAGACAGTCGTGAGAACAGAGCTGGACTCATGGGCAGAAACAGGAGGCTCTAGATTTTGGGTAGTTATCAGACTGGCAAGAAGTCAGCTAATCAGGGAGACGAGGACATGGGATGTCTGGAGATAGACAAGGTGAGCAGGGGAATAGACTGGAGATGGTCCCTCCAGGGAACAGGTGAGGAACAGGAGTCAGGAAACAGGTGAAGAACAGGAGTATGGAAACATAATGTTTTAACCCAAATGCTGGCCCTCATCACTGTGCTCTGCTTAAAGAGTCCCTCCTAAGCTTAATTAGTGGATGTGTCCTGGTTTTGGAGCAGAAGTAGGTTCTGTTGGTCTCCCGTAACAAAGTGAGATTTTTACACTCGGATTGACTGGTGTCAGGAGGAGAAGGACGTTTATGGTTTTGTAGCAATCTCATTTCACGATGGTCTGAGATGCCCTGGAGATAAAGTGAGACTTTTCTTAGGGTCTGCAGAGATCTGTTTTTCAGATTAACTTGGGGTTTGAAAGGTGTGAGTGCTGGCCGTTGATCTCCCGGGAGAGATAGAAGTGAGAATCTGACATTTCACTGGGAAATTCTCCTCACCTCCAGGAATTTGCTTCAAAATGTAGAACTGAGGCATCACCTGTGGTAGCTGGGTTTATTTTCAGGTTTCTGAAATTTAAAGCAAATTTATAACTTTAATATTTAGTCTTCAGAAGAGCCAAGCACTGGCGTCCTGTGGGCCTTTGTTATTAAAATCCAGTTGCTCCACACACTTCTGTTATTATAATCCACTTACCCGCTGATCTTATTATACTCCAGCACCACGACGGGTAATAGGCTACGGGACAGCAATGTCATTACAAAGCCAGAGAATTAAAGAGTAATGTGTGGGTGCATGTGTGCATGTGTGAGACAGACTCATTTTCTCTCTTTAAATTAAGGCGGACAGGATTTTAACAACAAAGAACTATCGAGACTCCACAAGATTCAAGGTAGGGGACATTAATCAAAGACGATAACATTCTCTCCACTGCACTTTATCATGGCATTAATAACTCTTCAGGAGTCTTGTGGCCTCAAGTCCCCTAAATAATATTTAATTAAATTACCAATATGTTTTAAAATTAACAAAGCTTGGACACTGGCCAAACTATCCTAGGCAAAGGTACGTCTACAGCTTGACTTGGGTAGCCTAAGTGGTACATTGTTTGTCAATTTTCTTTTTTTAGTTTGCTTTGCGAATCTGCCCATTCTTACTCTGGGGTCCTGGCACTCCAGGTTCTCCTCATGCTGCCATGTTGGTCTTTTCGTTCTTCCTGCAGACTGACCTCATGGCGATCCTTCCCTTTGAGCTGCTCTATCTTCAGTTTGGCTTCATGTCCGTCTTCAGGGCCAATCGCATGCTGAGAGTAAGTTCCAGAATCTCAGGCAGGGTCCATGGTGCCCTGAGTAATTGTCATGTGGGACTATTGCTCAGAATGACCCCCTTTTCACTCTGTAGCTCAGATCATTCTTCGAGTTCAGCGACCTTTTGGAGAGCATGACGACGAAAACTTACATTTGGAGGTACGCAGATGAGCAGAGTCCAGTGTGGCTGCACCTCCCATGTACAGACTCCATCGCCATTCCTCCACTAATGGCCAATGAGATGGTTCATATTCACTAACTGATCTTCTAAAAGATTTACATTGGGGTCTAGAATCATGATTGTATGGTTGTATCACTTACTATAGTGACATTCTGTTTCGCCTGGTATTCCGTACTTAGACAGAAGAGTTAGATTTTGGGAATGTCGTGTGTTGGGGCAGAGTGATCCGGACCGTTGGCTACCTGCTCTTCATCCTGCATCTGGATGCTTGCCTGTACTACACAGCATCAGAGTACGAGGGCCTGGGCTCCACCCGGTGGGTCTACAATGGCGAGGGCAGCGCGTAAGTAACACACCCAACCCAACCAAGGAACATAATAATCCCCCAATAGCCATATGCTCCTGGCCGTGACAGTCGATGCTCACGTGGCACCCTGGGCAAGCTTCACCTCCAGCACCCCCTGTCTGAGACAAAGTGAAATCAGCTCACAAAGACGACGCCCCCACTTAGAACATACTGTGTCGCCTAATGGGCTGACTAGCATGGGCTCCAGGGTCTCGTTTAGCTATGCGCCCACTCTATCCCAGCCTCTGCTCCGTCTCCCAGTGTGTGATGTCGTAGTGACGGATTCACACGGTAACACCAGAGTTCAGGGAAACACAGCTGCAAAATACTTTTGCCTGATCCCTAGTGTGTATTTGCCTGTCATAGATGTTAATTAATTATGTGCTAATTATACACCCCCGCTGGCAGGTATTTCATCAAGCTCTTCTGTGTCACTCTTTAGCTACCTACGAAGCTTCCTCTATGCGGAGAAGTCCCTCCTCATGATTGCGGAGCTGCCCTTGCCTGACACTTTGTTTGGGCTGATGTTTCAGATGACGAACTACTTCATAGGAGCTGCCTTCCTGTCTACGTTTCTGGCCCAGGTAGTCAGCACACTGCCCCTTGTGGTTTGTGTGCGTTACTGTTTTATTTATATGCAGATAATGGGGAAGGATGAAATCATCTAAACAGCACAGGAAAGGGGACTTTAACTAAGTGACTGATCACATTTACAAGCAGAGCTAAAAAAAGAGACGCCATATTGGGTTTCATGCATTGGTCACAAAATCTACAAAAGTACTTCATGCATTGTAGGGAAAAAATCATGTCAGAATATTACCAAAAGGAGACAAATTGCATCAGCAGAGAGAAAATTCCCCAGCAGGGATAGATGAATGTAGCTAAACAGAATAGTAGCTAAACACCACAAAAGTTCAGCCTCACAAATGACCACAGAACTGAATCCCCCATCTTGGTGAAAATGGCATGATGTGAGATCCGCAAAGCTGGAATGTATGACTGAGCTATTTGCAAACTGCTTGTTTGTAAATTCACTGCAGAAATACACAATCTAGTGTAAGGAGCACAAAAATTAGACCCAATGCCACGTAAAGGTTGGCTCTCCCCATCAATCCAATGCCATGTGAAAGCTGTCTCTTTCCATTAATCTAATGCCACATACAGGCTGTCACTCTCCACCAATCTAATGCTGGGTAAAGGCTATCTATCTCCAATAATCCAATGCCGTGTAAAGTCTGTCTCCCTACACCAATTCAGTGCCATGTAAAGTCTGTCTATCTCCAATAATCCAATGCCGTGTAAAGGCTGTCTTTCTTCACCAATTCAGTGCCATGTAAAGTCTGTCTATCTCCAATAATCCAATGCCGTGTAAAGGCTGATTCTCTCCACCAATTCAGTGCCATGTAAAGTCTGTCTCTCTCCAATAATCCAATGCCGTTTAAGGCTGATTCTCTCCACCAATTCAGTGCCGAGTAAAGTCTGTCTCTCTCTAATAATACAATGCCGTGTAAAAGCTGTCTCTCTCCAATAATCCAATACCGTGTGAAGGCTGTCTCTCTCCACCACTGCAACATGATGTGAAGACTGTCTCTCTCCAATAATCCAATGCCATGTAAAGGCTGTCTCTCCAATAATCTAATGCCGTGTAAAGGCTGTCTCTCTCCAATAATCCAATGCCGTGTGAAGGCTGTCTCTCTCCACCAATTCATCTTTGTCTTCATTCCTCCAGATGAGGGTTGTCATCAGTGCTGCCACTGCCAACCAGACCTGCTTCCGCAAATCCATGGACAATGCAGTGACCTACATGAACACCAACAAGATCCCCAAGCTGGTGCAGGACAGAGTGCGCACCTGGTACATGTACACCTGGGAGTCCCAGGGCATGCTGGGTAAGGAATTCCTTACATAGTAGTCTTCATTGACACATATGGATAAAAAACAAACATGAAATATTACAAACAAGAGCCCAGTAATCATGAGCAGGGATGGAAAAAGGATTGATGTTATTTTATCTAGTCATTTATTTATTATTTTATCAGATGATTTTATCAGATGCTACCTGAAAGACTGATGTGTTTACTGAGTATTTATTTATGTTCCACAGGTAACACATGAGTAAATTTTATTGTATGATGTACAGAAGTCCTGATACAATAAGTTAATTTATTGTAAACCCTCACCACCTTTGGATGGAGAAAAGCCAAAAACCAAACAAATTCCTTTCCTGGCTGGGGGTCCCTTGGCCTTCTCTAACAGGGAAGCAGTCACCAAGACTGGCCTTTCCATGATGGTATTTAACAGGACCTAGTTTCTGCATGCGTACATCTGGAATTGGCTTCATGGTAGAACATTTGTGGTGACAGCTGTCCTTTTACAGGAGGTGAGATAGGTGTGCAGCAGAGTTAAAGCAGACCTCTCTCTCTCATGCCCCAGACGAGTCGGAGCTGCTGGAGCAGATGCCCCTGGTCATGAGGACGGCTATCGCTGTGGACATCAACCTCAGCACCTTCCAGAAGATTGATCTCTTCAAGGTGAGTGGTACTCATCCTTGTCAGAGCTCAGATTCAGAAACAACCCCCTGCTGAATTATAAAGGTTTTGCTTAAGTATTGTTTTATTTCTGTGAGACTGAAATTGCTGTTTGAATCAGCTCATTTGTAACCTCCTTTTTTTTAAAATTAGACCAGAATCATTGCAGAGACTGACGCGTTTATGCTTATCCCATTGCTTAATGTTTGCTGCCCCCTAGTGTCTGCATCTTCCACTCACATTATGAATGAGAAATCGCATTGCTCCACAAATTCATTTTTTTCTGTCTGCTTTCCATTTAATCAAAACACTTGCCTGAAAGTTTTCCAAAGGTAGTTACAAGAGTTTGTTTACTAATAATTGCGGAGAATTTTAAACACGACAAAGGCCCCAAACATGGGGATAAAATGATGATGCAGACTAGTCTTTACGAGAAAATGGGATTACTTTTTTCTTTTGCTTCTTTCACCTAATGGTCTAATTAGTGTAACACCTATGTGGCCGGACTCTCCTTAAAGGGCCAGCTCCCAACAGTGAGCCATGTAACTGGTCTCTTTTAATGGTCAGCTCCCAACAGTGAGCCATGTAACTGGTCTCTTTTAATGGCCAGCTCCCAATAGTACACCATGTAACTGGTCTCTCTTTAATGGCCAGCTCCCAATAGTGCACCATGTAACTGGTCTCTCTTTAATGGCCAGCTCCCAACAGTGCATTAAGTAACTGGTCTCTCTTTAATGGCGAGCTCCTAATAGTGCACCATGTAACTGGTCTCTCTTTAATGGCCAGCTCCTAATAGTGCACCATGTAACTGGTCTCTCTTTAATGGTCAGCTCCCAATAGTGCACTATGTAACTGATCTCTCTTTAATGGCCAGCACCCAATAGTGCACCATGTGGACTTTTCTGCTCACAGGGCTGTGAGGGGCAGATGCTGGTGGACATGCTGTTGCGGCTGAAGCCCGTAGTGTATCTCCCAGGAGACTTTGTGTGCAAGAAGGTGACTGTGAGACATCTGGGGTCAAATCAGTGTTCAAAGAATGGAACTTTCTGTTATGTATGGTGGGAAACAGCAAAGGGGTTCTGTTTAAATTGTTTAAAAACAAAAGAGACTGAACAGTAGACTGTCATTTAAATTTTAATTAATTTATTCAGTTCTGCTATATATTTGACCATTCATGGTGCTGTATTTATTGTTTACTTACACATTGTGCTATGTGTATAAACCCTTATGTATGTATATTAACTCCAGGGTCCAACTCCCATGTTTCACATTGTCCTGTGTTTTTTCACTATAAGTCCTGTGTAACCCAGTGTATGTGGCACCGTGTTCCTGGGAGCTTCATGATGTAGACTTTGAGGCTACATGTTAAGTTGTGTCCTAATAGTTTAGTGGACACCACATCCTTTGAACCAGTCTGGTCCAAATAAGTTCAGTGACGACCCCGTCCCCTGGCTCCGGCCACCACCCCCTCTCCTCAGGGGGACATCGGGAAAGAGATGTACATCATCAAGGCCGGGGCCGTGCAGGTGGTGGGGGGGCCAGACAATAAGACGGTGCTCGTCACGCTCAAGGCTGGATGCGTCTTCGGGGAGATCAGGTAGGCCTGTAGAGGTGAGGGGCATGGTCAAGCCTTATGGCCTTGTCGACACAGATAGGTGGCTCTGCTTTGAAAATACAGCATTCAGACCCCTCTTATATTGATATGCATGTCACAAAATAGCTATGGTAGGTCTGTGAAAAACTAGAGCTAGAAGCCTGGCCGAGATGTTCTGCTTTGATGGCTTGTCCCTCAGCCTGCTGCAGTCCTCACCCAATGGTGGAAACCGACGGACAGCCAACGTCATCGCCCATGGCTTTGCCAACCTCTTCGTGCTGGACAAGAAGGACCTCAACGACATCCTGGTGCACTACCCAGAATCGCAGAAGGTCCTGGCCAGGAAGGGGAGGTGGGTGGTGGCATCTTTCCAATGGCATCTTTCCAATGAGACCTGATTATCTAGTGGTTTGCTTGTTTGGTGTAGACTTTTATTGATCTCGCTTGTGGACTGTGGTTCATGTGAGCAGCTTCAGACCATCTACTTTGATCTCACATTTCAATCAAGTGGTACATTCATGCCATCATAACCTCTTCTGCTCCACTTGAGGCTATGCTTGTGTGAGACATGTGACGCAGACAACATTAACTGAAGTGTGACAGTTACTCAGCTGAATCTAATGCACCGATGATACGAGTCACTTAAATGATTTTTTTCGCCTTATGATTAAATAATATTGTGTCTTTTGATTAACATTTAGGCTCCTTAGCTGCTCTTAGTCTGTGAACAATTAAATAAGCAATAAAATATTAATCTGAAGATAAATCTTTTCTGGTTTAATTATCATAACAAAAGAAATGAAGGAAATGTTTTAAAGAGAAACACACTAACAGTTTGCTAAGTAGGTGACCCAAAAAAGAATATTGCTAAAAAAGTAAAGTGCATAGTGTGTCCCTTGATTCGATTTGTGATTGAGGTCATTCATTCAATCAACAGTTTAAGGAAAATAAAACAGTTAAATAAATAGCGTCAACACTATCTGGTTAATGGTATGGGGATCGGTATATCCCAGAATTCACTGCTCTGTGTTTCCGTACTTATGTAATAATATAGTCATTGGAATTATGTGACAGAAGCAAAAATGCAGTTTCTTTGTGCAATTCACATTAATATACAAAGAGGTTGATATTCATTATGCTTTGCATGCATCTAATGCAATTGATTTATGGGTGGTCAGAGGGCAGTCATTACATGGTAAATACAGGGTTCTGGTTATTCTTATAGATGTGTGTCTGAGGTGGGGTGGCACACCCCTTTAACCGTATGGTATTCTCCTCCCCAGGAAGCTGCTGATGGCCAAGGATCTGGCGGGGGGGGGGCAGTTAAAGGGGCAGGTCAAACCCAAGGTCTGCCAAGTGGAGAGACTCCAGGTACTGCTGCAGAAGTCACCTGGGTCTCTGCGGATAGTGCCCAAGACATTCAGATCGAGTCAGAACTAGTTTGGTTCCACAAAGAAGCCCAGCACATCAATGAAAGGGTTTCGGGCTGAGGATTCATCCTGGAGGCCTCAGCAACAGGAAGCAGCCAGCGCTGACATAGACTGAATAAGGCTGCCTCTGTGGCCCTGAAATCGGGTCACATGGTTCGACCTGTCACTCTTATCTCTGTAATTCTGAACGCACATTTAACTTTTGAACATTTCATTTAGGTTACTGTCCCCCAATTTGCTTTCTCATTAGTTAATTCAGTTCAATTATGCATAGGTAAAAAGAGAAAGTATGATTTGTTTTTATTTTTCCAGGTTGTAACCTCTAATGACGATGATGAGAACAGCTCCCTCTAGTGGACATCCCTCAGGTTTTATCCTCGTATTTTTGCATGTGAATTCAGACCATCGAATTTCCGATGCATATTTCCAATGCATAAATATTCAATGTTAGAATTTCAGTGGCATATAAAATTCAAATTATGATGACACAGATTTACTTCCATAGATTGATTGATGCTTAATTTCCTTTGCTTTTTTCTTTTTAAGCTTTTTAAACATCAATAATTCTGGCCCCTTTCATCTAGCCTTTTCTTTACATTTCAAATGCTTGTTTTGTATTTAGGACTATTTTAATGATAATCTTTTATTGGCCATTGCACAAGTACTGCATAAGTACAGGTACATAGAAATTCATCTCTTCACCTACCCCATTTTGCTCTCTTTAGCTCAGGAGTTACAGCACGGTGTCAATCATTGTGTGATGCCCCTGGAGCTGGGGGTTAAGGGCCTTGATCAAGGGCCAACAGACATGTGACTGACCTGACAAGGCCAATGCTTGAACCGGCAACCTTCCGATCACAGAATCTTAGTCCCCTGAATCACTCACCACCCAAATGTGCATTGAAGAGCCTGCCAGTCAGTGGCCACAGTGTCAGGCGGGATGTTTACCTGCTGGGTGAAAAGCCTCTCACAGCTGGAGGGAGGCCGTTTGTACACTGACGTCTGCAGCACCGGGATGTCAGGCTTTGCCAGGATCATCCGATGTCCTGTGTGTGCTGAGGAATAGAGCTTCTGAAAGCTACAGAAAGAACCCGGGAATCCTGGGTGGAAAACTCTTTCCGACACTTTGTCAGGCTTTGATCCCTGAGAAACTGCCCTGCACCTTCACGCCCAACTTGGCTCTTTATTCATTTGTGCATTTCAGCCGATTAAATGCTGAAAGCATTATTTCATTGTAACGGTAGCTCAGCATGCAGAAAAGCAAGAGTTTGCAGTATACTGGATAATAATGTAAAACCAACTGCCAGACTGACCATTTTCAGATTTATGATGTAATATGCGTTGCTTTGAATGATTTAGTCATGCAGTTCTTCTGGAAGAAATTAGCGAGTGGGTCCATCTAAAGCAGGAGTGGGCAATTAATTTTCCCAGGGGGCTACACATGAAACTGGCACTGTTGTGGGGGGCTGGACCAATATGCTGAACTCAATTCTGCTCTACATTAATTTGATCCCTCTATAAATTGCATGGTTTTGATTAGCTGCTACTGGTAAGTTTATGTGTTACAATAAGGCAATAAAACATGGAGCAGGTGCAGCAAATGATATTATATCACTATTTAATGAACCTTCACAATAACGATCTTGAAAATGTGCATGTTTTTGCAGTATTTCAAAGACCAGCATTAAGTTAATTTAGTTTTTCCTCTGTCCCCTTATTGTGTGCTATTGAATACATCTGAAATATGCGCTTTTATGTATTTTCTGCTCCTATTTTAACAGGATTAATTTCTGCTCTGTAGGAAAAATGACCAGGTGTGACTGTTCTGTTCCTTTATTGCACATGGAAGGCCTAATAGCTGTACTTTGGTCTGGAACTGTCCTTGGCACAGACAGTCGTGCAAAACTTTTTTTATTTAATTTTTTTTTGGAACAAGTAGATCACTATACTAGCAACACCAAGGCCGTGAGTTCAAATTCCCACACTTGAATTGTAACCGTTCTCTCGACTTATGGAAGTTTTACGTACCCAAAAATGTTCTGAGGGAGGAAGGAAAGATAATTGGTTCAGACATAACCAATCAGACTGCAGATGAAATAAAAACGTTTTGGAAAATATTACCTGATGATTATCTGTGTAAACAAAATGGCTCCACATTTAAGAGAAGCCCAGGAATTGAGTGGATGACGTAGATGCAGGAAACGGTGTTACTCCCCACCCTACCAGGAATTTCTTGCGGAAAGGGCAGGGCTCCACAGCGGGATTACTGGGACTAAAAGCTGCCAGTTGGCCTTGGGGGGAGGGGGGTCAGCGACGTGAGGAGAGCAGCGGATAAAGCCCTGGATGGCTTCCCATCCTCACAGTCGTCGTCCTCGCATCAGCCATGTTCAGCAGGCTGTGGAAACTCTTGGCCCCCACGTTGCCGACTCCGATCCGTGCTCCAGCACCGGCTCCCACACCTGCACCAGCTCCTACGCTTCCACCTGCCCGGGTAGGACATGTTTGTCAGAAGATGCATTGGCTTGTAGAGTCCATCAGTAATACATACTGTGTGAATATTTGGTGAACATGCAGGTCATCCTGTGCCTTCCGTTGGCTTAAAGAAACACACATTGATTGGATCAGTGATCCAACTTCAGGGCAGGTCTCAAATGGGGTATTTGGCTTGTGAGTTGAGCAGATGAATAGATCCTTGCTGGCTGGTATTGCTGCAGAAATGTTGGGTGGTGTACAGTGCTTTCTTCATGAGTGAGAGTTACCCAACTAGAGCCACCTACAACCTACATGTGATGCCAAGGTGGGATTTACTAGCTGGCTGACTTTCCCACCTCAGGAAGAGAAGTCTTCTGAAGGAATGGGTGGAAACCAGAAGGATGGAGAAGCTGGACAAGCAGGTAATGGATCTGTTTGGGTCTGGAGGCCTGCAGGGGCAGCTTCAGGTGGTAGGATATTTCAGGGGTGATTTACGGCTGGTGTTACCTTCCTCCGAGTCTGGAGCTCCTGATTTGTTATTGGAGACCTTTGGTACCCACACCGCCTGTGCTGCTTTGGTCTGCCCAGCCCCTGCCCCGGACCCCACCCCCGAGGCCCCAGCTCCTGCTCCAGGCCCCCCCATGCTTGAGGAGAAGCCTGCTGATCCTGGGGAGGGGTAAGAGAGACATACGTGTGACTTGAGGGTTTTTTATATGTGTGTGGTGTCATGCATTTGGAAAAAAAGGAGCTACAGAATGAGCTGTGGAAAATCTAGGATGTCTATTTCCTACCTTCATCCTCTGATTTTTGGACCGTGACTCTAAGCATAGATGAAAAGGAGATTATGGGATTGCCAGCACATCCAGCTTAAGGCGATCAGACATACAACCCTTTCATAAGGAGCAGATGTACAGGCCTGTTAGGAACTGGCCCTCTGTCAGTTTCAGAGGTAAAGATTTCTCATACACTTGAGTTTGTAATAGGACTAACTCAGAGGCAGAGATTTCAGAGGTAGCGATACCTTTGAGTTTGGAACTCATGCATGTCATGTACTGGTTGAGTGTTGGCTGACCAATTAGAATCTTGTAGCCAGGGTCAAAATATCCTCTGCCTTGTAGTTAAAAACTGCAATACAATTTGAAATTCTTGTAATATATACTGCAAAATATAGACTGAAAATAGGCTGCAGCACCTACTTTAGATCACCTTCCAAGAACTGGAAAAAAGCATCTGTGATCTTGAGGAGACAGACAGATTTAATCATATTTTGTCCTTTTTTTGTACGTGATTTTACTTTAGTAAAGACGTAAAGAATGCCTCCCATTGGTAAAGTGTGTTTTACCTGGTTTTTACTCTTCATTCCTCATAACCCTTAAATGGTTGTAGGGACAGAATTCCAATTCCAACATGTACAATGTGAGTTAGGATGAGTATTTTTATTTTATTATTTGCATAGTGGGTTTTGTCAAGGGTCTTACTGCTCTGAAGGAGTGTCCAGGGGGAGAAAGGCAGGTTTGGACATCGTCCAAGACACCTGGATTAACCCCGCTGTCCTCCCGTGAGGCTTTTAGCCAGGACCTCAGTGGGGGGAAGGAGGGCAGCACTAAGCCAGGCCTCCTGGTGGGGTCCAGTGGGGTTCTTTCACTTTGAAATGGAATCGTATGTATCAGTGTGCTGTAATATTATGTACACATAGTCATGGAAGAAGAGTGCCCCCTGCTGACCAGCCCAGCTCCACGATAAACAGCATGCACACCAAAGCCTTTGACTTTCATTCCGAAGTGGATGTTTGAGTTATGCTTAGTTCAGGGCTGAGATATAATGTTACAGGACAAACACAGACAGAAAACTCCAACACAGTCAGAATTGTGCAGCAGTGTGGAGACTATAGGATCTGGTTCAGGGATGTTGTATGGTTGCAGTACTGTTACAAATAACAATCAGTAGCACTTAAAGTATCACTTAACAGCCTGGACAAGAGCACCATCTAGGGCACTGGGGGGTGTCATAGAAATAATGATTTAATTTTCCTTTTCAGTCAGGAGCCGCCATCTCCATCTCCACCCCTTCTAGTGGTGAATAAATATATAGATGATCACCTGAGGAGTCTGATAAAGCAACTGAGGGATCGAACCACGAGCTACAAGGAGAAGGTCATCGACCCGTATGCCTCATCCCCGGAGCACAGCCCCCCCATCAGTAGGTGTGACTACTCTATTGTGGAAAGGGCTTTATGGCCATGATGTGGAGGAACTGATTCTGTGGGGTGGATGGCAGTTTGGGGAGGCCTTGTTCTTACTGAATCCATTTGAAATTCAGTGGTAAGCGTGACACCCTACACAGATGCAGAACAGGAAGTTGTCGGTCTCTGTCCTGTCTGGTGGGCTTAACTTGCAGTGGCTCACTGTTTACTATTGACAATCTAGCACCAGTCATGAGAAAGCGATACTTCCTGAAGAGAGAGGCAGAGGAGCGAGCTCAGAAAGAGGAAGAGGGGAGGGGAAAAAAGGAGGAGCAGGCTAAGAAAGTGACACAGGAGAAGGATGAGAAGAAGGAAGGGGAGAAAAAGGATGACAAAAAGAAGAAAGACGACAAGAAAGAGGAAAAGAAAGATGACAAGAAAGAGGAGAAAAAGGACGGCGAAGTAGAGGTCAAAGCTGAAAGCTCCTGGTCCAAGGTCATATTGACCTGCCTCTCCTCCATGGCCGACATGCTTTTCAAACCACTGGAGGAGAAGCTGGACGTGTGGATGGATGAGACCATTGATCCCTTCACAGGTGGGAGGCAGACCATCCTGCGGTTATATGTGACATGTCAGCATCTTGTAATGCTGGACTACAGCTTTACAGAAATCTATAAATGTGACAGCCATCAGATTTCCTAACCCTAACCCCTGGCACTGAGCCTGATTTAACTTCCTCCTTGTGTTGATGGCTTCCTGTAAAATGAGTCCCACCTCACAGATCGCAGGTACATCTTCTGGCTGAGCTTGGTGACTTTGGCTTACAACTACAACATGTGGTTCATCCCCATACGCCTGGCTTTCCCTTTCCACTCACCGAGGAACATCCCTTTCTGGATCTTCTTTGATGTCCTGGCCGACATCATCTATCTCCTAGACATGATGGCGTTCCAGACCCGCCTCCAGTTCGTCAAAGGCGGGGACATCATTGTACGCCCGATCGGCCAGCACCAGATCCTCCATATTATTACACATATTAAACACAATAACACGGAATGCTGATCTAGATAAACTCCTCACGGGTCAATTACCACATACTATGGGATGCTTTAAGATGCTGTCTTTATTAAACATTAGGTGGCTTTAACGAGTTCTCTTTTTTCCTTGACAGAAAGACAGAAGTTTAACAAAGCTTAACTACAGAAAGTCTGCAAGACTGTGGGTAGGGAAAAATGTGTCTTTTCATGGGTTTTGTTTATTTTTTTTTACTTAACATCTTTAAGTTATTTTGCTTTGAGTCACATTTAAACCAGGAGTTCTCCAGAACATTTCTTCCAAAAAGTAAAAATGTCAAAATCTCGTATTTTGTTTGGTTACTTATGGTTATGGCTTGGTAGGGGTTATGTTGGGATTAGAGTTTTCCCCATAGAAATGAATGGAGAGTCCCCACAAATATATAATTTCAAACCTGTGTGTGTGTATACGTATATATAATTATATGTATATATAATTTCACACTAACTGGCCACTTTATTAGGTATACCAGTTCAGGTGCTCACTGAAGCATATATCTAATCAGCCAATCATATGTCAGCAGCACAATGTATAAATTCATTCAGATACAGTTCTGGCACTTAATGATCATATTAAACAGCAAAATGGGTTAGAAAGGTGATTTAAGTGACTTTGAACGTGGCATGGTTGTTGGTGCCAGACGGGCAGGTATGAGTATTTCCAAAACTGCTTATCTACTGGGATTTTCAGGCACAACCATTTCTAGGGTTTACAGATAATGGGCGGATAAAAGATAAAACATCCAGTGAGCAGCGGTTCTCTGAACAAAAATGCCTTGTTGACGGCAGAGATTGGGAAAGAATGGCCAGACTGATTCAAGCTGATAGAAGATCCCTGAATGCACATCAAACCTTAAAGCAGATGGGCCTCAGCAGCACAAGACAACATGAGGCCACGAAAAATTAAGGCAGTTCTGAAGGCAAAACTGGGTCCAACCCGGTATTAGAAAGGTGTACCTCATAAAGTGGCCAGTGAGTGTATATTTGGGAGATAATTTTGATATTTTGGTTCTATGGGAATGTGAATATAGTTGTAATGTTTTCCCTGTTTTTCCCATGAACAGGTGGACATATTCTCAGTCTTCCCCTTTGATCTGCTGTATTTCCATTTTGGGTTCACATCATTGTTCAGAGCCAACCGTATGCTGCGGGTAGGTGCTGGACAATTGGATCATGTATTCCCATGTGTTAGGTTGAGATTGTATATATATTATCACTCACGTGTATTCTTATGAATGTATAACTTGTTTTATATAGCAACAGTGTAAGTGCTTAACAGTAATTTTCTATCACGTGCAGCAGACGAGCTCACCTCTGCTGTACGTTCTGTTGTTCCTATTTCCACTCCCACTTTCCCATTCACATTCTATCCCACTCCAAATGTTG
>JAODJU010000081.1:24085701-24098290 GCA_026776725.1 Gnathonemus echidnorhynchus
AATGGTCTGAATGGCTCCAATGGGTACCCTTCTAATGGAAAAGCGTACCATTATGAAGAGCCCTTCTAGTGGAGGATATGTGGTGCAGTGTCCTAAAAGGTGCCCATTCAATGGTATAAGTGGTCCCTATGTGTATCCTTTCAATGGAAAAGGGTGCTGGACCAACCCATCCTGGGCCATCAGAGCGGCAAATTCTGCAAATGCTCATTGAATCCACAGCCACTTCCAAATCACTGGGGACGTACGACACATGTGGCAGGGAATCTGGGCATCACCCACTACAGGACATCTCCACCTGCCTGTGACAGTGAGACCTCTACTCCAGATGTGCTGAGTCACATCTATGCACAGTCTGAAGCACAGAATGACATGGCAGCAAGGAAGATCACCCCTCCCCCCGAAGACCAGGTGCTCCGCCTGACCATGACTGATGTGAGGAGAACTCTGTTCAGAATCAACCCACAAAAGGCCGCCGGACAAGACATCATTCCTGGTCTTCTGCTCAAGGGATATGCAGACCAGCTGTCCTTACAGACATCTTCAATATCTCTCTGAGAACCACTGTCGTTCCAACATGCTTCAAAGCCACCACCATCATGTCTGTGCCAAAGAAGTATTGTGTCCTGCCACACTAACTACCGTCTTGTCGCATTGACATCCATCTTCAAGAAGTTCTTCGAGAGGCTCATCATGAGCCACATAAAATCACAGATACCCCCTTCACTGGAACTCCAGCAGTTTACGTATCATCCCACCCGCTCATCAGATGATGTCATCACCACCACCCTCCACCTGGCCCTCACCCACCTGGACAGAAAGGACCCTTATGTGAGATTGCTGTTCAGCATTCAACACAATCATTCCTCATCAGCTGACAGGAAAACTGAGACTACTGGGCCTGAACACCTCCCTCTGCAACTGGATCCTGTACTTCCTGACTGGGAGACCTCAGTCAGTCTGGATCAGCAGGAACATCTCCAGTATCACCAAGCTGAGCACAGGGGCCCCTCAGGGCTGCATGCTCAGCCCTCTGCTGTTCATGCTGTTGACCCATGACTGTGCAGCAATGCACAGCTCAATCCACATCATCAAGCTCGCTGATGACACAACCTTGGTGGGTCTGATCAGTGAGAACGAGGAGGTGGCATAAAGAGTGGAGGTGTAATGGCTAACGGACTGATGTGGAACCAACAACCTCTCTCTGAACGTGGACAAGACAAAGGAGATGGTTGTTGACTTGAGCAGAGCACACTGTGACCACTCCACTGAATTTCAATGGATCCTCAAAGGAGATCGTCCAGAGCACCAAGTTCCTTGGTATCCACATTGAGTATAACCTCACATGGACCCTCAACGCCAGCTTCATCGTCAAAAAAGCCCAGCAGCATCTCGACTTCCTTCGGAAGTCGAGATGCACCCTCCCAGTAGGAATGAGTGCGGTTATGAAGTGCCCTTCTATTGCTGCATATGTGATGCACTCCAAGATTTTGGATGTTCCTTACAGCTCATTTTATGAATATTGATACTTCATTCATCTTCATGAGGAAATGATCTTTTCACCTCTCCCATCTTGCTCTCCATAAGACTCACAGACAGGTGAGAGAAAGTTTGGGGGTAACAGCAAAGGGTTGGTCAGTCAGTATATCTACTATTCTTTTACAAAATGGCACACCCCAGACGTTGAGACAAACCATTGTGTGAGTACTTTTACTTAAAAAAATACGTTAAAGTAAATTTAAAAGTACTTAGTACTTTCACTTAAGCAAGATTGTTGATGTAGCACTTCTGCTTTTACTTGAGTACATATTTTGCAGGATATTTGTATTTTTCAGAACCTACGGGCAGTTTGAACTTCAGCCAATTTAACCTGAATTCCAAAACAATCCAGCTTGATTATTAAACCAAGAGGGGGAAATAAATGATACACTTATACAGTTTCAATATATATTTAAAACAGTGTATCTCTAATACTGCAAGAGTAGATGTGATGTCACATCCTTCAGCAGGAGCAGCTGAGGCCAGCAGAGGGCACCAGTGAGCAGCCAGAGACAGCAGTCTTCTGGAAGCTCTCAGCTTTGAGGTCCATCGTATGAACACACCTGCTGACAATAACACTCACATAGCATTTCTGTGGAGCTGGTGTGTGGCTCAGCAGGCTAAGCCTCTGGGCCTGTGGTCAGAAGACTGCTGGTTCAAGATTCGGCAGAATAGTCACATGTCTGTGGGCCCATGAGCAAGACCCTTAAACCTCCAGTTCCAGGGGTGCTGGACGCCAGCCAACCCTGTGCTGTGACCCCTAAGCTTGTTCTCACCTGTAAATGTGTCTGTGTCTCTCATGGAGAGTGAGAAGAGAAGCAAACCAATATACCTGTACTTGTGCAAATAAAGGATCATTTCACTTATAAACCCTCCAGATAAAGAGCCCTCTTTGTTTCTATAGCAGGTTAGGATGCTGTCCCAGTTATCGGAAGGCATAGTGAATGTTAGTGGTCACTTTTTTACTACATCACTATCTTTAGTCATTATAAAATCTGGGTTCAGAATATCAAAAAACAAATCTTGCTCAGTCATTAATTCATGACGAGAAAGAAATTCATGATTCATTAATGCCAGACAAGACATGTTTTTACATCCTCACATCACTTACAGAGCTGTCTTTGATGTCTTGACCACAGGCAGCAACCTCCAGTGTTCATTATCTGATCTGAAGAATTTCTTCAGATCAAACACATCCAGCTCCTCATCTGACATCAGTAACACAAAGGCCAGAGCTGAATACTGTGCAGGTGAGAGATCTTCTGCTGAAAGACTTCCTGAATTCAGGTATCTTTGTCCCTCCTCTACTAGAGAATTGTCACCCAGTTCATTCAGACAGTGGAACAGGTTGATGGTCCTTTCTGGAGATAAATTCTCCTTTATTTTTCCCTTGATGTATTGGGCTGTTTTCCCAGTGTTATGTGAGCTGTATCTTGTCTGTCCCAGTAGCCTTTCTAACAGTGGCTTACTGGAGTCTGTTGAAAGGCCCAGGAGGAAGCGGAGGTAGAGGTCCAAGTGTCCATTCTTGCTCTCTAATGCCTGATCCACTGCAGTCTTCAGTAGGTTAGCTGATGACTTTGATAGAAAGACATATAAAGCAGCGAGATATTCCTGGATGCTCAGATGCACAAAGCAGTACACCTTTGTCTGATACAACCCATATTCCTCTTTAAAGACTTCAGTGCACACTCCAGAGTAAACTGAAGCTACTCTGATGTCAAGGTCACTCTTTTCCAGATCTTTCTTATAAAATATGAGATAACCTTTCTCAAGGTTATGAAAAGCCAGTTTACCAAGTTTTAGAAGGAGGCATCTAATATCATTAATTTCATTGTTTTTCATCAATCCATCCTTCAGTTTCCTGTACCAGCTTGTCCTGTTCTGGGACACAGAGGTCTGGAGCCTATACTTGTTTTTTATTAATCTTGTCTGAAAGATCAGGAAGTGTGTGTACATTTCAGTAATAGTTCTTGGAATTTCTCCACTGTCAGTTTCGCTAAAAAGACTCTCAAGGACAGTGGCTGAAATGCAGCAGAACACAGGAATGTGGCACATGATGAAGAGGCTCCTTGATGATTTCACATGTCTGATAATCCTTTCAGCCAGGCTCTCATCATTAAATCTCTTCCTGAAATACTCCTCCTTCTGGGCATCACTGAACCCTTGTATCTCTGTCACCTGGTCGATGTACTCAGGAGGTATCTGATTGGTTGCTGCAGGCCGGGAGGTTATCCAGAGGAGAGCAGATGGAAGCAGATTCCCCTTAATGAGGTTAGTCAACAGCACATCCAGTGATGTTTTCTCTGTTACATCACAACAGCTCTCCTTGTTCTGAAAATCTAGAGGAAGGCGACACTCATCTAGACCATCAAAGATGAACAAGACTTTGTACCTTAACAGCTCAGTGGATTGAAATGACTTTAGTTCTGGATCAAAGTGGTGAAGCAGTTCAATCAGACTGAATTTACCCTCAAGCAAATTCAGGTTCCGGAAAGGAAGAGCAAATATGACATGAATGTCCTGGTTTGCTTTTCCTTCTGCCCAGTCTAGAATAAATTTCTGCACAGAGACTGTTTTCCCGATACCTGCAACTCCTTTAGTGAGTACAGTTCTGATAGGTGTCTCACGCCCACATAAGGGCTTAAATATATCATTGTACATGACTGTAGTATCTTCTGTTTGCCTTTTCTTGGATGATGTTTCAATCTGTCTCACTTCATGTTCATCATTGACTGTACCAGATCCACCTTTAGTCATGTAGAGTTCTGTGTAAATCTCTTTGAGAAGTGTTGGCTGTCCTTCCTTAGCTTTCCCTTCAAATACAGACTCAAATTTCTTCTTCAGGTTACATTTTATTCTGTCCAGCATGAGTTTCCCTGAAGAAATATGGGAGGAAAATGCAAAATTTCTCAACAGGGTCCTGAGCAGTATGAGAGGAAAAATATAAACACACATACACACACTATTCACTATTTTATTGTGATAAATGAAACTTTATGTTTCACATCATACACATTTTTTCTGAAACACCACATACATACAGCTCTTACTTTTCTCTGATACGTCACCCAGCTCACTTCCTGCTTGGTTACCTGAAATAAGAAAGAATTTCAAATTCATTTCTATCTTCAACATCAGTATGTAACAAACTCTTCATCATTTCCCATATAATGTTATTTAATATATTTATTTTTCAAGACCTAAAACAGGTTACATTTTATATGAAAAACAAGTTTAAAAACAAGGTTAAAAATATGATTACACATCTGCAGGTCTTCCTTCAGTCTCTCAGCAAGGTCATTCATGGTCATATTCTTCAGGATTTCAAGTGTGACTTCAAGAGCACCAACTTCCATGTATGAACTTATCATCATGTCGGCGAGGTCTGTTCTATGCAAGTCCTTCACCTGACCCCTGGGAAGGGGCTTTAACTCTTTATACTTTGTGTGACTCAGTTTCCATTTAAACGTCTTCAACTCTTCACCATCAAGCTCCTCCAGATACTCCAGCAAAAGGTCAGCGAGCAAGTTCTGAGTGTGCAGAATGTGGGAAATGAGTCCATTAGATCTCACAGACCTGTTTATGGTCACTCACACACATGCACTGAACTTTCCGTTAACAGAAGTCAGTTTTCCTGCTCACAGTCATATGTGGCTGCTGAAGATACCTGCTATGATTTTTTTCATTACTATAGGAGACACACGTGTGTTTATTTCTGCATTATTATTTAATCTTTATTTAAGCATGTCTCACTGATTTAAAAAATTTCCAATATAAACAGTTTAAAGTTAAGACACAATCAATAAAGTACATTAAAACAATAGGGTCAAAATTAAAAGAGATTGCAAAAATCATGTTAAGGCAGCATCCAATATAATTATACATATTTTAGATGAAGTTATTCTGTTACAGTACATCTGTACCATTTGGTGTGGGGCAGTACGGTATGGAAGTAGCCTGGGGAAGAGCCCTGCGGAGAGGGAGCTTTTTGTCTGCTATTTTCAGTAACCTTCAGCTGAAAATCATTACTCAATTTAAGCTTCCCTGCCTTTCAGTGTCTGGTATTTATGGACAAAATGTATCAAATGCTGAAATGCTGTAGCCAAACCTCTTGGTGAGCCATTGCTTAGATGTTTATGGCTGTAAAGAAACCAGTTCCTGTGAATCGCAGTCTGACTCTGTAATAAAAACCAAAAGTAACGTTAGCTTTATATTCAAAAGTCAGTTTCCCAGCTGTAATATCTTACAAACAAAGCAAACTGGTCTGTTGTTACTCACACAGGCAGTTTGCAGTCACAGGCAGAGACGTCCACTGATCATTTGGTCTAATAACTGTGGGCCGTATTCCACCATGTGCGTAGCCATTCACATGAGCTATTTTAAGCACTTTTTCAACTAAATGCTCTGTAGAGTTAGGGTTTTTGTCTCAGACCAGGGTTAACAGACTACATTACCCAGAATGTCCTGTCCTGTCTTCATCTGAGCTTGAAATGACCTTGTTCTTTGAATTGTTTGCACCTTTCAGTTTCATTACTCATCTATTTATACTTGCATGTTCCTTCACTATTCAATGGGCACTTTGGAAATGAAACTATACGCTTTTCTATCAATGTATTCAGTGCTTGAAGTGGGTCAGTACTTACAGGTATGCAGTACCAGCACCTCTTTGTTTCTCTCTTCAGAGTATTGGCACCTCACAATATCTGCTGAGAGTACTGGTACCTGAGACTGAATAACAATAGAATAGAATAGAAGCTTTATTGTCATTGTATATAAAATTCACAACAAAACTAGGCATGCTGCTCCTGTTCAATGCAATAAAGAAACAGAAAAACAGTTAAATGAATAAATACTTGTCTGTGTTTGCAAATGTAAAAAACAGCCAACTAACAGAGGCAAGTAGCAAAAATCAATCCTTGGGAAGAATAAGATGAAAAGAAATGGATTAGTATTATTAAACTGGTTTCTGTAATCACTAAAGACTAATATTGCACACAGATTATTTTTAGTAGTTGTTCAGTGATCTTTTGGCCCAAGGGAAGAAACTGTCCTTGAGTCTGGAGGTGCGTGTTTTGATGGACCTGTAGCACCTACCAGAGGGTAGCAGGTCAAACAAGTGGCATGTGGGACGGGCAGAGTCTCTGAGGATGTTTTGGGCTCTGGAGAGGCAGGGGGAGCTGGCGATGGCTTCCAGGGATAGCAGAGAGCAGTTGATGGTTTTTTGGGCAGAGTTTATAACCCTCTAGAGGACTGTCCTCTCTGCAGATGAGCCCCCAGCATACCACACTGTAACGCAGTACGCCAGCATACCACACTGTAACGCAGTACGCCAGCATACCACACTGTAACGCAGTACGCCAGCATACCACACTGTAATCCAGTACGCCAGCATACCACACTGTAACGCAGTACGCCAGGATGCATCTGATGGCAGAGCAATCAAAGGCCACAAGCAGCTTCTGATCCAGCTTGTTTTTCCTGAGTACTCTCAGAAAGTGGAGTCGCTGCTTTGCCTTCTTAGCAAGTGTCGAGGTGTTGGTAGACCAGGAGAGCTTCTCAGAGTTGTGTATCCTCAGGAATTTGATGATGGGGATTGAAGGAGGGAGGGAGGCTGGCCTTGATGTGATGTGTAACCAGCCCTTCAAAGCACTTCATGACCACTGAGGTGAGAGTGATTGTCCTGTAATCATTGAGGTAGGTTATGTCAGACTTTTTTGGAACAGAGATGATGCTGGATGACCTCAAGCAGGATGGGATGGTGAGTTGGGATAAGGAGAGTTTGAAGATCTTGGTGTGGATCCCAGAGCTGGTAAGCACATGCTTTGAGTACCTTCCCTGATCCTCTGTCAGGACCAGCAGCTTTCCTCGGGTTGACTTGCCTGAGATCTCACTTGGTGTTCCTGCAGAGTGAGTGTGTGAGTGCTGGAGGCTGGGGGGGGCAGTGTGGCTGTGTCTTGCCTGTGTGGCTCAAAGCGAGCAAAGAAGCTGTTTAGCTCACCTGCTAGTGGGGCGTCTGCATTAACAGTAGTGGTGTTGCTGCCCTTGAAGTTTGTGGTCTGCTGTATTCCCTGCCACACCCGCCATGGTTGCTGTCTGTGAAGTGGTCCTCTATTTTCAGTTTATGTGCCATCTTGGCAGCTTTGATGCCCTTCCTCTGGTCAGCTCTGCCAGTGCAGTACTGTACCCTGTCCCCTGTCCTGAAGGCAGTGTCATGGTTCCTGATCAGTGAGTGGACCTCTCTCATCATCTAGGGTTTCTGAATTGGAAAAACCTGGGCAGGTTTGTTGACAGTGACATTGTCAGCACAGCTTGTAATGTAGAACAGAACCATTTGTGTGTACTGCTCTAAGTGCTGATATTTAAAAAGACTCCATTCAGTGCGTGTAGCTGGGAAATAGCACAATCTGGCCAAGTCTTAATTTCTTCCTGAGGTGGATATAGGCTGGTATGAGGAGAAGAGGAAGGTGGTCTGACTGACCTAAATGTGGTAAAGGCACAGTTTTGTAAACATGCTTGATGTTAGAATAAACACTGTCAAGTGCGTTTTGCCCCCTGGTGGCACAGTTCATGTATTGAATGAATTTGGGGAGAATAGTGACTGTCTGTGGTTCGGCTGTGTGAAAACTGAAAGGCGACAAGAGTACTGGCACCTGATACAGAATAACCAGGGGAGTACCAGCACATAGTACTGAATAACAAGGGGTCAGCTTGGTCTAATAGATCACTGCACTGTAATTCAACGGTGTTGAATTGGTTTAAGTCCTATTTGACTAATGCTGCACGTGTGTCACTTCAGGATTGTGACCAGTTCACACTGGAATCTGATACTAGCCACATTTTAAAAACAATGTGAATCAGGCTAAAATTTTGTGAAATTTTGCTTTATAGTTTAATATCAAGTTCTTTATACTCAGAACATCAGTTTAGAACAATTCATATTGATGGTATTCATGGAGACTCATTTTTGTAAGTTTAACCTGTGGAAATTTTTTAGACTGTAAGTGAAACTTGAGTTTTTATGTATGTTGTAGGGAAATTCAAAACACATGATGCAAATTTGAAATTAAAAAAAATTATTTTAGAGGTCAAATACTTAAATAAAATTTACAATGTTGCAGTGCCAAGATGAGAGCTGAAGAACCACCCCTTAAGACACTGACTACGCCACCCTGGGAATATCACCCAGGGAAATATTTCCTAAGCCAAGTAAACTAAAACAACTCAGGTCAGTTATACAAGGCAACGAGAGACACGACTCCAATTAGTCTTTTATTAATCACAGCAACACACTATCCTCAATTAAAAATAAAAATATTTGAAAACTGGTGCATTCTGGATGAAAAATTCCTCAGTCAGGCAGAGGACGGCATCCCGTAACAAAACACTACAATTCCCGTGTGCGCACACACACACACATGCGAATCCTGTGCCATACAACTGCACACAACACAAGACACCCCCACATCAAGAAATCAGGGGCCACCCGCTGGTGGTGTAAAACACACACCACACACAATCTTACAACACAAATAAAAATACAAAACCCCACTCCACACAATTAACACTGGACTAACCGTTTAAAAGGATGAAATGCAGTCAACAGATCCACTCCTTCACAGCACAGTAAAGAGGCAAAGCAGCAGCAGCAGCTGCGGTAGTGGAGCAGGCAACGCAGCAACACCTAATGGCGTTTCATGGTATTTCCCCAACCAAACGGATAAACACCACCTCAAATCTGCATTTCCTGCGAAAGGATAAACCGAGTAAAAACCCATTGATTAAACAAAAAGGTCCCTTACAGATCAAAATCACTGACTAGTTTATAAAAAATAAGTCCATAAGTAAGTCGGCTGGTACCAGCGTTTACCCAAAGCGACGCATATAATCATAATCAGTCGAATACGATTAAGCTAAAACAAAAGTTGAGCGAACATACCAACTGCTGCCTACAAGACAGTAGTCTCCAACTAGTCCATTTTACGCGGACCTACAAAATAAGCAATTAATTTAAACAGCCACGAGAGAGTAATCTGCTGCAGCACGGGGAGACGCGGAAAAGCCGCCTGCATACCTGTGACCATAGTGGAATTCGGGTAACCGGAAGGGCAGCATGCC
Organism: Gnathonemus echidnorhynchus; assembly: GCA_026776725.1. Lineage (NCBI taxonomy): Eukaryota > Metazoa > Chordata > Actinopteri > Osteoglossiformes > Mormyridae > Gnathonemus > Gnathonemus echidnorhynchus. The sequence goes on from JAODJU010000081.1 coordinate 24,095,353, forward strand.
GGTCCCCAGCCGAACGCTACCAACTTTGATAGGGTACCCGCCTCTAAATACGGTAATCGTAGTAAAATTTAAAGGGACAACTACCTAAAATGTCCATTCTGCCACAATCAGTTTCCATTTTGTACTCTGTGCTGAGGCTGGTCAGACAGGGCCAGCAAGTTCTCCAGGAACAGGAAGTATGTGTAACACGTACATCATGAAGGAAAAAAGCCCTGTGTTTATTACTTTTATCACATTGGTCTATTCGGTAACTAATGTAACAAAGTACTGTGTAAGTAAGATTCCTGCACAAAACAGCTTACAATGGAACACTGAGACACTCACGCAAAGAGATAGCAAAATACTTATGTGGCTAATTATGGTGATTTAAAATGATTAATTCGTAAGAATGCATTATTTTCACCTGGGTCTTAAGCATGTCACACTTCTAGTCCTGGAATTAAACATCATAAACTTCTACAAAAGTAACTAAAATAATTTTTCTAAAATTTTTCTTACCTTGAGAACTGAACAGGAAGGCAGACAAAACCCAGTGATACTGGTTTTGGAGAGAGAAATCACTAGTTCTAAAGATGTTGCAACTTCCTTTTTTGTAGTTATGAGGCAGAACAGAGCACATGAAAGTGGGAAAGGAGGGTGAAACACCTCCCCTCCAGACCTGTCTGGGCAGGCTGTGCGGAGACAGCAGTGAGCTGCCACTGCTCCTATTCCACAACCCCAGCCTGTCCCTCTGCTCCCTACATCAGTCCCACATGCCCACTTACCTGCCCTGCCGACACCTCGACCACCAATAGCCCCCCGCCGACACCTCAACCACCCATACACAGCAAATGTGGCAGTGTTAAATTAATACTGCAGGGTGTCTATATGGGTTCACACCATTCAGTGTTACGTTTACCACTTTACAGTGCGCAGTGAGTGTTGTTTTTACAGTGTTAAAATTTATTAACTCTTATAGTGTTCAAGACAACGTGTCTCCACCTCTTCCCAAATTGCAAGCCCATATGGGTGGCACACAAGTACAAAATGGGTGGCCCATATCTGCCCTATTTTAATGTATTCTCATTTGAACTCATTTGGGCATTCAGCTGCTGTGTTTTACTAACCCACCATAATAAGAAAGACCGACATAGCCTTTTCTCTTTTTATGCAAGTTTTATTTCAGCCAAACCAAAGAACTGTGCTCATATAAGTTGGAAAGCTGTCATTTTAAGTGTACTTATTTAAGCATGAATAAAATAGGTTTTTTCAAACAGAGTAAGAAACAACCAGTCAAGCTGTCCTGAGAACTGCCTGTGGTATAAAAGTGAGTGAAATGTATGGCACCAGTCACCAAACAGATTATGAAGCTAGACTGTGTTAGACTGCATAACATAATTTACCAGGGCTGAGAAAAGGTGAGAGCTATCTTAATGGTTGAAGGAGTGTATTTCCGCTAAAGCAGATATAATGGGTAGAGGCCTTGGGATATAAGAAAAAATCAAATTACTTTGCTCATTTAATATTCAGATTTTCATTAAGCTTAATTTTTAGAAACCCACCACAATCGAGGATGGTATGGCACTGATATTAGTCTTTACCACATGGTATTAGGTCATCCTGGTTGCCTGTACTGGTGCATGCTAATTGGTCTAAGTAGTGCAGTTCTTAAATGGGTGCTTCCCCAAAGAAACCTTAATTGTAAAAGTAAATATGGTTCCTATGTTTTTCTTAGAGAACCAAGACTTAGAAGTGAAACAAAGTAACTGGTTTTCCATAGCATTTTTTGCCAAGCCAATGCCTTTTCTGGGTAAGGTATAGCAGCTGGACCATCTCACCTACTTGCTGGCTAATACACAAAAGCCATTTCTGTGGTTTTTCCTCTCTTTCCCTATTCATCACAATCGCGGTGGATTAAGGAAAAAACTAAGTCAAAAACAGTACTGTGTCATGCAATGCAAATATACATCCAGCACCATTGGTCTACAGGGGAGTGGGCAGTACCAGGAGCTGCACAGAAAAGGGTATCACAACTGTCCTAACACCTTTCCGCATATATTAATCATCCAAGGGCAGGATTAGCAATCAAATACATCTCCACACCATTAAAACATACACCACTCTGAAGACATGCCCTGCACATCTTCAAGAATTCAGTTCACCATATATTAAAACCACCAAAATTACAGCTGTTTAAACTTCAAGCTCAGTCAGAACCGACTCAACAGTCCTCAACCTAAAACAAGAAAAAGCTGTAAGGTCCTTTTTGGTCAGAGTCTTTCTCATGATGGTGGGTAAATCTGGGATGGCTCTTCTGATCCTCATAACTTCTTGTGCGCATATTAAAATGGGGCAGATATGTGGAGGTGGAGACTCATTGACTTAACACTCTAGGTTGTAAACTGAACACTATAAGAGTTGATAAATATTAACACTAAAAAAACACTCACTGCACACTATAAAGTCTTAAAGGTAACACTAAATGGGGTGGATCCATATAGACACCATGCAGTGTTAATTTAACACTGGCACATTTGCTGTGTATGTCACAGTAACTTGGCAGAACTGAGCTCATTTGTGTGCTTTTGGAGACAGTAAATGTCTGTGTTTGTGCTCCCAGAAGAACAAATATTCCTGTATGCCTGTATGTGACTGTTCTAAGTGTGTTACAGATGGGACAGAGAGATGGGGATGGGGAGTCTGATCCATGGAGGGCCACTGTGGGTGCAGGTTTTTGGGATGACACCTCTCAGTCAGCCAATAATAAAACAGTGCTTCTCAACTCCAGGCCTAGGGACCCACTGTGATTGGCTGATTGAGAGGCCATCCCAAAAACCTGCACCCAGAGCGCCCCCCCCGCCCCAATGGATCAGGATCCCCATCCCTGGCATAAAGGCTGTAAAATCTCATGCATGCACATGCATTTTGGTCTCTGTAAGTGTTATGGTCCAGCTACTGC
>JAODJU010000081.1:24161539-24176328 GCA_026776725.1 Gnathonemus echidnorhynchus
GAGGCCCCGGGGCAGACCCAGGACTCGCTGGAGGGATTATATCTCCCGGCTGGCCTGGGAACGCCTCGGCGTCCCCCTCCCGAGGAGCTGGTAGAGTTAGCTGGGGAGAAAGAGGTCTGGGCATCTCTCCTAAAGCTGCTACCCCCGCGATCCGAACCCCGGACAAGCGGGAGATGATGGATGGATGGATGGATGGAAAAAATTTCGGAAATTCATCATCTACTCTGTATAAGAATTGAGAGAAATCTCTGTACGCAACGGACAAAACCAAAAACCAGTATTGGATAACCGTGATCTTTGGGTCCTCAGGCAGCACTGCATTTAAAACAGACGCAATTCTGCCCCTGGGGCAGCTGAGTCAGGAGAGGTTCCTCCTGACATTCCATGGGAGAGGGGCTGTGGAGAGATAACAAGCCCCCAAAAAGATCGTCGGGGCGGCTTCCTCTCCTTTTCCCCTGCACCTCTTCTTCTTTCACCGGCTGGGGCAGGTAGGTGGAGGCGGGGTTGCCTCTGGGAAGGCGAGCGGTGACTGCCGCTTCTTCATGACCTGTTCGGTGAGCTGCTGAACGTTCACGCGCACCTCCGCTATTGCATGTGCTTCCGTGCGCGGGGTGACCTCTTGCAGGAGATCCCAACTCTTTTCGGCTAGATCCCATAAGCCGGGATCCGCACGGACCTGCAGCTGGTCTCGCCAGTAGCTCACCTCGTGCAGCAGGACGAGCCATGGGTCTTCTTCCTGCTGTGGTGAGTTGTTCGGGAGATCTGTCATTCTGTCACGTTTGTGGAGCAGGCGAGCAGGAAAGCAGGCGAGATCAGCCGGACAGATGGGTAAACGGGGTTTATTGGGACCAAAAGGGCAGACATCCATGAACACTCACTAACATCACAATGACAGATCTGGGGTATACTGATTTAGACGCGGACTAAATACACAAGACAGGCTGAACTGAACAAGCAACAGGTGAGTACAATCAGGAATTCACATGAGGTAATGAGGGGGGCGTGGCAAACACGAGGATCGTATGAGCTGGGCGTGACACCATCCAGCTTGTTATCCAGCTTGTTTGGAACCATGCAACTAAAAACCATATTTATATTTAAAAAAAATGTCTGATTCTCTTACTAGTTTGCATTTCTTTGTTCCAAGACCACACATGTATGTTACATCATCCAAAAAAGACAAGCAAATACTACTTTATGATTAATCATGATTAATCACAGCCTATTAATCTGATTAACTGGATTAATGTTTTTAATCAATTGACAACACTAATATTAAATATTGGCCAATATTAATACTTCTTGATTTTTAACAAAAATTGGCCAATACTGTGTTTTTGGCAAGAATGGTCTTGCTAACTTGCCTCCCAAAAATGAACTTGTGACATTCACAATTTATTCATGGGGAAAAAGTCCCTTACAGTAACTATAAGTCAACTTAGTCCCTGTTTAAAGGTCCTTGGGCTGTCTGAAACTGAAGCTTTCGTAGTTCCTGGCTACATTCATGTGCCAGTTCCACACCACAGAACAGGAACTGGAATGACTTTATGACATCAGAGGCTAACATGTCCCAGACTGTCTCTTCTCTAACAATCTTCATTATGAGAGGCAGCCGGTAGAGTTGGAGATGAACAGGAGATGGCATCAGGATATTGATGTCATGGCGCACTAAGTTGGCATGCATGTGGTCTTCTTTCCTTGCAGCAAAGATGTCCGTGAACTCCACTAACACCCATCATAACTTGGCTATCTCTCTTTTCCCAAGTCCTTCACTGATGCACTGGATGAGTGATTTAGGGTCTCTGGGGTGTAAGGAATCCACTTGCAGTGTCTCTGCAGTTTCAGCAAAATGGTGTTTTATTGAACAGTAAAAAATAATATAATGTAATACAGTGTAGACATACACCGGGTATTGATAGGCAGCTCAAATACAAATTAAGGACAGTGTTCACCCCCCTTTATACCCCAAAAGACCCTCCCCAACAAGGTTCTGTGTGTAGGTGTTGTGAGTGAATTTACATATGATCCCCTGGACTGCGAGGAGCCTGGGGCAGAGATGGGGCAGGACAGGGTGGAGACTTTTATAATCATTGTAATTCAATTGCCTTCCCTATCACCCTAGTGGTGTCAACTGGAACCCCTTTTCTCTCCCAGACTTCCCCCATGATCATAAATTGCTAACACTGTCTGTATCCAAATGATCAACCAAGAACCTTGGGGCATCTTTACTACTTTTCCTTACAGGGGGTTGGGCTGCACTTCAGTCAATAGGGCCACTGTGGTCCCACTCAGCACAAGGGTAATCTTCCACAGGTGGAGGACTGCCTGCTGGCTGGTGAGATCCATGCCCATGATTCAGTCATCCTAGATGAGGGCAAGCCAGAGCTCGTGTGAGATGAACAACTTCCCCAGCTGTATCTGCAGGTGGTGCCGGCCTTGCATCTGTCACTGAGGACAGCTTGGCAGTAGCGGATTCCCAGCCTGGTGGTGCAGGCTCCTCTGTCCCTGGGAGGAGGCCTGCCCTGATAATGGAGATCATGGAGCAATTCTCACACCCTATAAGGGTGTGAGAATTGACTCTACCCATTTTGCTGGGCAGACAAAGCTCCACAGGTGACAGAGTCTCTCGACAGGGTAGGTGGTCAAGGCAAGGCCACTGGGCTGAGCAAGTCCTGTAGCATGAGATGGCAGCTCCCCCACTGCCCCTCACTTGTTTGCCTGATGGCTATGATGTGGGCTCTGGGCAGAAGTGTGCTTGATGTTCCTTCATGTTGATGTTCGGTAAATGTTTCGTCACACAACTTAGTTTTGGGCCAGCCTTGCCAGGGGGCTGTTGTCTTTGTCAGTGGCCATCACCTCTACTCTTTCAACCTCAGAGAGGGCCTGCTTCATGCTGCATGGGACCAGAAGGTTGTTGATACAGGCAGTCTGAAAGGAGTGGGGTATGCAAGGCTTGCAGGGCCAAATCTTCCAGCACATTTGCTGGTACTGAATTTGCTGAATACTTCCAGCTGCTCCGCTCCATGCTGGTGTCTGCCCACAAACAGGTGACAGGCGCTCATCTCTCCTCTGCCACTCCCCATCCACTGCTTCAATGTGACTTCCAGGTCTGCCAGAATGAAACAGGCTTTTAGCACAAAGTCTAACAGAGCTTGAAGGGCTCCATCTTTGAGCAGAAAGCCCAGGTGGATGGCATTCACTTGCTCGTCCTACACATTGCTTTTCACGGCAAGTTCCAGCTGCACTTCGAAGAGCTCCTAGGGTTGCTCCTCACTGTACTTCAGGAGCCAAGCAGGTGTTGCTTGGCACAGGCCCTGTGTCATTCTCCACTGGCCATCCTGTGTTTGTCTCGCCCGTTTCTTTGGCAGCCTCCATCTGCCACTGCTCAGTTGCCTCCTCAGCCCTCTTTGGTTGCCACCTTCCTCGCAACAGCTGAAGCTGAAGTTCTATCTATTTTACATCGGGGAAATGGTGGGGATGTCACTAGGTACAGGATCACACACATGGCAGGTACAAAAAGGGCTGAGATATGTGAGGAGCAAGCAACAGACACGTATGACACAGGTGCACTACATGGACCACATTGTATTGGGACACACCTCTTAATCATTGAATTTGGGTGTTTCATTCAGACCCATTGCCACAGATGTAAAAAAAATCAAGCCCCTAGCCATGCAGTCAGGTTTAGAAACATTTGTAAAAGAATGGGTCATTCTGAAGAGCTCAGTTATTCCAAGCATGGCGCTGTCATAGAATGGGGAAGGCCCTTTTCTGTTCCAGCATGACTGTGCCCCAAAGTACTGTACAAAGCAAGGCCCATAGAGACCTGCTTGCACAAGTTCGGTGTGGAAGGACTTGACTGGCCCATATAGAGCCTTGATCTCAACCCCATCAACCACCTTTGTGATGGACTACAATGGAGATTGTGAGTCAAGCCTTTCAGCCCAACATTAGTGCCTGACCTCACAGATGCTTTTCTGGGTGAATGGGAAAATATTTCCACAGACACGCTACAAAGAAAACCTTCTCAGATGAGTGGCCACTGTTATAGCTGCAATGGGGTCACCAACTCCATATTGAAGCCTATGGATTTAGAATGGAATGTTATAAAAGTTCCTGTAGGTATAACAGCCAGGTGTCCCAATACTTTTATCTATATAGTTTAAATACATTACAGTCACAGAAACACAGCACACACTATTTACAATTACACACAGACAGGGGCTATTTAGAGATCCGCTCAAGCAATCCAGGATATGCAAATTTGTTTGGTACTCAGGACCTGGACATGCAACTAAAGTGGAGTGCCTGAATTGACTGTATGTGTGAATGTGTGTGCACCCTTGTGGTTGGTTCCTGCCTCACACCAATTACAATGTATACAGTCATGGAAAAAAATGAGACCACTCTATATTTTTAAAGAAATCTACATTTTTAAATCCTGTTTTAATTGTGGTTCTACAGGCTGAACGGCTAGCAGTACACAATAAGGTGAAGCAGGAAACACTGGGAACAAACAGAAACCAGGCAGGTAAAGGGCAGAAGCAACTTTCAGATACCAGAGATGACCGTTAACTTATGTGACAGTTTCTCATGAATCACAAGATGACGCATGGTACTGTCATAGAATGTAGAATTTGTATTGTAAATTTTAATTGAATTTCTTAGCCTCAAGCTTGTTTTATAAACAAAGCAGTACAAAGTCCTATAAAGACATGAATGACTTTAATGAGTACTTCTGGATATCAGGTAAATGAATACTTGTATATGCAAATGTCTCAGAGTATCTGTATATAAATAAATAGTTCCCCATTAAACAAATCTACAGAAGACCTTAGGTTTTAATATGTAGTGCTAGAACAAATTGCTGTTGCGAGCCAGTTTCCAGCTGGATATATTGGAAGCGAATGACCAATTAACTGGAAAAGGTCACAGTAGCACTTGAAGGTTAGAGATTGTGGGATGAGTTACAACAGAAAGATGATCAGTGAGCACAGCATTAATGCACTGTCAGCAATGGCAAGCCATAGAACGGGACCAGCAATCGTAGCCCTACTGCAGTGTCACTGGTGGCAAGCCATAGAACAGGACCAGCAAGTGTAGTGCTAATGTAGTGTCACTGATGGCAGACCACAGAATGGAACCACAGAACGCAGAACTAATGCAGTGTCACTGACAGCAGACCACGGAACGGGACCAGTGAGCCAAGCTGAATACAGAAGAGAGAACATTCATTAAACAAAAACTGTAAACTTTTATTAGCAACCCAAATGATTACCTGGATTGTAGACATTTCCCAGCATGCTTTGGTTTGGAAGGTCAGAGACAGCAACCACTGAAAAATAGTCTCACAGACGATCTGTGCGGCCGTATTACAGGAATGATAACTACATCCATGATATAAATACTGGGGAGTATTAACTTTAATGAACCAACTGTTACTTGAGGACTTCTACTTACCTAAGTTAAGGATGAGATATGTAAGGAAAAAGGGTCTGTAAAGTCGCATGGTGCTCTGTGCTGCTGGTTCCTCTAAACATCCATGCGACATTGTAAGAAAAACTCAGTAATCACATTTCAGAAAACTTGCAGGGTGCTGTTTGATGGCCTGGTCAGCATCTGGAGCTTCAAAGCACTCCTTAATCCTTAGATAAAGCAGTAAGCCACTCTGTGCTGCCTGCCATGTGCACCTGTAACATCTGTGTGTTGGCAATTCACTCACAGCGTTCATACACACTTTTATCCAGAGCAACATTTTTCCCCTTTATACAGATTTTACCAGAAAAGTTAACTTGAAGTAAAATAAAACTTATCTGCAAATGTCAGACAGACAGACAACCATAAATGAAACACTTTGCTAAGTAAGCAGAGTCTAGCATTGCAGACGTTAAGGAAACATACATGAGAGAGATGAGTTTAATAAAAGAAAATCAGGGCACACAGGGTGAAAAGTAACATTAAAAGGCACATTGTGGACTCTGGTTACTAACCGGGGAATACCTTTAGGAGACGGGCATTCTGAAAGACGACAGCAGCTTTGTTTGCAAATACTAATGTGCTTGCAACACAGAGTCAATGGGAATAAGTGTTTCTGGGACTAGATCAGAGAAGCGTTCCGTCCATCACAGTGTGCAGGCAGCTATGCGGTGCAGCCGCACTCACACCAGTGTGGTGAGTTTGTCAATGAGGTCGTCGATTGTGTACACGATCAGCTTGATGTCTTCCTTCTCAGACAGACGGTGCTGTCCTTCTTTACGCAAAATGACATCCACATCAGTGCTCAGCACACGCTCAGCCACCTGCATGGATACATGCCAGGGCACATCCTGGTCCTTGAGACCATGGAGCAGCCGCACAGGGCAGGTCACCGGGATGGGGCCCTGCAGGATGCAGTGATTCTCCGCTTCTCGGATGAAGTCCATGCTGATTCTGTAGACACCTTCCTCATTGTATTTGGTTGCTAGTGTCCACTCCCCCTTCTCTTCCACCTCCTTCTTCACCTTTGGCACAAACAGCAGCATCATCACTTGGCTACATTTCCACAACCCCCCCCCATACAACTGTGCCGTTGGATTTCCATCACAAACGTAGACAACCCCTATATGGTACAGAGTAGGAGGTCACAGTCACAGGCGGTAGAGGACATACCTCCAGAGGAAGGGCTTTGAAGGCTGTGACAAAGTGGTCCACTGCAGTGCCAATGCCCACCAGGGCGGCGACCTTCTCAGGTCGTGCAATGGCTGCCAGAAGCATAAGCCAGCCACCCAAGCTAGAGCCAACAAGGATCTGCAGCAGAGCAAAACAGCAGATTCTGAGGGTGTGTATCATTGCTGTTCATGTACCATGTTACCCCCTATGTTCAGAATAGGCCTGTCACAATAACTACTTCTGTTGGTCAATACATTATCCCAGAAATAATTGCAATAAATGATTTTATTGTCATATTAAGATCATTTTATACTACTGATATAATGATAATATAATAGCATAACAGTGCAAGTATATCCTTTAAAAGAGCAATGAACTTTTAATCCATAAGAATATTCAGACATTGGAATTGGAATGTCAAAAAATGTAAATATCCTAAATAAAACCACACAACCAAAAAAAAATGAGACAAAACAGACTCTCCGGATCTGTTATCTAAAATTGTATTACATATTAAAACATTTGACAAAGTGGTCTAGGAACTGTTAGGGCGTTCATTTACAGGCAATATACTGCCAACCCAGTTCTGCGGAGGCACTGCTCAGTGAAACAAATGAACCTCAATCATTCACTGGCCAGGGGAAAGTGACAGCAAGTCAGATTTGGAGAATGGTTGACTGAAAAAGTCTGGAAATACCAGCATTTATATGATTCCTCAGTACAGGATTATAAAGACTCCCAGATGGCAACAAACTACAATAAAATGTTTGGACTGCAACGCTATATTCCCATGTATGTGTTTGCGTCAGTGGTATTAGGGCTGTGTATCACCAGGCCTTGCGCAAGAAGAACCATATCACAATAGAATACAGCAATACACAAACCAGTTTGTGACACATAAATAGTTAAACTTGTATGTATCAAGTAATTCCTTATTATCTGGTTATTTTCAGCGTTACCAACCGTTTTATCACAAATTTGTGATAACGGAATACAGATAGTGTCATTAGTCTTCATTGAATATATTTAAGATATGGTGATTAAAGTTCATATAATAATGTGTTCCATATCATTACACTTGTCTGACAGTAGAAATGCCTTTTGATTTTGTTTTTGAACAATTGATGGTGATATTCAGAATATATGGAACTAGTTAGCTGTGCAACAAATTAGTTCTGCAACAAGAGAGCTAGCTGTAACAACAGCTGCTGAAAAACAAAACAAGGTGGTGCAAAATTATAAACATCAGGCATCCAAATTATGCATGTTGAAATCATATTGCTGAACATAGCAATAGAATTCACAAAGATTTATCAAACAGCAATCTTGATAAAACTACCTAATAGTATTCAAATTCTTAAATAAAACTCATCAAAAACATGATTAATCTGTTTAAGAAACGAGGTTTAATAACTTATACTTAACATTAAATTAAATGAACTTGCAGAGATATCTACATAATGTTTACCTTTGGGTTCATACACTACATTCTTGGGATTAGAACAAAGATGACTTTTAAAAACAAAATGTTTTGTGAAAATCCAGGATAATGAATATGTAAATAAAATAAATGAATAGATCGCAGGGTTTATGAACGTAATTTTGGGGTGGGGGGTGAATATTTATGCTTGAATTTTAAACATGGTTCGCAAAATCCTGAGTTGTTCATTACAGCCCTAAATGTTTTATCATTTAGATTTTTTAATTTCATTTTTAGTAGTGCTGTCAAACGATTAAAATTTTTAATCAGATTAATCACAGGGTTGCTGTGGATTAATTTAGATTAATCACGATTAAATATTCATTTTAATCTATATTAATCACATTTCATTTTGCACTATATACCCAAAAGGGAATATATATGCACTTATGTTTATCGAACATCTTGAACACGAGTCGGATGCATTCCATCTGCCACAGAAGTGCAATACCAGACCCATATTAAAAAGCAACTTGTCGGATTTAAGGTACCTCAGTTTAAATGGTCTTTATCTTTGTTCACTTACAATTAGCCCGAACTACCGTAAATCTGACAAATAATCCGACTAATCATGAAATCCAATTCTAGCCCAGTTAATTGCCATTGTTAGCAATATCAGTTGATAACACATTACGCGCGTTGCTTTACGTATAAAACTCCGTAGCAACACGTCCACGGATAAGTGTGTGCGACCGATTTAATGAGCTACAAATGAGAAGTAGTGCTTAAACAGTATAAAACTACAACTTCCCTTTCTGTTGATAAAAGGCACAGCCATCTTCGACTCTGAACCTCCTCCACCAGGAGGATCTCAACTAGAGGGACGGAAACATGTGACCTCCACAAGCGAATCCAGACATGACGTTGTGCAAACATGCCATGGAGGTGGTACCAGATATCAAATAATCGTCACACACATCCCCGACTTTAACTCGACAGAAATCGAATCTTTTAAAGTATATACTTATTTTGGTGATCGATTAAAATTATATTATTAACATTGGAAACGGATGTTAATAATGTATTTTAATTCTACAAGAAGAGACGATAATAGCATGTGTTAATTTTATTTCGTTATGTGTGAAATTCTCACTTTAATACGGAGCCCCATGGGGTGATTTTTTTTTTTTTAATCGTGTGCGCACAAGTTATTTTCTTGTGCTCACAAGTTATTCTGTGCGCACAAGATAATTTACTCTGTATTTGAGGCCGAGAGTAATATGACAACTATATATATGTCTACCAAAACTATGTCGCATCGTCTAAACAAATTGAACTGGAGAGACATTCATTGTCTCAACAAGTAACACCATGAACTCATTTTTTGGAACTCGTTTTCCATTTTTTTTAATGCTGCAAACTGTTTCTTTGGCATTAAGGGTGAATTATACAGTCCGTGTGTATGGTCGCGACAGAGGTGAAGTGACATGAATTCATGAAAAAAATTGCATAAATAACTAGAGACACATTTCCGCAAAAATTGTAGGAGGAGCATCTAGAAAAAGTGAGTGGAATATATAAAATATAAGAATAAATTAGGAAACCAGCAAACAAAACTGACTCAGTCATCGGATGATCGGATACCCGATCCGTCAAATAGGTCTTGATCTCTAGTTTTTTCCCAGTGGCAAACATAATTATCGTGACAGGCCTAGTTCAGAAACAAGTTTTACATTTCAACACATACTCAGCAAGGGGATTCCAGGAAATACCATAATTTTTCTGGCAGATAGATCTTCCCCGAACAGATTGAGTCCAGGCAGATGAAACATGATTGTTTTTACATTGAATAGATTTTTCATCCCTAAAGCTATACATCTCTGTGACATTTGGAATGACAGTGGAAAGGCTCTTTTCACCTGTGGTCCCTCTACAAGCTCGTCCAACACAAACAGCACGTCCTTCTTCCAGGTACCCAGTGTACACTCCGTCCACTGGCCCTCTGATGTTCCACAGCCAGTGTAATCAAACCTGCGTGACGCCACAAATCTTGCTGACAATACTGCCCTATGTTATATGCAGCTCATACCCTCACTGTCAATAACATTGGTTGGTTGTCTAAAACACAGGACACAGCAGATTAGAGTTGCAAAAAGACCAAAAAAGGCCATCTGTGTCATCTCCAGTGATACTGGATCTACCGCACACCAAATAGCACATCCAACGGCAATACATGGCAAAATCAAGGAGTTACATTTTCTTACAAGTGAGCCGTTTTCTCATCAGTGCCTATAAAGAAATTAATCCTTCTAAACTGCAGAATATAGAATTTAATTACTTAATGTATGACAAGCAGCTAAATCATCAAATCTTGCAGTAAAACTGAAGTTAATTTAATCATCTCTCCAGCTGAGACCCACCTCAGGTAGGAGTGGCCCAAGGATCTACAGAACTCCTGCAGAGCTTCAGCCTTCTGTCCTGCCATGGTGGAGGCAAAGCCAGGGAGAAAGACCACGCCTGGGCTCTTCCCTTTCACCTTCTGATAGGCCAGCTTGGGCAGGTCTGCTCTGCTCACATACTGTATAGAGGATTTGCACCTAGTTCCTTTCATTCAGATGCAAAACAGAATTTAAAAACAGAGGTGCAGACATAAACGTCCAAGAAAACAAAATTAAATCAAATGATTTGTTGTAGATATCACTATAAATCAAAGTGCATGTGTGCCAACATTTCAGCAAAAAATTGTTTCTTAAATTTTCAAAGAGTTCCATTTTGTCCAGTCAGGAAGATGAGCTTGTCTGTGTAAGTAAATAAGCACTGTACCCTTCTGGATGGTTTGCATTCTTCCTTGAAGCTCTAGGGGCAATGCGTGCCTCTAATCAGAGGTTGCTGGTTCAAATGCCAGGATCAGCACAGTGATTTCATTGGTGCAAGAAAAGGATGAATTTCTAGGCTGCATTCGAAGGGGCCTACGAAATGGGACATCTTTGTGTCACTGTGACGCATTCAAACTTCGACTGCAGCCTTGAAAGACACAGCCCCTGAATTCAGTTGCTCCATTAACTTAAGTGAAAGAGAATGTCATTGTTGACACCACAGCACACAACAAATCACACCCCCTGCATTTAACCCCATATGTGACGTTGCAGTGGGCAACAATTATTTTAGCACCTGAGGAGCAGTGCTTGGGGACGGTACCTTTCGCAGGGTACCTCAGTGGGATTCGAAGCAGCAATCTCCCAATCACAAACACGCTTCCCTAACCATTAGGCCTCCCATGTACCTCGCTTTGGACAAAATTGTCCGCTAAATAATTGAATGCGGATGGACAGGCGAATATTTAAACAGTTCTTTAGAAGTGCAATCATTAAGACTGGCCGCACTAATAACAATAACTGAACAGCAATGCTAATATTACTCAAGGAACGTGGTTAGGTATAACCTGTTATTAATCCGTTTGTAAGTAACCAAGCAGTAATTCTGGGGTAAGGTCAACTTCACGTACAATAAAAGTCAAAGCTGCGTGTAATACCCTTGTGTGCATATATCATAATATGTAAAGGCGCCACGCCGCCCTGAGCCAGCGTACATTTATCTTTTCAAAATTACATTACATCACCAATACATGCATAATGTCTGCGCATAGGAACTTTTGCATGTTTAATAACATTATGTTATGTTCTGTAGCCGCTACAGTTCTTATGTTCTTAATAATATAAATGCCTAATACGCCACACTGGGAGAGGCGCTTGCCACAGTGCAGCTGCGAAGGCCTGAGCCAAAGACTCGGTCACTACAGTAACATTTTAACACCATGCAGGTACAGTGATACTGTTAAGAACACAAAACACACACTGACCTCCGGACGACTGAGCCAAAAACAAAGCGACCTTTCGTCTGACTGCAGACCAGCCGCGCCACCGAAGCACCGAGGCAGCCATGCTGTTTCCAAAACACGCGAGAGTAGGATGTCGTGCCTCATCATCACGGAGGGGTGGCTCCGCCCCTTTGCGAGACGCTGGAACCCGCGTGACCATGCGCACCGTGAACGTAATCAATATGCATAGCGAACGAGCCATTTGGCGAGTTCCGTTACACGTAGTCCAAATGATCAGCGTTAAATGCGGTATTAGTGTGTATTTGAATGTAAGAGAGAACACATTAAATATTTAAGATTTTTCATGTCATTTGAGCAGCTTTACAATGGGACATCTGTCTCACAAGAAGTATCGTAGTATGAGGGTTTCCAGAGAAAACAAAGGTGATGTGGATCATAGGTATAAGCAAACACAGAATCTCGGGGTTTTAAGTTAAATTTGACGTGGAGTCAGATTCATTATCCGTCTGTCTGTATGGTAATGAGCTTATGATCGCAATAAGACGCAATGTTACTGAGCAATATTGTTCTAAGGGACCGGGGGTGAATCACTAAGCATATTCCATCCCCATCCCAACTCCACCCCTGAGTGCCTTCCTTCGGAGGAACAAGTGCGCTGAGACTCCCGCCCCGCTGCACTTTGTTCTCTCTACATGTTAATATTACAAACTTAGACTCTGCTTCCAGGTGACACATAGTTCGGTATTCTGGTAAATCTATCCCCAACGGTCCTATATTTTAAGGCAGATTATTTGGTTGCTAGTTGCAGCCTGTTATTTCCAGAGTGCTCTCCAGGTTAGCTTGAAGCTAGCCGCTTAACTTGTTTGAAATGCAGTCTCCACGCTTTCTTAAGAGACGCCGAACCTTTGGACTTCACCGCAGTCTTATTAACTAACCACTGGCAGCAAAGGTCCACCGTTTGTAATTTCGAAATCTCAGCGTTAAGTATTATGGAAAAGGTATGTGTATGCTGGTTTTTATCTTGTGTTTTTAATTGGGAGATAAAGTAATTAATTGCGCTATTTATAACATGAGATGTATAAAACAAAATATTTAAAAGGTTATCAATTAAATTCTCAGTTAGTCGTTATGGTACTTTAGAATTGATACCAAAGTAATCATATAATCATGTTGCGGTAACTATTAAAATCCTAGTCCTAGCGAAGTCATCGCTTGATGTTACATTAACTGGTTGTTAGTGTTGTTATAGTGATGTTTGTTGTCTCCGAATGAAATCCCTTACATTACAATGGCTGATTTTTTTTTAGCGTTTTACGGTGATATAAGTTAGTTCCTAATGAAATCATTTTGTTTGTTACTGCAGTAACTGATTTTTAGTGTTGTTAAAGCGACCCGAATGTCTCAGAACAGGGTTGTTACGGTTGTAGTGATGGGGGTTGGACGTTGCTTGGTATTGCGGTAACTGATTTGTTTATTCTTGTATATTTCTTGCTTGTTTTACTGCTAGGTATTGTCATAAACTACACAAAACTGGTCTTAGAAACTATGGGGTGGTTGTGAGAGCGTAGCTGATTGGTCATAGAATGAATGCACCTTTCAAGACAAATGGGAATAACACCACAATGGAGAAACATGGTGGACGGTTTTACATAATATGCTGAATGTATCCTAAAATTGCCTGGCGCAGGATAACACTAAAATGACCATTATGTAAATGAGCCATATCAACTTCTGACCACTTATCTTGGGCAGGATCACAGGGGGTTTGCAGTCTTTCCAAGGTAACATGGTACTTATAGACTAGTATCCAATCCAAGGTGCTATCACAGGGCCACACATGCACACACTCATATATAATACTGCCAATACAGAGACACCAGTTAGCCTGACTACATCATTGTGCTGTGGGAGGAGACATGTGCAACACAATGAGAACACTCATATTGTATTACATAATTAAAATAGCTTAATTAAAAGCATTGTTTGGATGACTTTTATTTATTTCTTTTTTGGAAAATAAAGTTTCCTAACAACATAACAATGCAGGTAAGTATCTTTGGGACATGCTTCTTGGCCATAACGGTCAGGTTCAGCATGAACAAAGTTCATCAGTGCTCTGACAGCTCTGCATGCCTGTTCCTCTTCCCCGGTGAATGGGATTCCTGCTGGTTTCTGTCTCTGAGTAGCTTTTATATGGATTTTTCCAGTAGATGTGCTGCCTGGTCCTTGTAAAGGGTGGTGTTGCACTGCTTTTCCCAAAAGGTCGTTACCTCACACCCCACACTCTGAACTCATTTCTGAGCAGTAATTTAAACTCCATTGCAGAGAGTAGATCTCCAATCCCAAGTAGGAGACAGATACAGCAAGTCGCCAGCCAACAACAGAATGGTTAGCCCAGCTGCGCCCTCTGATTGTAGGATATTTAAACTGATTTCAGTTCTGACCCACTCAGTCTGGGCCCCATTCAGAGAGTTAAGCCCTAGTAATCAGATTAGGACCATCAGACAGGCCTCACACTGTTTAGGGTTAATACAAACATGACAGATGTTGATAAAGACAGACGTACAACAGCAGCAGCAGGCTAAAGATGACAGGCTGGGCTAACATAATGGGTCTTCAGTAAGGATGTAAAAAGTGAGGCTGACCCTTATGTTGGATGGCTAGTGATTCCATAGATAAGGACACCTACAGATGATCATTATATAATAATGATAATAAAAATATTTTTTTGTGTCTTTAATTTGTCCCAAGAATTGCAAGAAGACCTATGCCCTGAGATCTTTTAGAATGTTCCAGATTTTAAAATAAAATTCTTCAGGACCCATCACACCCAGGACATGTACTGTTTGAACGCCTGCCCTCAGGCAGACGTTTCAGATCCAT
>JAODJU010000081.1:24176428-24188596 GCA_026776725.1 Gnathonemus echidnorhynchus
AAGGTGTGTCGTCACGGAGGCGGTTCCAGTTTGTGCAGCCGGGTGAGAGGTCGCAATGCATCTAACCGTAATGCATTTCGTCAGGATCAGAATGCGTTGCTTTGAGCCAGCGCTGTAAGCAAATCGAACGCACCCCAATGACCGGACTGGGGAAACAAACTGAAACGCGGACTATACAGAGGACTAATGACAACAACCAGAAACAGCTGATCACACGGGGATCCCACACGAGGTTATCGAGGGGGCGTGGCACACGGAAGGAGCGGACGATCGGGGCAGAACAGGGGTAATGTTGGGATAAGACCTTTATCGTTTTGGAAGCCATTAAGAAAAAAATGCTCTTGTTTTATCCTGTTCATTTTGTGTTTAAATTCTTAAAAAAAACATTTAGGTGTAATTTTGGGGGGCCGGGAACCAATTAATTGGTTTTCCATTATTTCTTATGGGAGGATTCGATCCGGAGTCCGGAACTGATTAAGTTCGAGAACCGAGGTGCCACTGTAATTACATTTTGCACAATTGCCTGATGAATTGAAAGACTAATTATTAGATAACTTGATTATTGAAAATCGATACTGATAACCCTACTTAAAAGAACTTGCTGCAGAGCAACAGATATTACAGCACTTCATCAAATTCAGACTGAACCACTTTATTGTCACTGTGTTACAAAACAAAATTAATTTATGACCACCCCAAGGGTGCATTAATAAATACAAAATGAATACAAAATAGAAGATAAAAATAATATAATCGTACAAATACATTGAAATGGACCTTCTATAGATAATGTTGTTCTAAAAAACAAAAAAACACACATTATTAATGCCCAGTGCACAGTGACAACAGTTATTATTGCACATTAGCAAGAAGTGTATTGCACATTACCAACATAACTTATTGTATATATTCAGTGCCATTATCTCAGGCTGAGGGAATTCAGAGTTCAGCAGGTTGGTGGCTGTTGGGAAAAGCTATTTTTTAGTCTGTCTGTATGTGTACAGATTGATCTAAAGCACCTTCCTGATGGGAGGAGCTTGAACAAAGCAAGTCCAGTGTGATTGATGTCCTTAATTATGTTTTTATCCATTTTCACACAGCGAGTCTTGTGTAGATGGTCCAGCGGTAGCAGTTCTGTGTTGACAATGGCTTGTGCTATTTTTACGACTGCCGGGCTTTTTTAGCAGCTTTGGTGTAGCTGCTCCACCACGCTGTCATGCAGTTAGTCGAAATGCTCTCTATAGTGCGTCTCTATAGCAGGTCCTGCTGCTCTCCTGGTGTCCACTCTCTGGAAAGCCCTCCTCATGTCATGATCCGTAATGGTGACAGTGCTTTCCACTCTGACGTTTCCTGATTGACAATAGCCCTGCCAGCCCTATCAGTGCTGCTAGCATTATTAGCACCATGGGCTGCAGTCTCAAAGCGAGCATAGACAGTGTTTAGTTCTTCTGCCAGAGACGCATCTGCCTTCTCCATTCTGGAGGGTTATGGTCTGTTATTGTTCTCAGTCCCTGTGATTGATCGGATGCCTTGCCACCGCTGCACTGAGTTCAAGTCACAATCAAAGTCCTCCTCAATCAGCTCTTTGTACTTTCGTTTTGCAGACCTGATGCCTCTCTGGCGGCTCTATAAGCTGGGATATCTCCTGATTTAAATGCTGTGTCCCTTGCCCTGGGCAGCTGTTTGAGTTCATTATTCATCCAAGGTTTCAAGGTCATTTGGGTACACTCTGATCCTTTTGTTGACATCTACGTTACCCAAACAGTAATGAAAATATGAAGTATATGTATTTAAATTGGTCTGATGGAAAAATATATTCCACTCTGTGTGTTTGAAGCAGTGCTGGAGATGGCAGCCTCAGGCCAAACATTGACAGTCCTGCTAGTTGGTAAAATGTGAGAAGTATATTCTTAAGATTCGCTTCATTGAAAACCCTGGCAATGAGGTAAACTCCATCAGGGTAGGAGTTACTGATAGCTGCTCGAGCGCTAGCGTAATATTAGCTTGTGGCGGGATGTATACAACAATATATAACAATAACAAGTGAGTGTTCTTTGGGAGGTAGAATGGTCGGCATCTTATTGATTGTGGTTGTACTGCTGCACCAAGCATTACTAATGGAGACACAGAGTCCTCCTCCTGTTTTCTTACCAGTCGGGTGTTCTGTTGGCGCAGTGTGTCATGCATCCTACTAGCTCAACTGCAGTATCCGGTATGATGGGATTCAGCCATGTCAGCAACAGTCCCTTGTAGTTTTATGTGTAGCAATATCCAGTCGGAGCTCATCCATTTTGTTGCCGGGTGATCTAGTGCTCACAAGAAGAGCACTAGGAAGAGGGGTTTTACGGGGAGCTAGCAAGCAAACCCGCTCGTTTGCCCCTCTTCAACTCCTCTCCCGGCGCTGCCTGCGTCATCTCCCTCTGGGGTAGGAGTCAGCGTAAGTCCTAGTGATCTGAGAATCTCCTGCAGTATTGCTTCCGAGTTATTATACTGATCTGTACAGTTCGAGCTAATCTGTAAAAGCTTCTGCCGACTACAGTTAAATGTTCACCTTTGTTTGTTGTAAGGAACACCTATTGGGGGAGCAGGAAGACCGTCCATGCACGCTGCCATCTGGGCAGAAAGCACAGTTGGTAACACATCAGTGGTTTGTTCTTCCTGATAGTAATCTAATCTGCTATAGGAATATGTGCATTTCTTATATAAGGAATCTTAGTTTAAAATATTTCTCCATAAATTCTGAATGCAAAGCATGTAAATATGTAAAGATGTGAAGACTGTTTGAACTGTTCATATTGAGCAATATTTACAAACAAGCAGTATTTGTGAGTGTTGACCACTGTCTGAATGTGTCTCTGTGTTTAGTTTGTGTTGGTTTTACCCTATTGATCAGTTTGAATGGGTTTTGTGAAATGTGTTTGTGTGAAATGTGTTTGGTTTGTGGCTTCAATAGACCGTTTTGATACCTTTGTTAAGTTTACCCATGAATCAACAGCAAATGGACCAAGGTTGTAATATACTTTACTCTGGTTGCTTAGTCTGTTTTATAATGTAACCTCTTTCTGGACCTTTAAGCCAGCTAAGAATGTAAGCACAGCTGGTGGTCATGAATGCTCTACTTTAAGCTCTCAGTTATGCTCTTTCTATCAGGCTTCATCAACGTAAAGGGGTGGATCCTCTGTGGGAAAAGGGCAGGGCTTCTGAGGTAAAAGGTGAAGGTGGAACCCAAGTCATATGGATCTGAATGTGTATGTATGTGTAGCCTGATATAGGAGGTATGTGGAAATACTCTGGCCATAAGAAAAACCACCAATTACTTAAATTAATCACAATGGATTACGGTGTTCATTGCTCAGTCATGCCTAAAAGCACACTAAGAATATTTTTGAAAATCTGCATGAAATCTACAAGAAAAAAGAAAGCACAACAGAGACTCTGTTGGTTACACTGCATAATCCATAATTTTCCTAAAGAATTTCATTGTGCTCGTGTTTCCCTATCATAGGCTCTGGAGGCCCGAGATTCTTTACCCTGTAAAACTCCGCCCACCTGTGGTATCTCCCCTTCCAGTGACCGTCTGTCTGCCACCTGCCTGCCATCAGCATTTACCAAGGCACAACAGTCCTTTCAGTGTGAACAGGCTGAGAACAGGAGCTTGGAAGCAGAAGGAGAGAGGCAGGTGTATGAAAATGGCAACTTTGGAGAATTCAGGCTTAGTGGCCTAAGCGGGCAATCATGGGTCGATTCCACCAGCCCCTCCAAAATCACATACTGCACTCCGTCCGCCACACACAGGCAAAGCAGCCCACAGAAGTTGCCACTCCGGGGTTCTGCGGCCTGGCCAGCTCTCTCTGGCCTGCGAGTCATGGGCTCCTTCAGGAAGCTGCGCTCCTCCGTTCTTCAGGGCATTCAGAGCCGAGGAGAGACTGCAGCTCTCAACAAGAGCCAAAAACACACCATGGCAGCAAATCGGAGCCAGAGCAATGTCGTGGTGCTTGAAGGCAGTGAAATGGAAACCAGTGTACTGAATCACGAGCAAAAGCTAAGAGCCAGTTGTCAGAATGAGGAGGCATGCAGCTATGATGATGAGGATGAGGAAGAGGAGGAGCACATTCTGCAAAGGAACACACTCTGTTCTCATAGTCTGTGCATAGCCTTAAGTGCTGGATGCATGGCACAGCTGAGCATTGGGCCGGAGTCCCGTGGGCTGGAGTCCCGTGGGCTGGAGTCCCGTGGGCCGGAGTCCCGTGGGCCGGAGTCCCGTGGGCCGGAGTCCCGTGGAACAGGTCAGCAGAGGGGGTCCCAGCCAGGCCAGCCTGAGAAGGCCAAGCATCAGGCCATGTTTCACAGACTGAGCAGAAGCACAGACAGCTTGCACCTCTTCAGCAATCCCTTCCGACATAGCAGTGCTGCTCCTGAGGATGGAGTCTTGCGGAATATCCACAGAGCCACCAGCAGTACATCAGTGGAGCTGGCAGCCCAGAGCTTAGCTCAATGGAGAGCCCAGACGCAAAAGCTGCTAGGCAGCATGACAGACTTGTCGCTTCGGAGGAGGGCTGCCCCTCACTTACAGGCCACCATGAGGCCGCTCAGTGTGCTGCATGATGCCTACTCCCGCAGGACACCCTGTATCGCTGGGGGGGAACGCCATCGCCGCCCATTGCCTGCCCGTGGCTGGCCTGGACCTTCCAGTCCTGGGGAAGCAATCAAACAGGAGCGTCTCCCTCCCCTGGACAAGAATAACATATCTAAAAGTCTGGGGGCTGCTCCAGACGTACCCCTATCTGCTCTGCTTTCAGCTGTACCAGACACCCCCCCAGCTGTTCCACCTTCTATGCCACCAGACAGCCCCCCAGCTGTTCCACCTTCTATGCCACCAGACACACCTCCATCTGTTCTGCCTTCAACTGCACTGGACACAGCCCCATCTGCTTTGTCTTCTATGACACCAGACACACATCTGTCCTCCCCAGACACACCCACAGACATCACCGTATACTCGTCAGTCATGATCAGGCACAAGACAGACTGGGTGAGACCTCAGCCGCTGTCTCACTATGGTCAGTTGATAACCGGGAAGTTCTCCATTCCTGAGGAGGAAGCAGGGTCACAGAGTGACAAGATCATAAGCAGGCCTGGACTGAAGGATCATAGCACCAGCCACAGGAAGAACAAAAATGTGGGATATTGCCACCAAGACATGGAAGTGGAGTCCTACGGAACGCATCCTGTCTCTGTGGTCGACCTTTACTCTCCATCAAGTGCAGAGCTTTTAGTAAGGTTCCTTACCTGGTGGGGGGTGCCCAAAGCTTGTTATGCATGATGTGTGATGAAGTTTATTGTATATGATGACTTCAATGGAAGATTTTATTGGACTTTATTATTTGTAACCCACAGAATACAATACACAAATATGAACCACAAATATGTACTGGAAGAAAGCTAAAATAAGAGGCGTTAGTTAAGCTCTGTGAAACTGGCCCCGCTAACATGAGCACAAATGAAAATTCCGGTGTTTGGTTAGTGCTACATTTGTGCTGTCTTGTGCCAAATAAGTTGTGATTTGTGCTATTATTTTTCCTAGACAATGTTGTCACGCAGCCCCCCTACAACAGCGCAAAGATGTGACACCTGACTGCTTCTTTAGTGCTGCGTTTGTGCCAATTTGTGCTGCAGAAATCTCCGATCTCTCTCTTAGTTTTTGAGACAGTTCCAGTAATACATTATTATACTTTGCCTAAAAATAGAAGATTTGCCTTTGTGTTGGCATCAAACATTCCTACATGAGAAACATGACCATAAGCACTATATGGTGATCATGTTATGCCATAAACCAAGAGGTAAAACTCAGAAATAACAAACATTTTTAAACGGCACAGACATGGCACAAAAGATTGAGACTTGGTTGGTCCAAATCGGAGGCATGGTGGTGATGTCCCCATGTAAGCAAAACATTTATATCTCAAAAACTAAAGCAGCACAAATGAAAATTTCAACAACCTACACGGCACAAATAATTCAGACTGGTTATTTTAAAATCTGAAACATAGCATATACAGGCGTTGAACAGTGAAACTTAAACACTGGCCAAAGTGGTGTTTCAGGTTTCACATCAACATCGGTGTAACCTAGTGGTCAATTTTCACTGATTGCACATTCCATTCCGGTAACAGCAGAGTGTGAAGGTTGAATTAGCAAAGCAATAGCACAACTGTACATAACACACTGCAATCCACACGACATAATGAGAGGCAAATCAGAGTTTAAAAGAGCACAAATTGTTGGTCCGTGTCTCCCTGGCGCATATATGACTAGGACAGCAACCAGGCCAGCTTCACAGCGCTTAACTAGCAACTCTTATTTTAGCCTTCTTCCAGTATGTCGCCACCTGCTGGTGGAGCTGATAAATCCACAAATATGAGGTGCAGTTTTTTCCCCTGATCAGCTGCAGTACGAATTGGACAAAAATCCACAAACAAATAGGAGTGAAGTCACAAATGTCACATGATCGACAAATACAAGGGATGTGATCCACAAATGTGCAAAATACATTTCACGTGTACAGGTAGCTCCATATTTTTCTGGATATGATTTTACACAACACAAATAAAAAAAAATACATATTTGATATTTGTGGTTCACGGTACATATTTGTCATCTGTGGGTTACAAATAATAAAGTCCAATATATACTTTCGTAGACTTCTTGCTAGAATTCACCACAGAGAACAATTGCTCGTCACATCACTATTTTCACTAAATTGCTTTAGCAAAGGGTCAACTACCTGAAGTACAATGGTACCTTGGAACACAAACTTACTTCATTCTATAAGGCTGGTCAAGTTACGATTTCGTCGAGGTCCAAGTTGAATTTTCCCATAAAAAATAATTTAAATGAATTTAATTACAGAAACCCCAAATGACTGCTTATTTAAACTTATCTACCTACCTAACTAAAAAAAAAGCATTGACAATCAATATAAAAATAATACACACATGAGAAAGCGCACATACAGAAGCAATAAACAAAACATAAATGACAATCCCATACTCCGAATCGAGAGCAGAGACACGTGCACCACATTCAAGTCTCGCTATAATTTCCTTACAAGTTCTACAGTTACTCTCAGCATTTTCCTCTTTGGGTTGCCGCTATGACTGCTCACATTCTTAGGGGCCATGACATCTGGATCACTAAATGTACTGTAAATAAAGCACAAAATAAATACACCAAACACAGGAAGGCATCTTTTGCATGTCGAACTCTGTCGAGAGGTACTGCGAGACTGAGAGCGATTCATAGGCATCAGCATCCCAGTATGTCCGTTTGCCTTTGTTTCAGCTCATCTGAGAGGTGTTTTAATCTGTACGACTTTTGCAAGTCGTCTTTGCTTTGTTGTGTTCCAACTTTTCGGTCAAGTTGTGCTAGATTTTTTTAAGCCAACCCATTCGAGGTCCATATTGATAGAGGTGAACTCATCTCAACCCATACACATTTTAGCAGGAATGGTCCAGTTCCAAGATTTCGGTAAAGGTACAAAAAATTCAACAGACCCGTTCAATGACCAAGTTAAGGGGTGCTCCAGTTCCAAGGTTCCACTGTAACAAATTTCTCTCCTCAGCTACAGCCAGAGCCCACCCCCCCCAGGCCATCGCACCCGCAGACTCCCAACAGAAAGGCCTTGTCCCATCCGCAGTCTGCAGCCCTGTCCCAGAGCACCCCCACTGGCTTGGACCGCTTGGGTCGTGGGCCGGTCCTCCACAGAGTCCACAGTGGTGAGTGTGTATGTGTGTTTTTTATAGTTAATGAAAACTAAGACTAAAACTAACTTTGTTAACTGAAATTAAATAAATACAACAGCTTTCAAAAAAATGAAAACTAAATAAAAACTGCAATGAACAATTCAAGACAAACTAAAACAAAATAGAAATGCAGGTAAAATCAGCTTTGTTTTCATTTTTACCCCCTTGATTTGCACTGTGGTTGTGGGTTGCAATTTACGTCACATCACCCCACTCACAGGAAGCAAAGACCATCATCCACCATGTCGGTGCATTTCTCGCCTGGTCAAGGTACTCGAATGTACTGTTTTTTCCACGTTCGTCAAGGTTGTGTGTGCTGTTTTTGACTGGACTAACAACAGTGTTTGTGACAAAGGTAAAATATTTTGTAGGATTCCAAAAAACTGTTAATAACCGTGACTCAGAGTGAAGAGATTAGGTTTTATCTAGTGAGCACTGCTGCACATTTTCTCCATTCTCTTTGTCTGACAGACACATAGGTATGTGCTGTGCAGTGGTTATATAAATGGAAACCTCCTGTTACCAAGGTTTGTTTAATGGTTTGGATTTGTGTTTATTCATTATACTTATTTCTTATTCCGATACCTATTGTCAAGGTTAAAACTGCCGTTTATAATTTGAAATGTTCATAAGTCAATATTCAACATCATTTTAAGGGTATACGCAAGTACAAAGAACTAGGATGCTGGGAGTACACAAGCTATGCTGCTGCGTGGCGAGAGTAGCAGCCAGAAATCGTACTAGGCTGACCTGGCGTGCAGGAAAAAAAAATGATGATGTGGACAGGAAACGGGAGCCCAACGAACACAATTTAAACTTACAGTCCTCTTCATTAGTGCTTGTATGTGTGAAAGTTCGTAAGTAGAGGAGCATCGGTATTCAGTGAAATATTATTGATTTTGGCATTTTGTTGTATTAATTATAGAATACTGAAATAAAGTTTATCTTACTGCTTTACTTTACATAAGAACATAAGGAATTTACAAATGAGAGGAGGCCATTCGGCCTATCAAGCTTGTTTGGGAAGAACTTTGCTAATAGCTCAGAGTTGTTAAAATCTTATCTAGCTCTGATTTAACGGAACTCAGGGTTTTAGCTTGTGCTACAGTATCAGGAAGACTCTATCTACACGCTGTTTAAAGAAGTCATTTTAAAATGTTCTCCCGCTAATTTCCACTTATGGCCACGAGTTCTAGTATTTAAACTAATATTGATTTGGCTGAACAGCATCTTATAGACCTGGATCATGTCCCCCCTTAGTCTCCTTTGCTAGAGGCTGAACAGATTTAGCTCAGCTAACCTCTCCTCATAAGAAATTCCTCTAAGACCAGGAATCATTCTTGTAGCCCTATGTTGCACCCTTTCCAAGGCAGCAATGTTCTTTTTAAGATATGGTGACCAAACCTGCACACAATATTCTAGGTGGAGTCTTACCAAGGAACATTTAACATTTCTAGGAATAATTCCTCAGTCTCTAACTACTAATCCTCTAGAGGTTTTCAATGAGGGACACCCAGGTAGGCTTCACTTTCTTCAAAAGTGCCAAATCCCATCAAGTGTGTGCGTATTGTAATGGGAATGGGACCGTCAACATGCCAGGTCCTTCATAGCTATAAAAACATGATGGTGTTACAGTAAAGAGGTGAGGGGTTTGGAAGGGAATTTTTAGGGAAGAAACCAAAATTCTTTACACTCTCTCCTTAGCTTTTTCATGTGAAGGGTGAAAGCATTCACTTCCAGTGTGGTGTCAAAACTAAAATTAATAATGAAATTGAATAAAAATGAAAGTTTTAATTTCATTAATTTCAAAATGTTCATAAAATAAAAATGAAACTGACACTATGTACACGTGTGAGCCTGTGTGTGTGTGTGTGTGTGTGTGCGTGCGTGCATGCGTGCGTGCATGTGTGTGGTTTTATTTTTATTAAATTGTGGGGACCCAATGTGAATGAATACAATCAAAAAACTAAACTAGTCAAAAGTCTTGGATTTGGTGTTACATACTGGTTTCACTGGGGCAGTGTGGTGCTGTGTTCTGGTTTAATGAGCACTGTCAAGTAATACAGTATGTTTTATGCTGGTTTCAATGGGGCAGTATGATACTGTGTCCTGGTTTAACAAGCACTGTCAAGTAATGCAGTATGGTTTATTAGATTAGATTAGATTGACTTTATTAATCCCACAATGGGGAAATTCTTTAGAAACAGCAGCAGTGGAAAAGAATACTGGTTTTTATACTGGTTTCACTGGGGCAGTGTGGTGTCCTAGTTTAATGAGTGCTCTGCAGTCATTCTGTGTACTACATACTGCTTTCACTGGTCCAGTGTGGCACTGTATCCTGGTTTACTGAGTGCTCTGTAGTAATACAATGTGTCACATACTGGTTTCATTGGAGCAGTGTGGTGCTGTGTCCTGGTATAGCTGGTGCACCGGCCCAAGGATCAGTGACTCTGGAAGAGGCTCTGACTGAGGAACATTGCAGCTTCCAGGAGCTGCCTGACAGCCAGCTGCACCTGAAGTCCACAGTGGATCTCACTCAGCTCAGCAAGGTGAGAAGCAGCTCTGATCCTGACACGTTGATCTCTGTGCATGTGTGACTGGTCACACATTCTGCATAAAGATGTCAACTGATATTAACCAGCTAATTGACCATGGTAACAGATAAAGCCTGACCCTTACTGTTTTGACATTCCCAGTTTGCACGGTTGTGTCTTCCTCAGCATGGTGGGACCCCCACTCTTTGTGTCTTGTGATCTATTACTGAATGCATGTGGCACTTTCCCCCTTTTGCAGTGTATTTGTTCGGGGCTTGTTGTGCATGCAGAGGCTCTCTGGGACTACATCACGATGGAGGAGCAATGCCTGGCTTTCAAAGCTGGAGATGTCGTTCGTGTCATTGATGTCTCTGACACAGACTGGTGGTGGGGCATGATGGCTGACCAGAGCGGCTGGTTCCCTTCCAGCTTCATCAGAGTAAGTGCACCTCTACCACCCCCCCCCCCCCCAAAGCTTAACATGCATGTAAGGAGGTTTCAGAGAAAGATTAAAACCAAATAGAAGAAAAACTAAATTCAAACAGCAGGGAATGACTAAAGATGATGATTGTGTGAACATTATTAATTTTTATAATCAGATGTTGACTGAGCATACTATAATTATAATCATTACTATTATTATAATCATTAATTATTAATTGCTGTCTGCAAATGAATTAAAAATCATAAAAACTGTTCTAAAGGACATTAAGTGAATGATAACATTAAGTGGACACAAAGGGGGTATTTTCCGTACGTCGCTTAAAACACCCTAGATCAGATGCCTCATCCTGGATGAGTTAATGCCAGTGAAACTCGTCCAGGACAAGCCAGTTTTTCAAACGCAGCTGTGTAGTAGATTAGTCTAGCTGGATCCAATCATCCAAGATGATTGCGCGCCCCCACGCTGCATGAAAAGCCCACATATATCAAGTCTAGAAAACTTGATCAGCAAGTCTGTGATAGGCTGCAACAAAATGACGAAAGGAAGGGCGCACCTTTTCACACAAGTGGAGCAGGACCTCATATTAGAAGAATATGAAGAATTTCAAGAACTAATATGCACAAGGGGTAACACAGCAAAAGCAGCCCAAAACAGAAAAGACGGCTGGCAAAAAGTGGCCGACAAATTAAACGCGGAAGTAGTGTTCATTTAACTTACTGAATGCAGTGTTTCATTACCTATGTGTCAGATTATTATTTAATACAGTACAATCCAGTTAAAACGGACTTCAAGGGACCTGGCAAAACAGTCCATTATATCCAAAGTTTGTTATATCCCAAGTTTCTGTATGCCCAGAATACAACTACACGACACCATTTACTCATGCCACACCCCAGCAGACACACTTGTGGTATAGATTATTATATTAAACATGTAGTAAACCAACTTTACCTGACAAGATGCGTGACTATTAATAATCCTGACTAAGTATCTGCGCTAGATATCACCGGCACGCCACACACCTTGTCAGCGGAGCCTGCATATCCGTTATAGCCGAACAAAACTACAGCTAAAAGCGGCCCTGGCGACCAAATTGTTTGTCCATTATAAGCGAAATTCCGTTATATGCGAGTCCACTATAATGGGATTTTACTGTATGTCATAATTCCAGATCAAACATAAACACAATGAGAACATGGGAACAAGTTAAAGTGAAGTACAAGAATATACTTCAAACTGGTAAATATTGGTATATAATATTGGTATATAAAATCAAACTGAAAACAGTACTTTGTTAAATTATCTTTGATCTGTATTACATTGAAAACAATACAACAACACATTATTTAATGTGTTCCTCATGAATTTTATTGTTTTTCTCAAAATA
>JAODJU010000081.1:24236167-24253229 GCA_026776725.1 Gnathonemus echidnorhynchus
ATGCCTCGGGATTCCCCCAGAGGAGCTGGAGGAAGTGGCCGGGGAGAGGGAAGTCTGGGTTTCCCTGCTGAGACTGCAGCCCCCGCGACCCGACCTCAGATAAGCGGAAGTTAATGGATGGATGGATGCATGCATGCTTGCTTCACTTGCCGAGAGGACCAAAAAAGTTTTATGAGGTTTTTCCAGATCACGGGGAGGGCTGCGCCCCTAAACCCCTCAGGCAGGATGCTGGAGACATGGTGGCTTCCCCTGGACAGGACACTGGAGATGCAGCAACTTCCCCTGAGCAGAGATACGAAGGCTCGGGCATGATGGAGACCTTCCCTGGGCAGGGCAAAGGAAAAGCTCTCCACCTCCTGGAGGTCTGACTTGGGGGAGAACAGGGACAGACTATCCCCAACCTCCTTGAGGCGGATTAAAATATACAGTGACTACAGAGTGGCCGTGTTTCTAAAGATTGTCAGGAAGAGTCCCCGGAGGATGGATAACTCATTGTCCCGAACACCTGGACAAGTAAGTCAGCTGAGTCAGGTTCCTCTGCTGGATCAGGAACTGGGGCTTCTCTGCCAGGTCAGAAACAGAAGAAGGGGTGAGGGTTATAGAGCCTATCCTGACAATGGTCCTGGAGCTTTGGGATTGTCACTTTGGGTGGTACATTCTTTTATGGCAGGGCATGAGGGAAGTGGGGAAAAGATGATGATCCACGGAATGATTCTAAGATAGAAAGTTATTTATTGAAAAAACATTACAAAATAACAACAGTACAAAATAACTTGACCATGATGGGTCAAACGCAACACTGATAAAACTGAACGTGACGCTAGCAGCAAACACAGGCAGACTACAAAAACTAACAGGGAATGACTATCAAACACATGGCAACATGGGGAAACAGCCGCAATGAACCAACAAGGAACAGAACAAAAGTAGGCATTTGAATACACCACTAACACGACATAATGCTGGAGAGATGAAAACCATAATTAATTAGTCAATCAGCTAAGCACAGAACTACAAGAAACAGGTGGAAATATTACAATTAACAAGCACAGGAAACTAGAGAACATTAAACTCAGAGGCTCACAACACTGGAAATATAAATACAAGAACAGAATTAAACCAAGGAACAAACACGATGAACTGTAACTGGAAAATACACTTATAAACCGTAAAATAAATGTTAAACCAAAAGAGCCAACTAGTGGGAACAGTGGCCAACTACTTAGCCCATTAAGCCACATTGCAGTCCAGGGAACAGGCAAACACACTAGGGACTAAAGGGCTACAAGACAGAGAAGGGAACAGGAAAACCGAGTGGGGAAGTGACATGAAGGGCAGGGAAGGACGGGTGCTGACCCTGACAGTGTTTATTTAAGAGGCATAGCATCCCAATTTGACCACAAGGTGGAGGCGCAAGCCACTACAGGGTACGATTATGGCTCCATCTATTTCCATCAAGTGCTATCAGTAGATATTAACTCGGCATTTGGAGTAGATAAGGTTGTTAAATCTGCAACTTCCAGTTAGGACTAAGATTTCACTGCAACTCAATATATTTTCATGCTACTAGAAAAAATATTTTGCTGCTGTGGTTAAATGCTGTGCAATAATTGTATCCCTAGATGTAGAAAAGGCATTCAGTAGAGTAAATTGGGCATTACTGCATGAAACTATTCTTCTATTTAGTTTCAAGGAGTCATTTATTCATTGGATAAGAATATTCTGCAGTTTACCAATGGCCACAGTGGTTACTAATGGGCTAACATCACAGAGATTCCCACTTCACAGCGGAACCAAGCAAGGATGTCCACTCTCTCTGTCACTTTTTGCCCTGTTCATTGAACCCCTTGCCCCTGCAAAAACAAAAACAATGCTATCAGAGGAATCCAAATCCTCTACACTAACCACAAGATCAACCTCTGTGTAGATGATGTACTCCTCTATCTGCAAGAACCATCAAATCTCTTCAAGAAGTCATCAAGCTTGTTAATTTATTCTCAGAAATATCTAACTATGCCAGAAATTGGACAAAATCTACAATACTACCCATACATAATGTGTACTGGAATTCTGTAGCTCAAAACCCACCCATTCCCACTAGCAACATCAAGTACTTAACATACACATAAGGCATAAACATCTCTACTAACCTCACAGAGTCATTCCACCTCAGCTTCACCCCTTTATTTATAAAAATTGAAGATGATTTAAACCGCTGGATAAATTTACCTCTCATTAATCGGTATAATAGCAACTGTAAAAATTATTATATTACCAAAAATCAATTACCTTTTTACAATGATCCAACCCACAACAAAAATTAACTCACTAAATTCCATAATTTTTTCCTGGGAAAAATTAAACACCCCAAATCAAGCTGGCAACATTAAAGAAACACAAAACTCTGGGTGGACTAGAAGCCCCAAATTTTCAAAATTATTACCTAGTAAATCAACTACAGTACATCAACAACTGGATTCACCCAAACATACAGAAGAATTAATAATTAGAAATATAACAACCAGTATGTAAACAAATATCAATCTCTGATTTACCATTTCTAAACACCCCCTTACAACATCATAATTGCTATAACAATAGAGTAATTTCAACAACTTTAACAGCCTGGTGGAAAATCAACAAAATCATCAAATTACATACATTCCAATTTGGTATAACCTGGACTTTCCACTCAACAAAATTCCACTTTTACTACCTGGAAACAAAAAGGTTTCTACCACCACCTTTTCGAGAATAACACATTTATTACTTTCCAACAATTAATCCAAAAGTATGACATCAGGAAAGAACAATACCTTCAGTACCTCCAATTAAAGTCAATCAATATATTAAAGAACACCAATCCCACTTGTAGAAGAAATCAAAAAATAACTGACACAAAGAAAGCTACACAAAATTATACAAAATGACATCTACTGTAAATACAACAATTTCCACTCCAAACAAAGCCTGGGAAAAATACTTATCATCTACAATAAACATTGAATTCTGGTCCCAAATATGCAAGAATACCGCCATTATGACTAAAAATACTAACCTGCAACTAATTCAATATAAGGTAATTCACGGAGCACACATCACCCAGCACAAGATGTATAAAATGGGCTTTCTAGAAACAGACACATGTTCACATTGTGCATTACGCACCCCAGATACCTGCGTTCATTCCCTCTGGCTCTGCCCACCAATTCAAAGTTTCTGGAAATCACTAAAAGAATCTCCTCTATAATGAGCTACAGCATTCCACTATCTCCTTCCATATGTCTACTTGGAGGTCTCTTAGACATAACCCCACCAATCAAAGATGCAGAACCCATATTGGTTCCCTTAAGAAGACTATCCTGTTAAACTGGAAAACCAGACACACATTACCTATCACACAATGGTCAAACCTACTCAAAGAATATAAGAATGTATTACCCTATAGCACCAAACCCCATACAAAGTTTGGGGCTCATTTTCTATTGCACTGGATTTCCCTGTAAACTAAACTTACTGAATGACACACATAAATACACTCACACACACACACACACACACACTGAGAATACAACTGCTCAATGCAATCATGCCCTGCAGTGCTGCATCTCATAACTCATAACAGAAAATCCCTAATTATCTCAGTGAGAGTATTGCTCTGTTTTGTCTTGTCCTGTCTGCCAACATCAACTTGCACGGTCTTGTAATGTCATGTCTTGTTTTGTCTTACCTGACGTGTCTTATTTGTCTATTTGTGTTACTATTACAGTAGGTCATAAGGGGGGGGGGGGGTGTGTGTGAGGTGGGCTGATTTGGAGTGGCTTCACTTAATGTATTGATTAAAAATAAAGTTGTTCTCCGAAGAGGGAATATATATATATAAACAAATTAATAACTGCATGCATGGATCTCCCCCACAGTAACATCTATGCATCAACTGATTGACTGAACAACAACCTCCAGACAGGCTAAAAACTCTTTGCTTTAGTCCCAACGTGAACTGCAATACAGAGCTCATTATATTATGCACCTGTACTGTGTTTGTGTTTATTGCTATTCTTGTTATACACATTCTCTGCACAATCATTCAGGAATCCCACTTTTTAATGTTATATGTTGCTCTTTAAGTTATTGTCGTGTTTGTGTGGTTCTCACTGCAAACGCCTAGTCAAAGAAAACTACAAAGTAAATGTATTTCCAATGGAGGCTCAGCTGCTTGAGTTCCAACACAATGCTGCAGATTTTCTACTAGTCTGTGGTTATTGGTGCCTTCCTCCATGCTATCATGTACTGGAGCAGCAGTGTGAAGGTAAGAGATACCAACAGACTCAACAAGTTGATTATGAAGACTGGGTTAGTGCTAGGGGATGAGCTGGACCCTATTGTCACTGTAGCAGAGAGAAGGATACTATTCAGACTTTGGTCAATCATAGACAACTCAACTCACCCGATTCATAGTGTTTTGGTTGGACAGAAGAGCACTTTCAGCCATAGACTGATCAACATAAAATCCACCACAAAACACCTGTTAAACATCTGTTATGTTAAACAAGCGATATCAGTTGCTGCTCTTGAGACATAATATTAAAGACAGGCATTAAGTCCTGGATCAGATACTGTAGCTCTGGGATAGTTGATTTTATTTTATTTTATTCCTGTTGTTCTTTAACTCAGATCTTTTATACTTGCATGTATTTTATGCACTTTGGCGTATGCTTGTCATCTGAAATGTGCTCTATAAAAAATTTCTACTTTACCTGAGGAGATCATTCCATCCCATGGCCATGGGATTATACAGGTAGATCAATCAGGACATGTGCAATTACATGTATAATAATTTTTTTATCAATATTTATCTATTGTCTTTTAAGTGCAATATTTACCATACTTTCTGCAATAATCATGTATTTATTTATCATGTCTATCCATTTTCTGTAACCGCTTATCCTATTCAGGGTCACGGGAGGGTCTGGAGCCTATAGGTGCAAGGCAGGGAGCAACCCAGGATGGGGTGCCAACCCAATGCAGGGCACACTCACACACCATACATGCAGGCATTTGTCTAACTCCACAAACATGGAACCCTGGTCCCAGAGGTGTGAGGTGACAGTGCTCACCACTGTGCCAACTCCCCTTTAGCATATCATATTTATTTATTCTAATACAGAGATTGTATTCAGTCTTGTATGTGGTTCTGTGTACTGTTTCCTGAGAAGGATGGCAGTATGCTGCAGGCTTGACTCTAATCCTAACACATACACAATATCAGGAACATTCAGACACACTGACTACTCTGCATGCAAACACACCCCTGGTGGAAACTGTGCTATCTGGTAAGCAGGAGAGGGCAGCAAAATTGCAGATGTCTGCATTTCCAGAGTGCTATATAACTATGACCATCCAAACCAATGTCGCTCTCAATTTACAAAAGCAGCAGACTGCCTGGTCAATTAGAACAACAACTTATCCTTATGGTAATTGTTCTGTTATGAGTCAGATTTAAAGCAGTTCGGCTCTGTGGACTAACCCAGAGACCAGATCCATACCCAAAGTATTTTTCTCAAATGCACAAATGTCTGAGAAAAGAAGTCTGTCATCACTTTTTTGGAGATATGCCATTAATAGCTATCTCTATGAATTAACTAATAGTAAGATGAGGAACATTATGTGTAAATCAGCTATTGCACAATCAAAAGTCATATTGAAGGTGTTTCCTGTACTCTCACCTGTCTGTCTGAAGCTGAATAATATTAGACAGCAGGCAGATGATGAGTCTCCAGGAACAGTTGCTCCAGAATTTGTTGATTTTCAATAACTTTATTAATACTGATGGCCCTGAAGACTTCATAGGTTCATTTTATCCAAACTACAATTACATGGTTAAACTACACATTATTCAAAAACGAATTCTTTTGGTTCACATAATATCTTTAGTTATTTGCAAAAGTAAATACACCTATCTAAATTAAGTGAACATATTCTAAAAGGCACTATTTGGTACTGGGCTGAGCTTAGCCTGAGCGCTGTTGGACGGGAACGGACTGAGCCGGGGTGTCGGGGGTGTTCCGCTCCGGCGTGACGCAAGTCCAGCCGCTGGAGGGAAATGAATAAATTCGGACCTGAGATTATAGTGGAAGAAGAAAGTGGGCGTTAAGGAGGAGTGTAGTTCTTCGTACCATTGAACTTGTCTCATTGGAAACAACGTTTTATGTATATTACATAATATATACATTTTGCGTCTATCGAAAGCGAAGATGGCGTGGTTTCAATAATTACCAGATCCTGGAGTGTCAGAACATAGAAGTACAGAGACTGAGTCTTAATCACCCTGTATTTGTGACCGAAGGAACTTTCATTTATTTAAACATGATCTACTTAGCCATATTTTTTCTCTGTGGATTTCCTGACGTGGCGTTAATGAAAGGTGAGTCGGTTATTCGTCCCGTTGACTTGCTTTAAGTATTAAAAATATTCCGTGTAATTTTGATATTTCAATTTACTTTAAAGTTTATTATTATTTGCAAGCAAGTTGCAAATTACAAAACATAGTACATGTATGTACAGTGTAAACTCTTGAAGAAGATGGTGTAGTCGACATATCACGGCACCTTCGGATTAATTCCCATTCACATTGTTAAGGGAGACGGGTTCAGGATCCTGACATGACCGCCTCCCTCTTTGGCTCCGGCTGAATCAGCGAGGGCGGTATTTCCTCGGGCTGATTAACCTGCTGAATGGAAGTGCTGATATAAATGACTGGGGTCATGACCACTTTGTAGTGACAGGAACAGACGTTAATCAGCGCATATCGGTAAAACAGACCTGCCCAAGGAAAAGTGGGGGTGTCACCTCGTCAGCTCCCATGGGCAGGTATTATATGGGATGATGATGATGATGATGATGATGATGATGATGAAAATGATGATGATGTTGATGATGTTGGCGATTATTATTATTATTATTATTATTATTTTATTGCTACCTTGGCCGTGAATAGCCGTTGGAAAATGACGATGACACGGCGGCTCAGTGGATACTGGATAGCACTGTTGCCTCACACTTCCAGGGTTCGGGGATTTGCATCCGACCGGCTGTGTGTGGAGTTCGCAGGTTTACCGCACGTCGTGCGCGTTTCCCTCTACAGTCCAATTGCCAATTTACCGTAGTGGGTGGATGTACGTATTCTAGATCGTACCGATGCCTTCATGTGCCCTACACTGCCTTGGATCGGCTCCAAACCCCTACAACCCTGTATAGCATAAGTGGTTATAAGACGGATAGAATAAAAAATAAACTGAAAATACCATGCTATACAATTAAAGCAAATGCCAAGCATAGCAACCTGAGAATGATCATTTTGTTATCTGAAGAGAATAAAAATTGTGCACTCAGGGGTGGAACTTGGGTAGTTGAAGTAGCAAATATTTGTTGTTCTCGCTCTTCATGAAAATTACTTGCCCCTGGGGAGTGGGCGAGCTATATGCATTGCTGCTGATGTTTCAAGCTATCAGATATTTTCTAACTAATATTAACTAACTTAATGAATATTACTTTTTATCCATCCACTTATCTGGGTCAGGGTCACTATCCCAGGTACCACTACAATATATTATAGACACTTACGTATAACACACATGACACTTACGTATAACACACATTATATACAAATCTATTGTAGTATTGTATATATCTAGCACTGCAAAGTCAGGTGTGAAATAGTGAAAAGTATGGAATTATACTGCAATATAAGCAATAAGTTATAAGCCTGAATCTCTGAAAGACACCCAAATGCAAAGGGAATGAACCTCACAAGCCACAAGGCCCTTATGAGAATGACCCTCACTGAGCAGGACCAGCCTGCCAAAGAATCGCAGTGACATGCCCGCCCTCACCTGACTTTCCTCCTCTCCTTGGGGTTAAGGAATTGTTTTTCCAGTCTTCTCTTGAAAAATACACTGTATTTGGGAGATACTGTGGGAGATGTCATGCTACACAAACTTTCCAACTGTGTTTACTGTGCCTCCTAATCTCTGGGCTTTAATCGGTGTCAGCCTCTGTCAATTTTTTGTTCACTGGGACTGGGACATTAGTAAGTATTTATTAATATAACATGGCAGCAAATTCCTCCTAGTTAGGCACTGTAAAGCAATAAAAACCAAAACAATAATTTCTTTCAATTAATACATGAATGAAATGGTTGTAGTGCTGTGTGCTCTCTGTACACCGGACATGGTGACCTAGATGGCAACCTCCAGCATAGCTGGTCTGTGCTGGTG
The DNA here is from genome assembly GCA_026776725.1 of Gnathonemus echidnorhynchus. Taxonomy (NCBI): domain Eukaryota; kingdom Metazoa; phylum Chordata; class Actinopteri; order Osteoglossiformes; family Mormyridae; genus Gnathonemus; species Gnathonemus echidnorhynchus. The sequence continues at coordinate 24,244,444 of JAODJU010000081.1, forward strand.
CAGCAGCCTCTGCTGATGTCACACAGATATTGCAGACAGATTACAGATCAGATACATAGCTATGCTTGAGACATTTGCAGATTATTCTCTGTCTTAATGCTCTTTGTGTTTTGCTTAATAATTAAAAAATTTAAAACGAATCATTTTATTTATTCAGTTGTTTTATAAAGAAGTAACATGAAAACATGTTAGAATGACTTATGCAAGGGACTCAATACTTTTTTAAGCTATAAACATAGTCCACTTATTAAGAGATATGCTTCGCATAAAAATGCAGTAATAAATATTTGGTATCATGATATGTATGCTAATACTCGTATTGGAGTTCTGCATCTTCTCTGACCAAGTGTAGATGAATCATTTATGGAAGGCAACTTCAAATAAGTCTGAATATCTGGATTACTATCAGTGTACTGCCAGTGTGCTATGAGTGTCCTGTCTGGCTTCTATCTGTGTGCTGTTAGGATGCTATCAGGATGCAATCAGTGTGCTACGGTGTGCTATCAGTGTGCTGTTTGACAGTGATGCGGATATTAGGGGAGCAGCTAGCATAGAGGGCAGTGCTAACAGGGCCAGTGAGATTAGCAAGGCAACTAGCACAGAGGGCAGTGCTAAAAGGGACAGTGACATTACAGGGTGAGGGAGCAGCTACCACAGAGGGCAGTTTGAACAGAGACAGTAACATTAGCAGAACAGCTAGCACAGAGGCCAGCGCTAACAGGGACAGTGACATTAGCAGGGCAGCTAGCACAGAGAGCAGTGCTGACAGAGACAGTAACATTAGCAGAACAGCTAGCACAGAGGCCAGCGCTAACAGGGATAGTGACATTAGCAGGGCAGCTAGCACAGAGGCCAGTGCTAACAGGGATAGTGACATTAGCAGGGCAGCTAGCACAGAGGGCAGTGCTAACAGGGACAGTGACATCAGGGTTGCCAACTCTCACACATCTGTCGTGATTCGCTTTCTGACTTTCACACTCAAACTAGAAATGTTATGGGAAATTTATATTATTCCATTATAAACCTAAAATTAGCTACATAAAAAGCATCGGGGTAGTTTGGAAACCCTACAGACTACTTACAAGGTAATAAAACTGTTAAATACATGTAAATGAGTTTACAGACTTGTCTCGAATTGAAAATCTCACACCAGACCAAAGTTCGTAACACTGGTGACATTAGCAGGATGCGGGAGCAGCTAACACAGAGGAAGGTGATCTGAGTAGATGTTTGCTCAAACCTCATCACTTTTCTCTCAAGGTCAGAAATCCAAGGGCAAGTATAGCACCCCGCTTCTGGACATTCAGAGTCGGCAGCTGGTACTTGAGGCCAACCAGACTCTGACACTACAATGCAAGTAAGTAAGAAGCAGCAAAGAGTGCTATGATGGCTGACAGCTGTGGGCATTGCTAACCAGCAGCTGTGTCTGCAGGGGGCGTTGGGAGCTGGTGTGGAGCTTCCCGCGCTCTATGACGTGGGATCAGCAGAGTGTGAGCATGAAGGAACGCCGCTGTGGGAAGCAGCAGCGGCTGTACTGCAGCAGCCTGACCGTGAGCCCCGCACTAGCCCAGCACACAGGCTCCTACCGCTGCAGATATCAGCACAAGCAGAGCAAGCAGGCCACGCTCTACGTCTACATCGCAGGTGAGGGGTTGCACCTGCACAGGCACTCATAATTGCAGGTTGAAACCAGGCTGAAGCAGGTACCCTGGGGGCTGCATCTGCACAGATTCCCTACGATTTCATAGTTAGACCAAGAAACAGGTATAAAGCTACACCGTTAGATAAGGGCCAATGTGTCTCTCAGCAAGTTAGGGATCTGTGTGTGAAGGGTCTGGATCCTCTGGCCAGCAGAGTCATTAAAATCATAGCATCTGCTAGATAAAGGTAATCAGAGTACACAGCCTTGTGAACAGATATAAGTACTCAGATGGAGAGCCTCATGGGTAGATGAGTACTTTAGATGAGTACTTCATCAGTGTTTTATGTATAGCTCATCCTTGTGAAATTGGCTGTATGTAGAATATTTCCCTGAGAGGAGAACACAGGGGATACCTGTTTTGTTTGTTTGATATTTTATCATCACGGATCTCATTAGAACAAAGGAATGTGTTATATGTAACGTGCAAAGTTCCTCTTTAACCTGAATGTTACAGTCGGAGCTCTATCCGTATCTATAGCTACCATCAGCCAGTCCATCCATCGCTATATTTAGTGGCCCTGTAGCTGCATGCTTGCAACTGAAATAGCCGCACACCGAAAGCCCCAGTCTGAGCCAGGCCATTTCCAAGGCGACGGCCTTATCTGGCACCTCAGGCTTGTGTGCTGCATCCTGTCTTTGGGCAGCGGATGGGGCTGGTACTGAGCCTGGGCTATGGACAGTGCCCCACCTCCCTCTCTACCGCCAGGTAGCCAGGGGGTGATGGTGGACTCCCAGGTCACAGTATGAGGGCTCGGGCTGCTGGGCCAGGCCGGACAGGGCCCCCGGGAGCAATGCGACCCCCCACCCCACAGCCAGGATTACTTGCCCTCTTTGTGCAATCAAAGCAGAACAAGGAAGCAGTACTAAGCACTGAGCAGTCCTCAGGGTACCTTTGTTAAGTGTTCAGAGACACTTTTTCTTTTAAAGACGCCAGTATAGTGAACAATAGGGGGGACAACACCCAGCATGGTACGCAGCCCGGCAATATTAGACGAGCTATAAAAACAGCAGCGAGGCCCAGTGCAAGACAATGGGGCAGGAGAGTGGTGCTCTGAGGCGGCTGGCCTCTGCGTTTCTGCAGGCAGCCATGGGCCCTTCGTGGAGCAGCAGAGCGACATCCCGGACGTGGTGTACCTGAAGGACGAGCAAGCACTGGTTATCCCCTGCCGGGTCACCGCCCCCAATACCAAGGTGGCCCTGGTCAAGGTGAGAGCGTGACTACGTGACACGAAATATCATCAGGTTGGGCCTGTGGGAAGGCATGTGTAACATGCATACCTAACGGCATGCATGTTACATACATACACATAACCCTATATACAATATATTAAACATAGAGTATATTAAACAAATAACCCCTGTATGTATACTGTATAGACACCTGGTTAATAGTATTAGCAATAGCTGTGCACCTCCACATCCCTCAGACTAATGTTAGTGATAACTGTGCACCCCCACATCACTCGGGTTAATGTTAATGATAGCTGTGAATGATACCTCCACATCCCTCAGGTTAATGTTAATGATAGCTGTGTACCTCCACCTCGCTTAGGTTAGCAGTAGAGATTTTTGTGCACCCCCACATCACTCAGGTTAGTTTTAGTGATAGCCCACACATCGCTCAGATTACTGCTAGCGACAGCTGTGCACCCCCACATTGTTCAGGTTAGAATTAGATATAGCTGTGTACCCCCACATATCTTATTTTAGCATTAGCAATAGCTGTATGCCCCCACATTACTCAGGTTAGCTTTAGCTATAGCCGTGCACCCCCATATTGCTCAGGCTAGCATTAGCAATAGTTGTGCAGCCCCACATCACTCAGGCTAGGGTTAGCAATAGCTGTGCGCCCCCATATCTTTCAGGTTACCATTTGGTTTGCTGTGTGCCCCCACATTGCTCAGGTTACTGTTAGCAATAGCAATGCTTCCTCCCCACATCGCTCCAGGTTAGCATTAGTGATAGCCATGTACCCCCATTCAGGTTAGAGTTAGTGATATGTCACCACTCACATTTGCATTAGCGATACCTGTGCAACCCATATCATTTAGGTTAATGATAGCTGTATGCTTCCACATAATTTACATTAGCATTAGCAATAGTTATGTGCTCCCAAGTCAATCAAGCTAGCATTAGCAATAGCTGTGCACCTAATAGGTTAGCATTCGCGATAGCTGTGCACCTTCACATCTCTCAGGTTAGCATTCGCGATAGCTGTGCACCTTCACATCTCTCAGGTTAGCATTCGCGATAGCTGTGCACCTCCACATCTCTCAGGTTAGCATTCGTGATAGCTGTGCACCTCCACATCTCTCAGGTTAGCATTCGTGATAGCTGTGCACCTTCACATCTCTCAGGTTAGCATTCGTGATAGCTGTGCACCTCCACATCTCTCAGGTTAGCATTCGTGATAGCTGTACACCTCCACTTGACACAGGTTTTCGCAGCAGGAAGGATGTAGCAGGAACACATGCTGTGAATCTCACCCAAAAGAGCTGTTTGGTTTCACTGTTTACATCCAACTGTAATGTTTGTGGCTCTGGAGTCTCAGAGGTGATTACTCTAAAAATACACTAGCACCTCCGCCCCATTGCCACTGCTGCGTGTTCAAGTGTTTTTTTCCTGGAAGGATTTTGCACTTGGTTCCCTCTCTGGTCTAGCTATTCTCACTAGGGAACAATACCCAGCAGGCCGAGCTCACGCCTGAGCCGTCAGAGCGGCTTTCGAGCTCCCTGACCTGCAGGCAAGCCGAGGGTCTATTTCCTGTAGTAACAGGATGTGAAGAGATGGACTGTAGTCACGTTTCCCTCTTCCTGAGGCTCCCACCCAGGGTGGGGGTACAGGGGAGGGTCTTCAGTCTCCAAAGGAGTAATCACCAGTTCTTACTGGGGGGGGGGTGGTCTGGGCTTTGGGGTCACATCTGACATGTTCATGGGGCAGGGCACAGCTACTGGAGTGAACATAGACAGGACTCTGCTGTAGGCGTCACTGTTCATCAGCAACATGCTTCTCATGGAACGTGTCTCTTTACACTTGAATAACCTGCATGAACTTGTTTATCCTCTACAGTTTCCGGGACAAGTGTTGCTTCCAGACCAGAAGAACATCATCTGGAACAGCCGACGAGGCTTCATCATTCCGAAACCCACGTATCACTTCATCGGGCTGTTCTCCTGTGAGGCCACCATCAACGGGCATCTCTACAGCTCCAAGTACCTCACTTACAGACCAGGTGACTCAATCAGCCTGTTATACTGAGTGTAGCAAACGCAAGCAGCTTTTGGCAGATATCAGTTAGACCTAGTTTACACACAGAGAGCAGAGAGCCGCAGTACCTGTGCAGACAGAATAGAATATCATTATTGTCATCATACAATTTGCAACAGTGTACAATTTGGAAAAAAAAATATATATTGTATATTCAAAAATATATACTTTGCACTTTGTAGATTTTTACAAGGATAAAAAAGACTGGATGAGGAGTAAAATGCAGGCATGAGTATAAGATAATAGTGTAGCAAGTCAGAAGTAACAACAGGTAAGAGAATGTGACAGTAGTGCAAAAAGACAGTGGCATGAAAGGACATGGTCGTATATGGGCAGTGCAGCACGCAGGACTGATTACTGCTGATTCAGCAAGGCAACAGCTCTCAAGTTGAAACTGTTCTTCATCGAGGTACGAGCCTAGATATGACTCATGACTGTGCCCCAAATCTACCTATGGGTACAAATAAAGTAAAGTAACCTAAGTAAGTAAGTAAGTAGATGGTTCTGATATTTGTTCTAAGGGGGGGTCATCATGGATCTGATGAGCTGTATATGCCTGTCCACAGTGAATAAGATCCTGGACGTCTACTTGAACATCACGGAGTCCCTGGCCGCTCTCAGAGGCCACAGCTTTGCTTTGAACTGCACGGTCACAGCTGCGTGGAACTCCAGGGTCTCCATCAGCTGGAAATACCCTGGGCAGGTGAGCATATCGCAGTGGGGGAATATGAATTTCTCTACCTGTCCTTTGGGGGGGGGGGGCATCCTGCTTCATTGTTTACACTTAAGTTTAATGTGGTTAATGTGAATAACCAGATAACCAGGCCTGTTCCACAATCTGCTTCCAGAAAACCAACCAGTCGGCTTTCATCACGCGCCGCATCCTCCCAAGCAGCTCCAGCCGCGTCTTCTACAGCGTGCTGTCCATCCCGCAGCTGCGCCGCTCGGACAGCGGTCTCTACGTGTGCCGTGTGCGGAGTGGACCGTCCCAGCGGGAGACCAACACCTCGTTGGTTGTCTATGGTTAGGATTCTGCGAAGCATCAACTGCTGTGGCCTCCCTGAGCCCATGTGTACCTGAGCGGGCACTGCGTAGCCCAGCTGGCACCCTGACGCTCCTACCTGTGTCCCACAGACCGACCCTTCATCTCCCTGAAGCAGCGGAAGGGCGCCATGCTGGAGGCTGCAGCCGGACAGAAGGCTTTCCGACTCTCCGCCAAACTGCGTGCCTTCCCCAAGCCGCAAGTCATGTGGTATGAGCTCCAGTCAGCACCCCACCCACGCCACCCATTCATCCATCCAAAGCCTGTGCTCACTTATTCCATGTCACAGAGTCTGGAGCCTATCCCAGAAGCTATAGGCACAAGGCAGGGAACAACCCAGGATGGGGCGCCAGTCCATCACAGGGCACTCACTCACACACACCACAAACAACGGCAATTCACCTTAGCATGTTTTTGAACTGTGGGGGAAAATCCAAAAACAACACAAAGAGAACTTGCAAACTCCATACATATAGAGCCAGGGCAAAGACTCAAACCCTGGTCCCAGAGGTGACAGTGTTAACCACTGCGCTAATTGTAGAATCGACGCTTCTTGTCCATGTGATATGACTATAAGGCATTAACATAGTAAATCTGCATTTAGATGAGATTGCACACACACTCAGGCATCACCAGTAGATATCCAAGTGCTATGCAGTGTGTGACAGTGACGGTGTGCACCGTGCAGGATGAAGGATGGGGCGCCAGCCACTGAGCGATGCTCCCGCTACCACGTGGATGGTCATTCCATAGTCATCCATGATGTCTCGCCGGAGGATGCTGGGGTCTACACCATGCTGGCAGCCATTCCCCAGTACAGGCTGTACAGGAACCTCACGCTTGCACTCGCTGTCCGCAGTGAGTGTCCCCACCCTCTTGACCCGTCCAGCTGCTTAAAACTTCACCTGCCCCCAATCTAGCTGATCGCTATCCTTATGTGCTCCTCCAGTGAGACCCCAGATCGAAGAGAAGGCAATGTCTCCACGAGATGTAGGCCTCGTCCAGTTGGGCGCCTCGAAAACGCTGCTCTGCACCTCACAGGGGTCTCCTGCCCCCAGCATCCATTGGCTGTGGCATCGCTGTCCGAAGAAAGGACAGTAAGTGTCCCCTTATTGAGAGATTTCACACACGCACGCACGCACACACACAGGCGTGACCTACCTGCCCACTGAAGCTGCGTCGGTGTAGCACATGCCCTCTTACCGTAACACTCTGAGAGGTTCTCCACATGCTGGTCCATAGTGACCATCACACCTCTCTACTGCCTCCATCTCCTCTTCTGTCCTGAAAATTACAAAGAATTCAGTCCATATGAGACAATGTAAAAGCTGCTGTTGGACGGATGCTGTCAAACCTGCAGCCTTTGTTAGTCTGGTCATGCACAGTGAGCTCAATCCCTCAATGGGATTTAAACCCTGGAAAGTCAGAGAATCCCATGCTGCTGCCCAAGCACACACAGCATCTCTATTGCCTACCCCTGACCCTAATTCAGCGAGTGCATCCACGCCTTTGTTTTGTCTACCTCAGCATGTGTTCAGGCAGTGTTTCCTCCCTGCATTCTGGAGGTTTTTCTTTCAAAGCCTTTAATGTCGCTCTTGTGTGTGTGTTTGTGTGTGAGACTGCATGTTTTGATTGTGTGTTTGTGGAGATCACTCTGTTTTTGGGTGTGTGTATGCGTGTGTGTGTGTAAAGGCATACAAAAAAACTTCAATGGCTCACAGATCCGCGTTCCCAGGCACAATTTGTTTGTTTCTAAATCAAAATCTATGATTTAATGAAGTTCCTTTTTAGAAAGCAGTGAGATGATGTTTATTTTCTCTGTTGCTCAGAAGCATCCTGGTGATGCAGAACCTTTTATTTCATCACAACACATCAATTATGCAAAACAGTCCTGAGATGCAGACTATTCACACTCAGAATCACAGAGAGGACCCAGAACCTCAAATACAATAAGAATCACACCAAAGACACAGGACCTCACACTCACACACTTAGAACTGCAGAGAGGACCCAAAGCCTTACACATACTCAGAATAGCAGTTTGGATGTAGATCCTCACAGATACACATATACACACACAGAATTGCAGTAAAGACATAGAACCTCACACACACATTTAGAACTGCACGCAAAACCTCACAGACACATTCTCTGAATCTCAGTGAGGACACAGAACCTGACACACACTCATAATCACAGTTCACACACACAGTGAATTAAAGTGCGGGCATAGAACTTCACACACACAAACACACACACACACTAAATTGCAGAGAGGGCTCAAAACCTCACACACCCACACTCAGAATCTCAGTGAGGGCATTGTAGTAGACAGAACCTCACACACACCCAGCAAGGCACCACTGAGGTACCATGAGCAAGGTACCACCCACAAGCACTGCTCCCCAGGTGCTGAATTAGCTGCCCCCTGCTATGTCACGAAGGACGGTTAAATGCAGAGGACACATTTCATTGTTGTGCACTGTGTGCTGTGGTGTGTCAACCATGACCACTGATCACCAAAGTGTTCTAAATTCTTATTCAAAATTCTGAGGTGGCAGAACCACAGAATTGCAGTTCATTTTGTGGGGGCAGCCCCACATTCTTCATTTCTTATCCTTTAGTTACTTTCTTTGTATGTTCACCTTAAAAGTTATTAAAAGAAGCCCATAGTCTTTCATGCACAAACACACAGTGTCTTTATGGCATTTAACATGTTGCAGAGTGGAATGACTCTCCTCTGTGACATATCTCCTCCCTCCTCCTCACAACCCC
>JAODJU010000081.1:24286257-24299826 GCA_026776725.1 Gnathonemus echidnorhynchus
AGGTCCAGGAGGGGGGATGAGTCAGTGGGGATGTACAGCAGTTCCGTTTTACTAGGGTTGAGTTTCAGTTGGTGAGCAGTCATCCAAGATGAGATGTCTGCTAGACATGCAGATATCTTAGTGGAAACATGAGTGTCGGAAGGAGGGAAGGAGAGGATGAGTTGAGAGTCGTCTGCATAGCAGTGGTAAGAGAAGCCATGAGAGGATATGACCTCACCAAGAGATTTGGTATATGAGTATTTGGTATACTCATGTTCAAACGCGTGACTGTTTTTTCTTGGATTGTTAACTCCGCACTGGGACCCGCATACTTAAGCCAAGCGCTATTCTTCATATCAGAATGTGTAAACTTCGAAAAACGAGATAATGTTCAGCTCAATCCTAAAGTGGTGACCAGTGATAGACAAAATCACTAAGGGCAAGTCTCCTGACTCACGGTTTTACTTTGAGGAATCTTGTGCATATTACATAAAAATGCATAAAGATCAATTATTTTAAACAATTTAAATAACGTGTCCACTGATCAAGCTCAGTGTGTCTGCAAACTACACAAACAAAAAAAAAAGAAATTAATAGAATCGGTACGACCGACCTCCCTCCCTCCGAAAAGAGGTGGACCCCCGCTGACACCCAGCGTCACCCAAGCATGACGACATAAGACGGACTTAATTTCATTTCACTTAAGTGATACTTACTTCTGCTCGCATGTGCGGATACTGTTAACCATGACCCGAAGAGCGGTGGAGCTCTGCGCTCTGATTGGTGAGTTGAAGCAGAAAATCTCATCTGCAATTAGGCCAATTAAACTTAGTAGTCCAGTTATTGCACTAAATTTTAATATAAAATTATATCGGGTCATTTCCCACTCACCTTTTGAGCGTAAGAGATCTGCAAAGGCATTGGTGAAGTATACAAATGATGCGCCGTAGAATGTCTGTTTTGAAAAGTTATATGATGATGTTTTTTCACCACTTCTAGTTGCGCAGCTTACGCTGACCGTATATGGCCAAGGGAGCAAAGCGGTTCGTTGTTTCCTGGACCGGAGAGTGAGTGATTTTCGGCTGCTTTCCGTATAAAGCCGCGTCGTTCTGGATGTTCCTATTCTGCATTCTCATGCACAGAAACGGTAACACCTTTGGATGCGTCCATGGTCGTTGCTAAGGCTGTTTTACAGCCCCCCCCACCCAGTGTACATTAATTCGTTTAAATAGGTTTGGCTCCCCAATTCATAGTGAGTATAACCTGCATGTGTCCAAGTTTTAGCCCGTTTGTCGGTTCCTCTGATTATACACTGATGCATGAACCAGTTTTCCTCAAATTTAGTCTGGGAAATTCTCATATAAACGTTTAATTGCAAAGCCCTATATACTATGATTTAGCTATTATTGTAGTGGATTGGTCATCAGGGTTGCCAGCTTTGGTCAGCTAATGTCACTAATTGTAGGTTTATAATGGAATGATATAGATTTGCCGAACGACTGCTTGCATGACAATCTGAAAGCGTGAGTGTCATGCCATATGCGTGAGAGCTGGCCTCCCAGGGTCACGGTGGCTCAGACTGCCGGGCTTAGAGGTTCAAATCCCATCAAAGCCCCACCTGCAGGCTCCCGACATCGTGCAAGTTTCCTCACCAAGTGCAGAGACGTGCAGTCAGCCTTCTCTGAAGTTTCCGTGGTCTATGAGCATAATTGAGTACCAGCCCTGCTTTGGACTGGTGTCTCAGCCTATTATCCAGTGGCTGGCAAGGGTTCCTGTGACATTGGCCAGAGTAAGAAGTTAGAAGATGGATGGATGATTAGCACTTCCAGTATTATTTTCATAATAATAATAATAATAAAATGAAAAACTGTATTACTTTGCCAACAGAATTTTTTAGACTGATGGTATGCTTAGCCTGGGTTCTGTTGAACCAGTATCAGAATGCAGGGGCATTGCTAGAGATTTTGGGCCCCCCCAGTCCAAACCAATCCAGGTATTTTCCAAATATTCTAGGCCCCCTGTCATTCAGGGGCCCTTGGAATCGTCCTAACTTTCCCTCAAATTACTCCTGTCAGAATGTATTCTCTAAAGGAGAGCCGTGTTTGTCTAATGCTGTAACTATTGTAAATCTGTTCAATGTTACACAGCTCTCTGCGTATGTCAGTATAGTGTCACGATTATTGTGTCATATTGTGACGTGCATTGTACTGAATATGTGCAGCCAGACTGTATACTGTACATATAGACATGCATAGAAGTGCATTAAATCCTGCTACTGGCTCAGGGTGAGCAGTTGCAAATTCTCCATGCTGGCTGATTTTGTGAATGTGGTCATGTGGGAATCAAATGTGGTAAGTTTGACAAAAACATCATTTTGATCTTGTGAGGACATTTTCTGGTCAATATTTGAACTCAGTATTTTAAAAATCTGTAACTGCAGTCAAATAACTGAAGTAGCTAAAAGTCTTATATTTCATTTGGTTACTTATGGTTAAGGTTAGGGCTGGGTAGGGGGTAAGGTTATCATGTTGGGATAAAGGGCTTTCCCCATAGAAATGAATGAATGGAGAGTCCACAAAGATATAATTACAAAATTGTGTGTGTGTGTGTGTGTTCGTGCACGTGCTGGGTACACAGCCTGCTAGGCAGTTGGATGGATCATCCAAATAAACAGATGCATCTAGATCTTTACCCCGGTGCCCTAATGCAATATAATAAGCTTACTTTGCTAAACATGAAGTATGGGTTTTGTATGTGATAGCATGGTCATAGCAACACACCCTCACTTCTTACCCACATTCAGTCATTGCTAAAATAAGGTATTTTTAGATATAGGACTTAAAATTTACATTGAGGTTTGATGCAGGCAGAGATATTCTTAGTCATTGATGTATATCCATAGATAGATCCTGTGTAAATATGGAACCCCAAGCTCTGGGTACACACCTGTGTGTACTGCAAGTCTTTCAGCTGCTCCATTTAATTGTTCATAGGTTGGGACTGGACATAATGACTCAGAGTCAGTGTCATGTCACATCTGGGAGTCCCAGCTGCCACATTCAGAGCCCAACCCGGTTGTGCTTTCGAGTCAAGAATCCGCAAACTTGACTGTCCAACATCTCACAGGAAACCACAGCTGCTCATGGGAAAGGACTGAACGGTGCCAAATGAAGAATCTGGAGGAAAGGTAACATGCATGTTTGTGTGCCGCAGGGATATGGGGAATCGGCGGGGACTTTTCCTCACTGCTGGGGGGACGGGGAATCGGCGGGGACTTATCCTCACCGCTGGGGGGATGGGGAAATCGGTGGGGACTTATCCTCACCGCTGGGGGGACGGGGAATCGGTGGGGACTGGTCCACCTTGCTCAGTTCCCTTTAACATGCAACGTCATCACACCAAACATAGACACAGAACTGGAGTTGATTCAAGTCTGTGTTAAGTTCATACCCCATAGTCTGTGTCACTATATCAGGTACAGTGCAGAAGGTTATTTTCTGTTCACTGCTTTGTCCTTAGGGGAAGCTACATGGTCCTCATTAGGGACCCAGGAATCTATACTCTGTGCTGTAAACGTGGAGCTGAACTTTTCTCCGTGTCCTTTGCTGTACATCGGCAAGAAAGTGAGTAGCCGCCCAGTTTTACAGCAACTCACCCACTCTCACACATGGGGGCCTGTCTTACTGCCCCATCTCACAAGGGGGGCCTGTCTTACTGCCCCATCTCACATGGGTGGCTGTCTTACTGCCCCATCTCACATGGGTGCCTGTCTTTCTGCCCCGTCTCACACAGGGGGGTTTTTCTTTCTCCCCCGTCTCACACGCGGGGGCCTGTCTTACTACTCCATCTCACACGTGGGGGCTTTTCCTACTGCCCCGTCTCACACACAGGGGCTTTTCCTGCTGCCCTGTCTCACACACAGGGGCTTTTCCTGCTGTCCCTTCTCACACACACGGGGATGTTCTTTACTCCCCCATCAGCCCCCAAAAACACATTGTTAAGTTGCCTTCAATCTGTCTCCTATGACTGCCCCAGTCACCTTCTTCTGCCCCAGAGCAGCCTCATTCACACAGACTCCTCACATTCACGGCAACATTTAAATATGATATTTTAAGGCTAATCAAAATGAATCCCTAGGGAATGGTTTGTCTTCTGAATTTTAACCTGTCCATTCTTTCTTTAGACCCCTTGAGACGGCCATCAACACCACAGCTGAGCATTGCTAATGGAGAACCAGGATATGGGTATAACTTCCTGTGCAGTTCCTTGGGATACCCGAGACCGAAGATCACATGGTATAAGTCCCTAGACAAAAGGTACACTTCATGTCTGCATTTTGCACTTGTGTGGAAGGATGCTTAGAACCATCATCTTGCATAGCTTTGGTAACCCTAACACCTATCCATAGAGGAGTTGTAGGCTGTCATATGAAAGTTTCTGGTTCTGCTGAAATGCTATTCATCCTCCCCAGAGATGGTGTAAGTGGGACAGAGATGAAGAGCTTGAATCCAATCTCCACAAGATCCTTGTTGCGAAGCTTTGAATACTCTGAGACAGATGTGCTGTGCTGTGCGAGGAATGCACTGGGAGAGGATTGCTCCAAGATGCATGATTACAGTAAAGCTTCAATGATGCTGCTCCTGACATTACGCCTGCTCACATCCGCTGACCAGCTTCACTTCACATGCCATACCATAGCACCTCCTGTTTTCTTCGCTTCTCTCTTCACCTTCATGCCTCGGGCTGCTGTGTCTCGAAATGTCACCTCTCTGCCGCTTGGTCTTGACCTCTCTCCACTTCACAGCATCACTTTCACGGTCATGGTTATACAACTGAGCATGAGTGCGGAATGGCCAATTATGACAGTGAGCGCAATGAGGCATTTCTTTCAGACCTAAATCAAGGTTCCAGTGAGCAGGAGGCAACTGTGGTAAACCTCATCGCTGGAGAGACACTTCTGCTACGTTGCAGACACAACAGTATCTCACCCTTAAGGTGGCTGAAGGACTCAGGAACACCTGAGGTAATGTTGAATTCTGGAAACCTGAGCTGCTCTGCTGAAATGTCCAGCTGTAAACAGCTTCAGAAGTTACATGATCTCCAGCCTGACTCTCAGGAACAGGGTGCATCACAGGTGATTGACAAGGTCCAATCTCTGCCTTCAGGGGAAGCAATTCCATGATGAGATTTATTATGTCAGCCACTGCTACCTGCTTATTGACATGGTGATGGCGAAGCACAACGGTACCTACAGCTGCCTTTCATCAGCAGATAACAGGACAAAGTCCATACGTGTCGAGGTTCTGGGTAAGGAGCTGCATTGAGGAGCTGTGAGTGCTTTCAGACACTGGCACTGGGATCCCAGATGTGGCTGCAGCTGCAATCGCCAAGATACACCTGTTGAGAGCTATTTAAACCATATAAACATGCAAATTCTAACTCAGAGACTAAAATAATACTACTACGTGATAATATAACCTAGTGTTGTTGCGCTGTCTGACTCAGGCCTGCTGCTATTTAGTTTTCATAAATAATTTCATAATCCAAATTATTACTTTCCATGCTGATATGAATTCCTCCATCTCACTGGTCTCACGGTTCAAAACTGGCCCATGGTCCAGAATGGGCCCACAGTTAGGATTTGTCTGTGCACAGTTCCTACAAACCACAAAGGCAATGAAGGCATTATCTGACCCTTTCTTTCCAGAACGTGGATTTCTGAACATTCAGCTAAAGGAAATGAACCAGGTCTCTGCTTTGGCACGAGAATCTTTATGCCTACAGGCTGAGGTCAACTCATACCCCGAGCCATGGTGCCACTGGGTCACTCCGCGTGGCCATGTGGCCTGTTCAGAACCAAGGCGCTACCGTGGAAGCAGGTGGGTTTGGATCTCTCTCTACACACAGACACACACACACGATTATATTCATATATTTGTCTGTTCTTTTCTATGGGGAAAACTCCTAGTCCCAACAATGACGACCTTAACCACTATTCAGCCCTAACCTTAGCCATAAGGAGGCAAACAAAATATGAGACTTTTGACATTTATATTTTTTTGATTGCAGTCACAGATTTTTATAAAATTGAGCTTCTCCTTTTGGGGAGAAAATAACAGATTTTCATTACATTATGGGGTCATTTGGTCCCCATAATGGAATATATACATGAACCACGTGCTCACACACATGCACCATTTGTCATAACAGTGCTGCTCTGCCACCGATTTTGCAGGATATTTTGGTACTGCAAACCTGATCCAGGAGAGTACCAGCTTATTGTTGAAAACAATGAGATGTCAATCACAAGGAACATGACAGTTTGTGTGGTTGGTGAGTAGGCATTAATTTAAATTTTCATATATATAATTTTGTCATTCTCCCAGGAAGTAGAGTTGTGTGAAATGTTATCTCGTTACTTGAATTTTTAGTCCAGACTGAAATAGTCTCAGCTTGGTAAGACCTGACCTGCCTTTTCCTCCTGCAGACACACCTGCTGTGGCCATCACCCTCACCAAGGACAATATTCAGTGCTTGGCCAATGGGACGTCCCTTTACGTAACCTGGAGATATTGCCAAATGTCCACCAAGTATGTTCATTCAATTGAAGTTTCTGCTAAGTTGACCTGAGATTCTGAGTGTGGCAGTGCATCTGAGGACTAAATGTGCAGCATGCGCTTGTGTGCAGGTGCCATGAGGACGCCCTGTGGCATGAGATGATGCCTCAGACCATGCAAAAGTCAAGGCTGGAAGATTTTTGCCTGCAGAGCCACTTCACCTCTGTGAGCTTGTCGGAGCTGGAAGACGACATCATCATCAAGTGCTGCGCTAACAGTACCATTAGCTCTCCTCAGTGCAGTGCAGCAATAACCCTGAAGAAACGTGAGTGATGTTTCCATGGTGGCAGAGAGAGACAGAGAGAGAGAGAGAGAGCGAGAGAGAGAGAAGGAGAGAGAGAGAGAGAGAGATCACTGGTACAATGAAAAGAAAAGTAAGAAAAAGATTGACTAAAGCCATTAGAGATTAGAAAAGACTTAGACTGAGTGACTTGTTCCCATCATGCATTGCAGACCCATCAGTGATCATGCAGATGGTGGTCATCCTCTTCATCCTGCTGTTGCTCATCTTCCTGATTGTTCGCACCATCATGATCAAAAATAAGGTGTGTCACTTTCCCTGAACATGCAGAGCAGTTACCAAACATCACCCGTCACCAGCACAGCAGCTCCTCAAGAATCTCCAGAAATCCCCATCCCGCATCACCAGGAGCAGCAGGGTTTAATTGATTGATCTCCAGTAGCAGAGCCTTCTTTTTCTTGCAGAAACCCCGATATGAAAGCCAGATCCAGGTTCTCCAGGTAGTGGGGCCCCTGGACAATGATTACATTTACATCAACTTCAAAGAGTTCTCCTACAACCTGGAATGGGAATTTCCCCGGGAAAACCTCAAGCTGGGTGAGGGAGATGCCTGTCTGTGCTGCTGAGTTTACCTCCTGAATCCAAAAGCTGAATCTCCCTGCCAACCCCCCAGGGAAGGAGCTGGGCTCTGGGGCCTTTGGGAAGGTGGTGAAGGCCACAGCGTACGGGCTCAGCCAGCCTGGAGTGTCCATGCAAGTGGCGGTAAAGATGCTGAAAGGTGTGTCACAAATCAGACCACTGACTTCAGGGGTGATCTACTGCTCCTAAGATGATGGTGGGGTCTGCAAGCTGACCACACGTTTAAAGCAGCTTCAAACCAGAGGACATGTTTTAGATGAAATTGTTTTAGGTTAAATGTATTAAATGATTTTCTCCATAAAATTCTGAATTGCCAGACAAGCACCACCCAGTGGAGCGAGAGGCCCTCATGTCAGAGTTGAAGATGCTGGTGCACATCGGCAGGCATGTGAACATCGTCAACCTGCTGGGTGCATGTACAGAATCAGGTAGGATCACCTGACAGGGCTGCACGGGATCAGGTATGGCCACCTGACAAGGCTGCACGAGATCAGGTATGGCCACTTGACGGACCTGCATGGAATCAGGTACAGCCATCTAACGGGGCTGCACGGGATCAGATACGATCGCCTGATTAGCTGCACAGGATCGAGTACGATCACCTAACAGGGTATACAAGATCTGGATTCATAATGAAACAGGTATAGCTCGGCAGTACCTGTTAGCAGCTATGATTTGTGATAACCCTGAGATGATCTACAGAGAACTTGGATAAAACCATGAAAATAGCAGCTGCTAGTACAGTCTGACCAGCTTAGATTGTCTATCTTGCGATGTTACTGGTGTGTGACTGATGTGGGACTGTATGGTGTCTGAATAAACAGCCTGCTTTATAATGAGGCCTGATGGACTTTTAGGACCCGTCTATCTGATCTTCCAATACTGCTGCAATGGAGACCTGCTAAGCTACCTGAAGAACCACAGAGAGCAATTCCGGAAGTCACTGTCTGACATGTTTGACCAAAAGAGGTTCCACTGCCTGTTTCAGACCGAGCTGACCTTCAGGTGGGGATCCCTGACAGAGAGACAAGGCATTAACACAGTGCGGTCCCCGACAGAGAGACAGGGCGTTAACACGGTGCAGTCCCCGACAGAGAGATGGGGCATTAACATAGTGCGGTCCCCAACAGAGAGACAGGACGTTATCACGGTGCAGTCCCCGACAGAGAAGATAGGACATTATCACGGTGCAGTCCCTGACAGAGAGACAGGGAGTTAACACGGTGCGGTCCCTGACAGAAAGACAGGGCGTTAACATGGTGCGGTCCCCGACATAGAGAAGCACCGTTAACATGGTGCGATCCCCGACAGAGACACAGGCGTTAACATGACGCAAAGAGATGGGGCGTTAATACTGACAGTGCTAGCACAGCATGCGAATTTAACAGGAAGCATATGAAGATAAAGGCAAAGATAAGATGTTAGGGCAAAGATAAAGAGAGGAATGTAGCTCTCCCATGTTATTTTCCCATATTATTAACAGTAAGGAATCACCTGTTTCTAATGATCTAACCATCTTTTGGGTGGGGGTCAAGGGTAGGGTTAGGGCCTGGGGGCTCTGGGAGGGTCCAGCGTCTTCACAGATTTCTTGTTTTTCCAGAGAAAGAGAAGGTAGCTTTAACAGCACCTACATTCCAATGTCCCCCCTGCTCTTCAGAGACACACAGGGGCCCAGCAGAGCCAGCATTCATGGCGGTCAGTGCAGGCTCAATGGGAGGTCATGAGGGGGGTCATGGCAGGGGATTTATAATCTGGCTCATATGCTGGTTTGTGTGGTAGGTCTGGTATTTGTTTATTCCTGTTCACCCAGGAATTAATGAAGAGTCAGACTCCCTGGAAGAGCTTCATATCCTCACCTACCACGACCTGCTCAGCTTTGCTTGTCAGGTGGCCAAAGGCATGGAGTTTCTGTCGTTGCAGAATGTGAGTCAAAAAGCTGCTCAGAAGCATTCACCCAGCCACAGTAGATCCTAGCAAAAAGCCACACTGAGCAGCAAATAAGGAGCATCTACAGGAGCATATGATAAGTGCTATGCTGTCAAATCCAGTAATCCAGCCATTTAGACAAACAATTTATGGTAACATATTAACACCACATACACTGTACTGGTGCCTGTATGGTCTTTAGCTGTCATCTGGTTTCTGTCTAGTGTATCCATAGAGACCTTGCTGCAAGAAATGTACTGGTTACACAAGAGAAATATGTGAAGATTGGAGACTTTGGACTTGCCCGAGACATTGAAAATGACAGCAACTATGTAGTAAGAGGAAATGTAAGTTGTGCTGCCACAAACATTATGTGAGATTCATCTTTTAGAATGGACCTCTATCTCTCCCGAGCATGCCCAGTGTAATGTGTGGCTCTAACTCTACTGAGCATGCTTGGTTTTAGGTGCGTCTGCCAGTGAAGTGGATGGCACCAGAGAGCTTGTTTCAGGGCGTGTACACGATGCAGAGTGACATCTGGTCTTATGGAATCCTGCTGTGGGAAATCTTCTCACTGGGTATTCAGCTTCACACAACAACATCAGTCTCTCACACACACCTCAGCCCCAAACCCTCACACACACACAAACACACACACAGTTTTGTAATTATATCCTTATGGGGACTCTCCATTCATTTCTATAGGAAAACTCTGATCTCAACATGACAACCTTAATCCCTACCCAGCCTTAACCATAACAACAAGCCTAAATACAAGACTTTTGACATTTTTAGTTTTTTGATTGCATTCCCATTTCTTTGGGGGCTCTGAAAAATGGTCCTCATAAGGTAAAAAACAACAGGTTTTTAATACATTGTGGGGGAAATTTGGTCCCCACAATGTAATATGAACATAATCCACACACACACACCTCATCCTCACACACACATGCTATGGGTACTGTTCACTTGAATAGACACTATGTCCAGCTTTTCCATTTAAATTCTGATTCTATGCAAAGTAATAAAATACAGCTGATTCTATGCAAAGTAATAAAATACTCACACAGTTACATTCGCATCAGTACAGACACTTGCATACAGTCATTCACCTTCACAGGCCTGTATTAATAGTGACACATGCCCATGTAATACACATCCATGCACACAGTAAGAATCTCCTTTCATTCTGTCCTGTTTAAAACCAGGTGTTACGCCATACCCAGGGATGAAGGTGGACCAGAAATTCTACATGCTGATTGAAGGTGGTTTTCAGATGGACCAGCCATACTACGCCAGTGACTCTATGTATGTGTATAGGTTTCAGTGGGGGTTACAAGTAGGGGTGCGAGTTAGAATGGGGGTCTGGCTGGAGGCCATGCAACAGCAGAGGGAAATCGGATAAACCAGAGTGATTAACGCTTTTTCCTCCAGATATGATATAATGCACCGCTGCTGGGCCCTGACACCCCAAGACAGACCTCACTTTTCAAAACTGGTGGCCGTACTGGAGACTCAGCTGGAGGACAGTGAGAAACAGGTGAGACCAACAGCCACTAACAAGGGCTGGCACGGTGAAGCACGTTCATGATGACGCTTTAGCATACGATACAGGCTTGGGTTTGATCTCAGTCATTCTGAGCTTGAAAATCAGCCTTAAATTGAAAGTCACAGCATTTCTGTTCCTAATCGTGGGCTGTAGTCGGCTGCTTTTGATGCTAAATAATAACTAAAAATATCTTGCGTTTTTTATAAAATAAGCTGTCAGCTGATCTAATGCTGTTGCTGGCCACAAATGGGCACCAGTGAAGGCTCTACCATAGTCAGGCAGCTGTACAACCTTCTGTTAGAGTCACAATGCCAAGTCACAGAACCATCACCATGTACTTCACAGTTATACACCAACACCGGAGAAAAGGCCTTGAGCCAATCAATCTACCAGAATGCCGATGTTCTCCTGGAGCCAAACAGAGAAGATGAGAAAGTGCCAGAGAATGAGTCCAGAGAGACTGAAGTCCCGCCCGGTCCGGCCTCCATTCCAACTGAGCTGACCCCCCTGAAAGAGCAGGGCTAAACACAAATCTGTATGACTTTAATTCAATAGTATCAGCAGAGCAAGCTAAATGCTAATACACACGCAGATATGGTAGCAGTTATGTAGCATGATGTCAGTCTGTTAGGCTTCTGCAGCTAAAGGCTAACACATTTATAGCACATCTCTGAATATACTTGTATGAGCATCTTGGTATTTTCAGGAATTACACATGTAGCCTGTGATTAATAGCCTTGTATACTATATACTGTAATTTAGATGGATGATTTAGACCCATGACCTTGTCTTGGACAAGTCAATTTTTAAAATATATATTTTTTGTTAAAGTTTGCTTTATATTGGTTATTATTGGTTGAATTAATGTATATAATCCATTGCTTTTTGTTTTACTATAACACGCCTAAAATGTTTTTTAACCAGGATAGGACTGGACCATTTGAGGTTTTAGAACCAATTGATAGTAGTGATTATAACATGATTAATTCAAGGTTAATTTTAGTGTCCAAAGAGCAAAGTCCAAAACAAAAATATACAATGTTAGGAAGGCCAACTTTAATGGTTTGAGACAGAAACTAGAAACTGTAAACAGGATGGAGTTAACAAGTCTGTTGAAGAGGCATGGGAATTTTGTAAAAGCACATTAGTGCAAGTCCAAGAGGACTTCATGCCTGTTTCCAGCAAAACTAAATCTAGGAAACTGCAACCAAGGTGGTTTACTACAGAAATTAAGAATAAATTTCCACAAATCAAAAATAACAAATGATGTTACTATAAAGCAAGAGTATCTAACTCAACAGGGTGGGTTAAAAAATAACATTAGTCTTGCTAAGAGGAATGTCGAAAGGAAGATTGCATTGGAGGCTAAGGATGACATTAAAAGTTTTTTCCAATATTTTAACTCCAAAAGAGCTCTAAAAGCTGAACTCACTAATCTGAAGGATAGTAAGGGTCTTATAATTGAAAATGAAATTGATATAGTTAATGAGGTTAATGATTGTTTTGCACAGGTATTCACTGTAGAGGACACAAGTAACATACAGACTCAAATTACAAATCCAGCGTCGTCTATGACTAATATTGTCAGGGTCAGTACCCATTTGTCCGAGTCTTTCGTGTCTTCTCCCTGTTTGGCCAGCAGGCATCACTGGCCATCGTGTCCTCCCTGTTGTCAATCTTTAGTGTGTTTCCCCTGCTCCCCAGATGGCTACATAGCTCAATGAGCTGAGCATGTGGCTACTTGTAATCCCTTCAGTTGTGTGTTCAAATCCTTCCTTCTCTGTTTTTATATTTTGTAGATTTTGTTCCCTAGTGTTTCATTTGTATCCGTTTTTCTAGTTCCTGTTGTGATTTGTATTCGGTTTTGTTTTTTGCTTTGTGCCCATGGTTGTGTTTTACCTGTCTGTTATTCCCCTAGTGTTAGATTCTGTTTCCTAGTTTGAGTTTCATGATTTAGTTTTATTAGTTTCACCTGTTGCCTGTTTTACCACCCCTTGTTAATTGTTTTCACATGTCCTGCGTTACTTTTGTTAGCCCTCTGAATATAAGTTCCTGATCCAGAAGGGCGTTCCACAAAGAAGGATTTCTCAGTTAGCTGGGTTAACTTAAGATAGAAGGCATGATTGTCCAATAGGAATGCTCCATACCTAAATTCTTATTGGATGATCATTGCTTCTAGCTTAAGTGAACCCAGCTAACTGAGAAATCCTGTTTTGTGGAACACCCCCCTGTTCTGTTCCTGGTGGAGTCGTCGTTGTTGTTGCTGCTGATGTTCTTTTTGACTGTGTGTTTGATTTTTCGATTCCCTGCCTCTTCCTCTGTGTAACCAGTTTCCCTTTGTAGATTCTGTTCTGTTAGTTACTTTGTACCCCTTTTTAGTTTTGATCCCTTGTGGTCTGTTTGTCTTTTTTTAGTGTTTTCTAGTGTTCTCATGTTCTGGTAATAAACCCCTGTTGATTTGTGGAGCCACCAGTGGATCGTCCACCAATTCCTACCTGCACCTTGCCACGCCCTCGTGCCAGAAACTCCCAAGTTCACGACAAATATACAGTGGTACCTCGGTTCTCGAACTCACTAGAACTCGAATTTCTTGAAAGTCGAACAAACCAGTTTGACCT
>JAODJU010000081.1:24332526-24345137 GCA_026776725.1 Gnathonemus echidnorhynchus
ATATGCAGTTTAACTTATAACTGCATATCGCACATCTGTAAAGCTGTATTATATTCAAAGTTCTATTTTTAAATTATCTCTTTTTTCATACCCTTGTAACTGTACTGTACTATTGCTTGTTCCAGTCAAAAGAGCGGTTCAGGACACATTTCACTCTCCCATCTTGTGTACGGATGTGTGCCTCTAGTTATGCATTACAGTTTCACATGCTATTTACAATACATTTCACTGCATGTTGTATCTGTATAACTATGCATGTGACAAGTAAAAGAATCTTGAAACCAGCCAGGCTCTGCACAGCAGCTGCTGAAGGATCCTGCTTGTGGAGGTCTGTACCCAGGGATCGAGCTTCATGATCGTATTTAAATTATATTGTCCCAGATCAGAACAATAAAATACCCCCAGATTCCTGTGGTCTTGCATTTAAACAGCAAAATGGAGCAGTCTGCCTCCCTTGAGAAATAGTACTCCATACCTTCAGCGAAGGTAAAGTTTGCACTGTAAACTGGAGTAAATGTTGTGTAATAATTATCGGTCAGAGCTTACACTTAGGCAAAGCTGGCCAGCAAACAGGTCTCACTTATTCCACATCTTGTTTTTAACCCATCCCAGCCCATCACACTGCTCTGCTTAGGGCTGCCTTCATATGTCAACCCCCACCCCCAGCATGACAGTATTGCACCTCTTGTACTCTTATTTCCAGTCTGTGGATTGCTAGCAGAGAAAACATGGTGACCACTGCCCTCAAGTGGCTGTTGCTTATAACTGCAGAAATATCTATGAACCCCCACCACCCCGACAGACAAAAACTCTGGTCCATTCAGACTAATTTGATGCTGAGGTATCACCTGCCACAAGGCTGCATTCAGGTTCCCATGTCTGAGGTGGTGTGTCATGTGGTGGGTGTGGCAACGTACTGTAATCAGCCCATGCTCCTAACCCCCCCCCCCCCCCCCCCCCCCCCCCATTACAAAGTACCCACAACTAACCCCCCAGAACAGCTGACTGCATCCATGTAGGCTTACAGATTCTGACAGCAGCAAGTGGCCACAGGATCAAGGCTGTCTGCCTTCCTTGTACTTTGTTTTAAGCACCCATTACAAAGAGAATAGAACCAGGCAGGCAAATGCACAGAATCTGCTTTATTGCTCACTTTCAGGCCATGAACTCGTAGGGAATTGGTTCCAGCAGCTGCGGTTGGTTTTTCTTGGTGCTGACAAAATGGGCAGGACGAGGTGCTGCTGGCTGCAAGAGAAAGACCAATCAGGCTTTGCGTAGCCACAGACCTGCCAATCAAGGCGAAGGGCAATGCCTGTTGGTATGGTGGTGGGTGGGTGCACTGTGCTCACCTGGCGCTTGAGCTCCACCCAGGTGCCGCCCTGCTTGGCCTCAACTTTCTTCTTCTCGTTTTCCTTGACACGCTGCAGAAAGCTGTCTCTGCTCTTAGAGTGCTTGATGTGCTCGATGCGCACATTGATCCTCTTCGCCAGGATCTTACCCCTACACACCAGGGGGGGTAGCACGCGTTAAACAAGGGACACTGAGGTGATTAAACAAACACCCATATGATGCTGTGCCACCTGACAGAGAGGCTGGACTCAGAGTTCGTCCGCCTGCTTGCTGGATGGAGGACGGCTGCTGTTCCCGCCTGAATGGCCAGCGAGGGCATAGGTCACCCACGCAGCAAAGTGAAGGCGGGCTCTCCACACAGATATACATGCTCTATACCAGAGATGTCAAACTCCAGTCCTGGAGGGCAGGAGCCCCATGTAGCTTAGTGCTTTCCCTGTTCCACCACAAATGATTCATCTCAAGAGATGTGGTAATTTGCACAAGGAGATGAATCAGTTATGTTAAATGAGCGTAAACCAAAAACGGTGCAGGGTTCCAGCCCTCCTGGACTGGAGTTTGACACTCCTGCTGTATACTTACTTGACTTGCTTGTTGACAATGATGCCAACGGCATGCTGGGTGACATTGTACACACGACCAGTTTTGCCATGGTAACACTTGTGAGGCATTCCCTTCTGTATGGTCCCAGTACCCTGAAGGAGAGGGAGGCAGTACATCAGTGGATCTATGGACAGCAGGGCGGCACCAAGGGGGGCAGCTCAGGGTGCTTTCAGTGCCGGTGAAGTCTCTTCATTCCACTGTTATAGGGATCGTTGGAGATGGTCATCATGAAGCAGCGTAATCTTTTATATGCCCTGAACAGGTGCTAACCTTGATGTCGACAATGTCCCCCTTTTTGAAGATGCGCATGTAAGTGGACAGCGGGACAGGGCCTGGGAAAGAAAGAGGGGAGGGCCAGTAAACCACATCACAATAGCAGGAGAGAGAAAGACAGGACCACCCATGCTGCCCCACACTCACCATGCTTCCTGAAGGGCCGTGAGAACATGTACCTTGTACCCCTCCTCTTGCCCCTGGTGTTCGTCATGGTATCTGTTCAACTGCAAGGATTATTTTTAAAGGCTGTCTTCAGGAGAGGAGCAATGAACCTGCAGATCACCACTCCTCCACCATGAACCAAATTACCCAAAGGTACATTCACTTTTTTACATCAACATTCACCTTTCCAAGGAATAAACATTGATATCCAAGTCATTACATCTGACTACAACTGACATACTATCAGTTTTCCATGGTCTCTTGATAACAATGCAGGTTAAATTGGTCGAGACATTTTCGTTCGTTTTTAAATATTTAGACGAAGACAGATTTCCCGATACATGATGAAGGTACCAACCAGAGCCCGGCAACTTTCTAGCCGTTTTCCCTCCTCAGACTGCCGGATACCGGTGTTCTGTCGTGTTGAACTACTTTGAGTTAGGCCACCGTAGTGCTAATCGACAGCCCTAACCGTAACCCTTACTCTAACCCTAAGAAAAACCCTAAAACCCTTACCCTAACCCTAATCCCAAGACGGTGGAACTGCACATGCGCAGAAAGGCTCGACATCAAGTCTCGATAGGTAGCTCAACTCATCAGAACACCGGAGCTGTAGGCACGTCATTCACCGATAACACAAGTATAACCTTGAACACTCGATGGGGAACCCGAGAGTCTTGATGAATAATTGAGAATTAAATAGCATATGCCCATTTAACAAGGCCACTGCCTTGAGGTAGCAAACAGAGCTAACCGAATAAGACTTAGGGTTTAACCCCAGCGATACGGTGCACATGGCCCACACGCCACAGTCAAATCCCGTCTACGAGCACCACAACCCGCTACGACGGCGTCTACAAAACACCCTAATGTACCAAAAGGTACTGTACGTTTTTTTTTCATCGATTATACGTAAAGCCAAGCGAATTTAAAACATATTTAAAAGATTATACGGAAAAATACGGCGAGCTCATCTTACCTACGGTCTATCACAAGATGGCCGGTGCAACGAAAAGAAAGATGAAAGGACCCCGACTCCTCCTTCAACTGGAAGAGTTAGGTGTTCTGTCAGCCGCCTGACAAAAAAACAAGGACCCCGGCCTCCACCTTCAATTATGAGAGTTAGGTGTACTGTCAGGCGCCTAACCAAAAATAGCATAGTCGCTGGATGCTTCCAACAGAATACAGCAAGAGGAAGAAGGTTTGGTCTCATGTCGCCTGATTGCCGTATTAAAAAATGGCCTCGTTCTTCTGTCTCTCATTCACATTGCATTAAACCGACAGTAAATGTGTTACGTAGGATTATGAAAAACTTGCCTTGATCCAGAATGTGTTGCATTTGGCCCCGGTGACGTGTCGTTTATGACTACACGTACTGTACACATGTTCCCAGAAAGAAAATTGTTTGCATATTTTAGCAATGGAACACAAATTGCGCAGCTACAAACACAATAAAGGGCAGAATTTCAAGACAAAGTACAAAGACGATACGATATCGTGCACGGATGAATAAAGAAATGGGGAAACATAAAAGTAACGGGGTGTATGTTGCAATATTGTCACACCCAGTGCGTAAGTGCCCCGTATACAGCTGTGTGCCAGTACCCCATATACGGCTGTGTGTCAGAGATTGTGTCAGTGCCCCGTATACAGCTGTGTGTCAGAGACTGTGTGTCACACCACACACATTTAATAAGATGTGACACATATTTAATGACAAAGATACACCGGCAGGTACAAAAACCCACAGACACATATACAGGCATTAATTCTCCATAAGGAGCCAGTGACTGGTTTATTCCGACCTCAAGATCACCCTTCCCTCCCCATCAGTGTGCTGGGCTGGACCCGTGCTTGTTTCGCATCCTGCGGGGGGCTTCAGTCTTTCAGTCAACGGTGTCTCGGGCACCCCCACCCTCCGCAGCTCGCACAGTCGCAGTCGGTGGGGCTGCTCACGTATCGGACACATATCGTGTCCTGCTTTCTGCGCACAAAGGACTCCCTCCTGCCGGTCGCAGCCTCCTCTACGGCTCTGCGCTCCCACCTGAACCGCCGCCCTGCCTGACATGGAAGAAGTACCAGCTCCAGCGGGCATTTAGAGCCGGCGCTTCGCCGCTGACAGCCAAGGTACGTCGCAGTATGAATGACAGACAGTCGGAGATCTTAATTCAAACCCCTGTTCATATTATATGTGCCGCTGAAATGGACGCACGAAACCGCATCGCCGCCGAAATGGCCGGTATGTTCTGCATGATGTGCAGCATCCAGTGCGGAGATGCAGGGGAGGAGGATGCTGCGGGAAAGTTACAGATAAAACGCCCCAGAGCGTTTGTCTATGGCAGGATCGGACAATGTCTTTTAATATGATATTTTAAATAATCGTTATTTCTGGTTTTTGTGTCTGCCTGATAATTATATGATAAATATATATTTTCACTGAATACGATTTCCTGCGATCTTCATCGTTGAGAAATTTCATCAGAGGCTCCGTGTTTAAAGGAAATATCGAAGATCCGAACATGGATCATTATGTACTTTTTTATCATGTATATAATTTAGAGCAAGTTGAATGAATATAGGGCTCATGTAAGCGTGTGTGAGCGTCATTGTGTGCATTTATATGTAATGTGTGTATACAGTACGAATGCTTGTATTCATGTGTTTGGGTAGCCCGTAGCAAACATACATGTTAACTGTGTATTTCTTGAGTGTGTCATTAATCAACCGTTAAAATGCCTCTTCCAGACAGAGGGTGGGTATGCTGCGTGTGAGTCCTGATCAGCTGTTATATCTGCTGACATAGGCTTGCTGAAGACGTATAGCGGTTATCGAGTTGCCGGCTATAGGAAGCGTGTGCGTTGTGTGTGAATTTACCGCCCCCACTAGTCGAGTCCGTATGTCATGTTCACCACGCAGAAAATATGGGCGGAAAGTGTGTAACCACACATGAATGTCACATTTAGTGCACGTCTGAGTGGATATGGGCCAATAGCAAGACAACCACGTTGAGCTTTTGTGACGAATTTCGTTGTCGTCTGTTTTGCCTAGACAGCTAGAATAATTTAGCAACTATTAACGAGCTATTCCTTGATCTGTAGAGGTCATTGTCATCTTCATCGCAGCTCCATTTATGTATCCTTCCCTTCCTGATCAATCCATCGTTCATCCATCCATCCATCCATTCATCCATCCACCATCCATCCTTCCATTCATCCATCCATCCACCATCCATCCATTCATTCATCCATCCAATCTGCTGAGCATCTCCCTGACCCTAGCTCTTGATAAGTAATGGCACACCGTCTGCTTTTTGCAGACGGGGGGCACTATGAGTGAGTCGGTGCCAGTCACCCCGAGCTGGACAGCCCCTGACCCCACCTGGGCCGGCGAGGGGACAGCAGCCGGGAACGTCACTGTTGCAACGGCGCCCACAACAACACCCACGGTGCGCGGTGCAGCTGTGCCAGTGAACCCCTGGGATGTGGTGCTGTGCATCTCAGGCACACTGATTGCTTGTGAGAACGCTGTGGTGGTGCTAGTGATCTGGCAGAACCCAGGTCTGCGAGCGCCCATGTTCCTGCTGATTGGCAGCCTGGCACTGGCCGACCTGCTCGCTGGCCTGGGCCTGGTGCTGCACTTTGTATTCGCCTACCTGCTGCGCTCAGACCCAGCGCAGCTGCTTACTGTAGGGTTGGTGGTGGCCTCCTTCTCGGCCTCCATCTTCAGTCTGCTGGCCATCACCATCGACCGCTACCTGTCGCTCTACTACGCGCTTACCTACAACTCGGAGCGCACAGTGACCTTCACTCATGTCATGCTGCTGCTGCTCTGGGCTGTGTCGCTGGGTCTGGGCCTGCTGCCTGTCACCGGCGTCAACTGCCTGGCGGAGGAAGCCACCTGCAGCGTGGTATGGCCACTCACCAAGAACAACGTGGCTGTGCTCAGCGTCTCCTTCCTGCTGCTCTTCGGCCTCATGCTGCAGTTGTACGTGCAAATCTGCAAGATCGTCATGCACCACGCCCACCAGATCGCGCTGCAGCACCACCTGCTGGCGGCCACGCCGCACTACGTCACCACACGCAAGGGTGTGTCCACATTGGCGCTCATCTTGGGCACCTTTGCTGCCTGTTGGATGCCCTTCACTGTCTATGCGCTGGTGGCCGACTACACGTACCCCCCGCTGTATACCTACGCCACGCTGGTGCCCGCCACCTACAACTCTGTCATCAATCCACTCATCTATGCCTTTCGTAACCAGGAGATCCAAAAAGCCGTGTGGCTGGCGTGCTGCGGCTGTGTGCCGCACAGCGTGCAACGGGCACGCACCCCCAGCGACGTGTGACACCATGGAGGCTGGGGGGGGGGGGGTCGATATTGTGTACATAATCGCAGGTTTAGGCTGTTACACCGAGGGGGTCAATATCATGTACATACTTGCAGGTTTAGGCTTCTGCATCATTTGCTTTTGTGAGGCTTTGACTGTTTATGAATGTCTCTGGCAGAGCAGGAGGGAGTTCTACCCAGAATGCCGAGGGGTGGGGTGTGGGAATCCCAGAATGCCAAGGGGTGGTGGGCAGGGGTCCTTATACCCAGAATCCCAAAGGACAGGGGGTGAGAATCCCTGTACTCAAATAGGTCAGGGGCAGCGAGCAGGTATCACCATATCCAGAATGCCAAGGGGCAGTAGGCCAGAGTCTCTGTACCCAAAATGCTGTGGGCAGATGCAATAGATGGCTGAGGTGATGCAGAAATCCATTCCCAACCTGCTGCTACATTCTAAACGTGCACAGAAATCAAAGGACTTGGGGAAAGCGCAAAATAGGCTGGTGAGCCACAACTCACCACCCTCTCAGTGCCACACTCTGCTTGTGCCCATATCCGACTCACCCGCCCTCTCAGTGCCACACTCTGCCCGTGCCCGTCCCCTGCTCCCCTGCCCTCTTAGTGCCACAGTCTGAACGTGCTCGTCCCCTGCTCCCCCGCCCTCTCAGTGCCACACTCTGCCCATGCTTGTCCCTGACTCACTCGCCCTCTCAGTGCCACACTCTGTGCCCGTCCCCAACTCGCCTGCCTTCTCAGTGCGACACTCAGCCTGTGC
Source organism: Gnathonemus echidnorhynchus (assembly GCA_026776725.1). Classification (NCBI taxonomy): domain Eukaryota; kingdom Metazoa; phylum Chordata; class Actinopteri; order Osteoglossiformes; family Mormyridae; genus Gnathonemus; species Gnathonemus echidnorhynchus. Next base: position 24,340,016 of record JAODJU010000081.1, read on the forward strand.
CCATCCCCAGATGTGACCCGCTGTCCTTGGTGCCACACTCAGCCTGTGCCCTAACCCTAACCGTAACCCTTGATGTCGCCAGCTAACTGCTAATTCAATTCCATTTACGCTATTATTCCTTTAAGGATGTTTATTTGAAAGCAGTAGTTTCTGAGGGTCTTTAACCATGCAGTATTTTTGTATTCCTCTCTGGATCAGTATTCCAGTCTCTGATGCGCTCTAACAAAGCAGCAGGCACAATGTGGGTATGGTCATGGCGCTGAGGGGCTGCAGCTGCATCCCACTCAATGATATTCAGACAGAGGCTGTACTTCCACGGCCTGTTTGATTGGACAGGTCAGGCTTGGGGACTGCAGTTCTGATGGCACAATGCCGGTTTCTTCCAGAAGGATCCGTTGAACAGGGAGGTTCAGTGCAATGGCAGGTAGATAGTTGGGGGGCAGCGGGAAGATCACATGGAAATTAACAGACGGGTTTGGGCTAGACTGATTCTCTGCTTCCGTGGTAATAATCATGAAAACCAACTAAACAGCAATAAATGCCCAATGCTTGCATTTACGGCTCGGATTGGGGTTAAACCGTGTAAGCTCACACCCAAGTCGTATATTTACGATCAGCCCTGGACACAGCTATTCTGAAGATCCACCCATCCCATGTTTCCATGGCAACTGTCAGACAGCCAGCAATAACGGGTCTGACCACCATATTGTAGAGATTACAGCAATATCCTATGAGCAATAAGAAGCAGGAGGTGAGAGCGGCCAGGCCTGAGCAGCAGAGCACACAGCCAGTACCTCACTGCTCAACAGTGAGGCCCCCTGCTGGCTCATCCCCCAAAGACAACCCAGATCACGCTCTCTGCGCTGTCACATCCAGCCCAGCAGGGGGCGCTCCAAGCTGGCCAGGTGAATCACGCTGCTTCCTTGGCCCTTGACCTTGTGATTTTTCTGTAAGTTCACCATCGTTTCCATGGGAACATGCAGCCGTCTTCCTGTCCTGCCCTCTCCCACCCCCTGCCCCAGCGTGGGCTTGCTTTTTTGGATAGACGTGGCCGCTGTTTTTGGATACAGAAGTGACCCTACTGCAGCACAACTCTGCCTGTGACCTAAACCTTTCCAGAAGAGTCTCTATATTTTGTAATATTAATGATAATAGTTTCTATTTTTCGCAGCCTCCATTTACCTGCAGCTGGCCTCCATTCGGCTCTCAGTGTGTTTGACCATGCACCAGCTTGTGATCGTCTGCTAGCCTCTCTGCACTCAGGCTTCCTGCTGTGGATAGGAAGTGTCTCCCTGGAGATCCTGTCACATGACCATGACCTGCCATGAGTGAGGGATCACCACCCCGACTCTGTGCCCCCCGAGGTCCCAGTGGGATGTGGGGAGAACTGTCGGCTGTTGTATGTACAGCTTCACGCTACTGAAACATGACTGCCTCCTCCTGCACTGAGCTCATTAATGGCCTCTCAGTACTGACAGGAGTGTAGGGGCCTCACCGATTGGCACTGGGGCCCTGGCTCAGGAGGCACTGGACACAGGGGCTGCTGGGATGTATGCCGACTGAGCCATGGACTAACACAGCAGCTGCATCGTATGTAGATGTTTGCGTAGTGAACTGTGAGATGCACTTTATTTCCCAGCAAGAACCGGCACCGCCGACCACATATCTGCAAAATAGATGAAACCCGATAATCGACAGGCACTAATTAACCAAGATGTTGTACAATATTGTGCTAAACAGTGGTGTATATTTTTTTCCAAGGTGTTTATTGTACTTTTATTGCTTTGTTAGTTGACTTAAAGGATCTTGTTAATTTTGTATTAAACTGTGCTGTGCATTACAAACAGTTACTGATTTATTTCTTCCATTCATATTCACAGAGCAAGAGCAGTGTTAATCGTGCCTGGGATACACCAGAGCCTCAAAGAGAAAACTACAGATCCCCCAGGTGTCGCTAAGTGATAACAAATAGCTATTTGCTAACTCCAGGCACCACTAAGTAAAAACAGGGCATTTATCAAACCAAGAACGCAAAGAACGTACTTATGTTCTAGGCAAAAGCATTCTTAACTTGCCTCCCAAGTACAAACTTGGGACACAATGAATTGTGGGATTTTTCTCATTTTCAAGGATGCAGTCAATGTATCCATGGTATTTGGAGCTGGACAAGAAGGACATCCAGGAATTTTTACCATCCTCCGTAATATTCTTCTAGAGTATTAGAGTGCAATTAAATCTGGGATTGACCTCGTTCAGTGAGGATACAACCGTTGTATCCTTGACATTTGGGGTGGGGCAAGAACAACATCTGTGGATTTTTGCCGTCCTCTTCTGTTCTTAGTATTGGAACTGGTCCTCAGCAATGGAAGAAGGTGTCAAATGGGTGCGTGAGAACACAAGAACGGTCAAGTACACATATTGATAAACACCCAGATAGTTATGTGTATCGATAAGCATCGATAAGTGAAAAGATAGCCATGTGCTAACCCCAGGCATTGCGAAGTGAAAACAGAAAGCCTTGTGCTAAACCCAGGGATCACTAAGTGATAACAGATAGTGATGCCTGTGATTAGTACATGGCTAAGTGAAAAGATAGCCGTGTGCTAACCCCAGGCCTCACTAAGTAAAAAAGGGTGTTTATCAAAACCAAGAACTCAAAGAGAGTATTTTTGGTCTTGGCAGAACGAACTTGGGAATGAATCATAGGATTGTACTTGTTGGCAGAGATGCAACCAATGGATCCTTGATATTTGGGGGGGGGGGGCAAGAACAACATCCTGGGATTTTTACTGTCCTCCATACTTCTGTTATTGAGTATTGCAACTGTATTTTGGTAATGGAAAATGCCATCAAAAGGGTATGTGGGAACACAAGAGCGGGAAAATATGCATGTTGATAAATGCAGACAGTTGTGTGCTAACCCCAGGCATTACTAAGCTTTTAGCACTAGGTTGTCTCCCACCCTCCACGTGGGCTGAAGTCCACTGGTTGCCCCCACAGAAGGCTGCAGAGGGCGCCAGGGAGTTCACCCAAGGCTGGGGTCCTTCCTGCCCATGGCTGAGTACCCCGGAGATTGTGCTGTGCTCCATTCAGATCTCTGATACAGCAGAGGCCCTCTCTGTTCATGCCTGATGCATCATGGAGACACTGTGGGCTCTGGCCCAGCGACCCTAGTGGACAGCTTCCCCTCCCCCAGCCTATCAATCGGACCAGTCGGCACCGTCGCCGGGCTCAGAATCGTCATCAGATTCGCTGTACTCCACGGCGATGCGGCGTGACAAGATGGTGGCCACATCATTGCCTGCGGGATCACGGCGTGCCTGCTGTTCCTGCTCTTCCTGCACCTTCTTCAGCTGGATGCCTGCAGGGGCCACACCAGGCATGTCACGCTCCGACCTCACACACGCACATGCGCAGCCGGGCGGACACACACTCACCCATGCGTATCGCGGCAAGCAGGTCGCTACGTGCATCACCCATTGGCTGAGTCTCGCTGGGTAGAGAAGGGCCAGGGGGTGGGGGTGGGGGCCCCGGTGGGGATGGGGCCACCATTGGCGCCACAGCGGCAGGAGGAGGGGTGAGATAGCTTGCACCCGCCACCAAAGGTCTGCTGATGGAAGGGGGCAGAGGAAGTCCCCCAGGGGGTGTAGCAAAGGCGGTCTGTGCTGATGGTATGAGAGGGGCGGTGGGCAGCCGGGTCAGGGGTGACCCATAGAATTCGAGCATCGAGCCGGAAAACATTCTGGGGGGATATCAGAATGGGGGGTGGGGGGAGGACAGACAGTCAGACAGACAGAGAGAGAGAGACAGAGACAGGAGAGTTACTCAAGGTGAATGCAGACAGACACAGACACACAGGCAGACAAACACAGACACAGACAGAGGAGTACCTGTAGTCAACGGGGGGGAGGGGCATAGTGCCATCCACAGCCTCCGCTGAAGGAGGAGGCGGCGGGGGCTGATGTGGTCGCCCCAGCGTGCCCCCCCTCTGGCCCGCGGTGGTGCAGTGGTAATCATGTTCTGTGATGGGGGCATGGCTAGCCGGATGCATGTGACTGAGGCCCACATGATTGGGCGTGGCCAGAAAGCTTTGATCTGAGTGGTCTGAGGCATAGGACCTACAGAGCCATGGGAACAGGGGGAAAGAAAGAGGAGAGAGTGTCAAATGTGTGCATATTCCTGCTGGCTTTTGAAAGACAGGAGTGACCATACCTGAGGCTGCAGTTCCACCTATAGCCAGCAGATGTGCAAAGATAAAAGGTGGTCTAAAGACAGAGACGCAGATTCCTTACTGGGCTGCTGGTCAGGAAGAGAACATCCTCACCAGTTATTTTTCACACTGGTACATCATTTCATCACTGTGGGACTGTTCTATTTGAGTTAGGGCCTTCCAATACACCATACGTTCCTGTATTCACTGGAGTATGCTGTATTGGTTTACTCCTGCTCTGAATCTCCACTTGGGCACCCGCCTGTCTCGTCCATGCAGCTGCATGCCCCCTCTGGCTTTTCAGGCAGTAACGGTGCACTGTGGCTGTATCTGCTTACTATCACACAGAACAGCAGGCCATCTGCCAGTCACGGCTCCCACATTACTGACCTTCACGCCGATCGATGGCTAGGGAGGTGGCCTTGCTATTTATACAGACCGTCACGGTGTAGAGTGTCAGACCTGCTGTCGGGGGACAGGGATGCCTCAGACTCCGCCCCCTGGTGGACGGTGCGGGAATGGCAGCTGTCTGGCCGCAGCTCCTTGTCAAACGCCATCATGTTCCACTCCTGGCGCCGGTTGCGAGCCTTGCGCACCTTCTTTACCTCCCGTGGCAGTGTGCCGTCCACCCCGCGCCTCTGCTCCTGCCAGTGGGAAGCAGCAGATACTACAGTGTAAGATTCTTTGCTGGGCTGGACCCACAGGGCCCTGGGAGGGACAGCAGGCAGCGGAGGAGCAGGAGCAGGAGACTGTGGCCCACCTTCTGCCGTCGCTTCTCCTTCCTCTTGTCCTCTGTGTCCTGCAGCATCTTCTCCTTCCACAGGTCAAAAAAGTACGAGGGATCAGTGTAGAATTTCAGGCTATCCCTGCAGTCATCCCTGCAGACAGACACCACTGCTGTCACAAGCGTAG
>JAODJU010000081.1:24345167-24356243 GCA_026776725.1 Gnathonemus echidnorhynchus
GTGGGGGGATGTACCTATAGGGGGAGAGGATGCTGAGGGGTGGGGGCTTGTCACTGAAGCTGTACATCTCAGCCACAGGGATGGGAATGCTGCCCTTGGACACCACCTGCTGGTCCTGGATGGTAGAGCTTTTGAAGGCCTTCCTCATGTTGATGTCCTGCAGGGACACTGGGGAACAGAGACAGGGTTACAAAGGAAGCGAGTTAACAGCCACAGGTTTGGAATGCCCCCTGACCCCTGACTCACCCTCCTCCACAGTAGAGTCCAGCTGGGTGACTTTGATGGCAAGCCGATCAATGCGCTCTTGGAGGGAGTTGGCCCGCAGGTAAAAACTGCTGGCCTCATTGAAGAGCTCTCCAAAGATGTCTTCTGCATGTTTACCTAGAGGGGGCAGTGAGGAGCAGCTGAGAAGCCATAAACAGATAAAAGATTAAGAATAGCTGACGGTCTGCTGGTCTCAGCTGTGATTGGCAGAAAGCACTGGGAGTGGAGCTTACTCAGGCTGCTGAGCTGCCGGATGATGGCTGATAGGCTGTTGTTGGTGACACACTCAAGCTCGCTGCTGATGGCCTCGGGCAGGGCACCCCGGCACAGGGAGCGGGGCTCCACACTCCTCTTTAGCAGGGGCATGGTCGCATCTAGCACAACACACGCACAGCCTGTTGGGAGATTATGCAGGCTTAGGGGTCACATGACCTACCCCCACCTGCACCTAATGAGGCTTATCCAGGCGGGTTTATGGCATTTTATGCAAGAGCTCATGGAAAATATGATTAAAGTTCACTGCAGACAATATATAAAATGATAAATCAAAAATTTGTCTGTTTGTCCTTCACCCTGGATCATCCTTAGTACCTTAAATAGTGTACCTGTGATAGTGTCACACAGACAGACAGACCGTGTGTATGAAGCTTATAGAGCAGATCTCTTCAATATATCAAAAGCAGAAGCACTAAACTTTCCAGATGATTATCCTTGTTTCCCATGAAGCTTTTGTTACTATAATACAGATGCTCCTGTCGAATATGATGTGACACAGCATACAGAGGTGTTTAGCACACATAATAAACTTGGCAAAATCTGTTTAAACACAAAAAACACAGTAGGATACGTTCTTATATAGTGTATGATTGCTACAGAGACTGGATGCGTGGATGCATGAATGCTGCTGTCGCCCAGCATCAGTAGAAAGTATCGCACAGTATATGGCTAGCTCAGGAACAGTTCACAATTCAAATGTGACTACTGAATGTGCATCACGATCGCACCATCGTAAAGTCAAAATATCTCAAGTCGAGCCATAGTAAGGTGGGAAGCATCATGGCTGAACACTACATGTCAGGAGAAGATACCTGCACACACACACAGACATGCACAGACAGGGGGTATTTCTCAATACTGACAACACAAAGATCATACTAGTGGTCTTGGAAAGTCCGGTCTTGCTACCTTGCCTCCCAAGATTGAACTTGCAGTGCAATGAATCGTGGGATTGGCCTCGTTCAGTGAGGATACAACCGACGTATACTTGACATTTGGGGTGGGGCAACAACAACATCTGTGAATTTTTGCTGTCCTCTGTACTTCTGTTGTTAGTATTGGAACTGGTCTTCAGCAATGGAAGATGATGTAAAACGGGTACATGAGAACATAAGTACAATTAAGTACGCATACTGAGGAAGACCCAGACACTCACACAAACACACACTGCTGCTTCCTGCACACGTTTCATTAAGACTCCTCCTATATCACTGCTCACCTCCAGCCCTTGTGCCTGGTTCTGCCCCGGTTGCTCCTATCTGCCTGATACATACGGCATGAGTGATGCAGTTCTATAACAGAGGCTGGAGTACCAGTAACACAGGCCACCTCACTGTGACAATTCCCCACTTCCTGTTTTTCTTCCCAACTTCCCGCTTCCCGTCCTTTTCAATGGTCCAGCCTCTAGTTTCCTCTCTTTGCATTAGGAGGGAAAACAATGATAATCTGCAAGCCTGATGTTTCCAAAAGTCCTCAACACTGGGCGTAACCCCCCTTCCCCCACCCAGCTGTTGCACGTAACCCCCCCCCCACACACACACACACACACTCTCTCACGGTAAAGTATAGATCATCCAGCCCCCACCAGCATGACCCAAGGCCCCTCCCACAATCCTTTGTGCCTAAAAGAATACCTCTCCAATCATGCTTTTCAACAAAAAAAACCCCACAATGCAGACAGCAAATCCCCCAGTCCCACCCCCCACCTCTTCAATCACAACCAGATGACCAGCGAAGAGTCAGAGAAGCAGATTAGCGCAGCTCCGGCTGTCTGCGAAGATTGCGGTGGGCGGCACAGGAGGACTCTGGATCAGTCACTCCATGTAATCACAGTAGTCAAGCCTAATGAACCGCATTCAAACCAAAACTGAGAATGACAGATGTGTGTGAGGCCTGTCAGGGAGGAGGCCGTGTTTGTGGTCAGGGAGCTCATCAAAGACAGACGGGGGGCAGCTGTGCCTCCCCCCACCTCAGAGGGCTGGCCTGTCAAGAATCCCCGAAAGGGGGACCCCTTTGAAAGATCTCCCAGGACAAAAGATCCCTGTTCTCACAGCAACAGGGGCATTCTCCCATTCCTTACCCCGCCCCTGCCCCCCAGCTAGGCAGCAAGGGGGGCGCGCGCGCACACACACACACACACACACACACACACACACACACACACACACACACACACACACAGAGGTTTGTAACTGAATCTTTGTGGGGACTTTCCATTCATATCTATGGGGAAAACTCTAATTCCAGCATGACAACCGTAATCCCTACCCAGCCCTAACCTTAACCATAAGTAAACAATTTTTGATTGCATTCACAGATCTTTGTGGTGACCTGAAAAATGGTCCCCACAAGGTAAAAATATTTGGTCCCCACAATGTAATATAAACTTAATCCACACAAACACGCACACTAAAACCTCCATCTCAAATGGTCAGAGTTTAAAACACAGATATACACAGGGTCCCATGCCGTCCTGCCTGCCCCCATCGGCTTCCTGTCTCACCGGGGGCTCTATGGAAACAGTCCCCCCACCAACATCACCTCAGTGAGGAATGCCGTCTTCCTTCCTGCCCCCCCCCCAAAAAAAAAACTCCCAGAAGAGGGATTTTCATGGGGACATGATCGGGGGTGTCCGCAGTATGGACCGATGCACGGTCTTACAAATAGACATGGCCCTACAAAGCAAAAGTGTCCCAAGAACCAAGCATAGTGCCGAAGCAGAAATGCTCGGATCAGACCTGGTACCGAAGCAGGGTTGCTCGGATGCCCGGGTCAGAACGTGTAACGAAGCGTGCTGGCCCGGGTCGGAGTCGGACAGCCAATGGTTGGACGCCCCAGCATCACTGTTCACACGGATTTACAGGGATACACCCACAAGAACCGGTCGGCTGTTAATAACTGCGAGCAATAAGTTTTATCATGCAACGCTGCTGCAGATGCAACCTGTAAACTGTGCTGGGGGCTCAAATAACAGAGGATAAGACGGACAAAGCTTAAAGGATAAAACGGGATATACGAAAAAAAGTGGGAGATACGGCTGAAGAGGGTTTAACACGCCGGACGCATCATCACACTTCGAAAAACAGCGATGGGACCAAGCGAGTACTATATACCGGCACCAAAATAGTTAGAGTGCATACGGCACGGCGGAAAATAACGGTTTTTAGAGCAGCGAGGCAATAAAGCGGTAAGGTGCTTACCTGCCGTCTGTCTAGGGATGATACCGAGCCGCCCGCCTCGTCGCTTCGGGCGTCCAGTCTGGCGCTGGGCGGGACTCTGACCGTGGCTCCGCCCCGGCCGGCCAATCAGCGGCCGCGGGAAGGGAGCTGTTCACACGACAGCCAATGACGGGCCGAAGTAACACTACTCGACAGCAAAACTTACTCCGCTCAGTAAATCGGGATATGCGTCTGAATCCTCAAGTTTGCATGCTAAAGTAAGTGCGGCAATAGCAGATGGGATTGTTAATGCAGGGGAGCCACCATACTGAAACTGTGTGTGACGTCTTAGCACACAGATCCATCATCGTGTCTCATGTCTAATCTCAGGCAGCTCCTGTGGTTCACAGTGACTCCTCTGCCTGAGCTGCAAGCAGCCTGAAGGCTCCCAGAGGAAGGGGAACAGGATGCAGCACCACCCCACCCCCAAACACACACAGACAGTGCCTGTATTTCTATCTTCATTGGGACTAGCCATTCGTTAGAGGATAACCCTAATCCTAATTATGACAATCCTAAATCTTACCCAGCCCTATCGTTAACCATAAATAACCAAACAAAAAGATTTTTGACTGTTTTGATTGCATTCCCAGATTTTTATAAAAATGAGTTTTCCCATGGGAGGATGTCCTGGTTTATACTACATTGTGGGGACCCAGGGTGCCCAAAAGGTAACATATACAAAACCATTAAACCATTAACACAGACAAACAGGAGTTAGGAATGTCAAAAAACAAAAAACAAAGTCCAAACGTAACAGTTGAGCTTTTATTGTTCAGGATCCTCACTCATGTAAAATGTTTCAGTACAGTACGATGCATGTTCATCTCAGTTCCTCATCGGAGGCTAAGGCTAGCAGCCGTGCTAGGCCAGAACACAAAGGTAAAGAGTTATAAACCACAGACACAGAAGCCCAGCTCCGGGACTGTGTGCGTGCGGATGCCGGCCTTCCCAGCATGCTCCGCTCAGCAGCCGCCCGCGCCGGCCTTGTCTGGGACTCCGTCGCTGTTGGCTAGAACATAGCAGCTTTTATCTCGGTAAAGTCAAAAGACTTGGGACAACAAGAAGGGGAAGGAGACCATCAGTCCAGTGAGAGCAGAACCTACAGGCCAATAGGACGGTCGCCTGGCCATGGTGTGTGAATAGTACCGGGTACCAGAGCTGAATCTCACGCTCACATATATGCAGTGATGGCAAGCAAACACTCAACGCAGCTACTGTTCAAGCTCCTGCTCCCTTACTTTTATATGGTTATTGAAATGCCACATGCTGCGTGGCTGTATATGTGTGTGTGTGTGTGTGTGTGTGTGTGTGGGCCACATCCTGGTCCTGCCCCACGGCCCCTTCCACGGTTCATACTCCCAGGCATGGGGGGGTGGAGGGGGGTGGGGTGGTGGTGGTACAGGTGAAGCCTCAGTAGCGGTGGGTCTGGTGGGAGTACTGCGGAGGCTGCTGGGAGGTAGAAGAATATCCCATGCTGCTCTGGGGCAGCGATGTGCTTGGTCCCGGGTTCTGGTAGGCAGCGTGTGGATTGGAGCGCTGAAGGGAAGAAATGCATTTAAAACTTGTCCACCAATGGGCAGGCAGAACTGCTCCATTCTACCAATGGGCACACAGAATCACCTGGTAGTCTGAGTTCATGATGAGGCCGCCTGAGGTAGTGGTGGGGGGAACCACTCGCACCTTCTTGAGTGGGGGGCCCTGGGCATGGCTATTGTCCTGGTTCCCCGTGTGCCCAGCCCCATTGGTGTGGTTGGTCCCCTGCTGCTGCTGGTTCTTCTAGGGAGGGGGACACACACACAAGGCACTATCAGCACATGCAAGCTCATGCTTAACATCATGAGGGCCATGCCGGAGGTCCCACCTTGTCTGCTTTGTCCTCTGGCTCTTCCTCTGTCAGGAATTCGCGTTTGGGGTATGGGATCTGGCACCCAGCAAAAACACTGCGGAGGGGTACAGAGAGCAAGAGAGAGGGGGAGAGAGGTACCGTCAAGTTCATCACAATGTTTTAGTAAGGCGCTGCCGTTCTATTGGGGAAGGAGCTGTTACTCACTCTGAGGTGGGCAACGGCTCTTCCAGGAAGTACGGGTCCTGCATAGCCAGCTCAGAGGTGATCCTGCGGATGGGGTCCATAGTCAGCAGCTTCTGCAGCTGGAAGGAAATGAAGGTGCTAGCACTGTTTTCCATCCATACTGTCGATGTACTCGACGTGTGAGCACACTGGGCTCTATGGCCCCTCCCACACAGGTACTCACCAAGTGGAATGCTTTGCTGTCTGGTTTGACTTTGTGTTTTTCCATGTACTTTGTGAGACTGCAATTTGTGTACCTGAATGCAACACAGTGACAAAAGAATTCAGCATCAGGGCTGCTGCTTGATCTATTTAAGCCAAGAGGATCTGAAACTGGCTAGAAGCAGCAAGTCCAGGTGCAAAGTCAACAAGCCCCATGACTTCCTGCACTGAATCTCCCCACTCCCAAATGCCCCAAAATCTCAAGTGACACTCTTCCCCCAGGAGACCTACGTATTTCTTCTGAAGTCTTTCATCAAAGTCGAGTGTTCCGGCATCTTCTTTATGTCCTCCCAGTCCTTATCTGAGTGTGAAGAGGAGATACATGAAGCCACATGAAGCAAGAGACAGGGCTTTGGGTTCTCCAGAGGCTGAGAGTGTTCAGCTGATCTTGATTTTCCAAGATGTCCTGCAGTTGGGGTATGGTACCTGCAGGGAAGCCCATGACGTTGAAGATGCGGTCTAGCTGGTCATGGTGGTACGGGTTGCTGGTCTTTATATCTTCCTGACGACAGTGAAATATGGGCTCTGAGGTCAGCAGCTCTGCGAAGATGCAGCCGATGGCCCAAATGTCTGGGGAGCAAGAAAACGGGCCAATCACAAGACCTCTCACATAAACCACAGAACCCAAACATGCCAATCACAGGAGACCCCCAAAACAGCACAGACCCCATACAAACCATTCACACATCCACTACCACCAGGTCACTCACCAATGGCTTTGGTGTAGTGCCTGGCCCCAAGCAGCAGCTCTGGGGCTCGATACCAGAATGTAACCACCACAGGGTCCAGGTCTGCTAAAGGCTTCAATGGTGAGTTAAAGAGGCGGGCAAAGCCCATGTCCGCTGTGGGGGTTGGGGGAGTCGGAAAGGAGGGAGAGAACGTTAGCTCTGGGAAAGTCCTGTAGCACTGCACTGAGAGTACGGCAGGCACAGGAAGTAGGAATGACCTCGTGTTTGTACACGTGACCTTCAACCCCACGCCCCTGCACGCTGTCCCCAGGGGACGTACCAATCTTGACGCGTCCCCTTTCAGGGCCCTCACCCATCACCAAAATGTTAGCAGGTTTCTACGGAGACAAAAAGCGATTCACACTTTTTCACACAAAAGAAGCTCAGACAAACTTTGAAGGGAAACGGCCAGCCACGCATCTCAGAAAACACATGTACCGCAGCTGGCGAGGGCCCTCTGCTGGCTGGCCGAGGAACCCCACACACTGTGCACAGTAAGCCCCGCCTCCCTCACCAGGTCCCGATGCAGCACCCAGTTGGCATGCAGGTAGTGGATGCCGTCCAGGATCTGGTAGAGCAGTGACTTCACCATCCCGCGTGGCAGCTGCAGCGGCTTCTTGTTGGCCTTGGAGGCTCTGTGGAATTTGATGATGTGCTGAAGAGGAGAGATTCAGGGAGATCGTGTCACTGCAGGGTTGTGAGGGCATGGGTGTCTGGCCAGGCAACAAAAAGGGCTCCACTCTCACCCAGAGGTCATGCTCGGCGTAGTCGAAGAGCAGCCAGACCTTGCGGTCTGCATGCGACAGAAAGACCTTCTGCAAGGAGATGACATTTGGGTGCTTGAGCTCCCGCAGCAGCTGAAAAGTAACAAAATCACACAGAATAACCAATATACAGTCACACAAAAACACAGAGGCAGCCACACAACACACACACACAGACAATCAGACACAGAAAGACACCGACACAGAAACAGTGACAGACACAGAAAAACAGCTACACACATACACACAGAGACACACAGCGACAGTCATACACAGCAACAGACACACATACACAGTGACATAAACAGTGACACAAAATTGACACACAAACATGCAGACAGACAGACACACACAGATACAGACAGAGAGACACACACATACACAGAAACAGAGGCACACAGCTGCACACACAGACAGAGGCATACAGAGACAGGGACACAGACACACAAAGACAGACACAAACAGAGGCACAGAGAGGAACACAGACATAAACAGCCACACACAGACATACATATACACACAAACAAAGAGAGACACACAGAAAGACAGGCCTTTGGCATGCAGACACACTCACCGCAATCTCCCGGCAGGCGGACATAGAGATGCCGGTGCCCTCAATCTGCTTCAGCGCATACTCCTTGTCATCTTTCCTGTGCAGATGCAGAGCAGTCAGACACAGATGTGTACACACTGCACAGCCTGAAGCTGCAAAGTCTGCGTTCTGGTGTGTGTCGCTCTGAAAGCCAGCCCACCCCCACCGTGTGTGTCTCAGTAAAACATGGCCCTATCTGAAAGTCACATGACAGGTCTGTTCAAAGCTGATTAAACCTCCACATGTTCTCAGCTATGACAATGTAGGTCACTTATGAACACACGCATTGATTAAGCTCAGATAAATTCCACACACTGTAATTACAGAGATCACAGCAAGGACCAAAAATACATGAGTTCAGACAGAAAAGCGGCAGCATTTTAAACTGGACAGGCCAATCGCCAGATCCTGCTGAGGACAAATTTTACAGGTGACAGGAGTTCCAACAAACAAACATCATGCTACAGAGCAGGGGTAGCCAATCTTATCTGCAAAGGGCCAGTGTATATGTGGGTTTTTGCTGCAACTCCCTAATTAGAGGACCGATTGGCTGAAAGAGTCCTCACTCCTGGGTTTGAACAGCTGACCTAAGGTTACCCCAAAAACCTGCATACACACCAGCCCTTTGCGGATAAGATTGGTTACCCCTGCAGGAGGGCATCACAAGAGTGTGCTGTCAGAAAGTTTGAGATGTGCACATAAATACAGCCACCATGAGATGGTCACCTGGATATATTTTTTTAAATTAGTAATCATGCAAGTAATGAAGTGTGACCTTCTGAACTCAAAAGCAGAACGATTTACAGTAAGTTTAATTTCATTTTCTTGCAAGTATATCAAACATCATTTCAAGGTTATATATTTTCAGAGCTCTGTAGGAGGAAACCCTACTATACCTTTGAAAAAAACTGCATAATACACTGAACAATCACATCAAACGTTTACCAATGACATAAACGTTACCCAGCTCAGAGATACCCCACAAATCATCAGTATTTTTCTGGTCAGAGTATGAAAGCGCCGACAATAATTACGACAATAACACTATATAAAATTATTTTGATCTTGCATTTTGATTTAAGGGCAGTTTCCAAGTCAGTCTTAGTCTCCAAAAATTAATGTCATCAAAGCAGAAATTAATCTTATAAACAACAGCAAAATTCCCTCAAAGTCCACATCCCAAAATAACTCCTGCAATCTGCTGAATCTGCTTCGCTTGCCATGTACCTCAGACTGGTCAGCACTGAAGCCAAGACCCCGCATCCATTCAACGCGTGTGCGTGTGAGTGGGACAGAAGCCGTGTATAACACCAGATAGCCCGATTCAAGACCACACGGATCCGCAAAACCATTAGCCGCAAGAGTGAACTGGCAGCAGTATCTCTATGGAGGAAACAGCGGAGAAACTCCATAATGACACACAGCCCCGAGAGGAGGGCTCACCGGGGGCCCTGGGACAAAGCGCAGACGCGGCGCGTAACAAGCGGCCGCAAGCCGAGGCTCGGTGCCACAGAAAAGCCCCGGCAGTGCGGGAGACCGCAGGCCAGCGCGTCTGCCTTCACCGCGAACCGAGGGCCTCAGGAAGCCGACGGAGCCGCATCGCACTCACCCGTCTTTCCGCTTTGCTTTGTACACATGGCCGTACGTCCCTCGCCCTACTTTGCAGCCCTCGTACTCAAACAAGTCCTCGACGCGCTCCCGCTCGCCAGTCAGCTTCACTTTGAAATCATAGTCCATCTTCGCCGCTCCTTCGGCCGGCCCTAACCCTCTGCGCGCTTTTAACCCTCTAACCCTGCGTTCTGGTTTTATGTTTAAAGCGCCGCTCGGGGGGTGGGGGCACCAGCCGCACAGCCTGGGTCCGTATTCAGCGCTGCTGTCCCTGCGTTGCTTCCACCTCAGCCGACGGTCTGCATCTACCGGCGCAGCTCGGACACGCAGAAGAGCAGGCTGCTTGCCGATGGTGGGGGAGCCGGCACTGCTCACTATCTGCCCCTCGCAGGTATTATTCTGCTGCTGCGCCTCTGCCGGTATCTCACTCTGGAGAGCAGCGCGTCGGCAGACGGCAGCGTCGCAAAGTACCGTAAAATGTCGCCAAGCGTCGAAACGCAGGAAGCACCGATTGACGGCCATTTCGGTGCACCACGTGGATTTCTACAACAGAAGAAAATGCTATATATATTAAATAGTTTGTATATGTAACAAAAACGTATATTTATGCAGAACTTTCGCATACAAGTATGTGTATATTTGGGGTGCATAAATATATCCGAAAACTAGGAAATGAAAGACATAGAAATGTAAAATTTTTAAAACATAAATTAGGTTTTTGGCACAAATGATTGAAACTATTTATTTGTATATTTGTTTATTTAAAGTTGTTTATGTAAAAATGGACATCATAGCAGATTTTAAAGATCCCTTTTATGGATGTGACCAAGTCAGCACCATGGACAGTACAACACGGATAAACCACTTAATCAATTATCAGTTGGTGAACAAAATTAAACGGACTATTTGTCTAGTTAAAAGACACGATGTCTGTGTGTTTGGACTGAACATTTTCCGCAGCGTAAATTATGTGACCTATTTTGCAAATGCCTACGACGTCTATACGGCTTATACGGTGACATAATACTATAGATATTTTAAAATTACTGCTCTAAAACCAACTTCGATACATGTTTTTAAGTATGCATTATTTGAGTGGTATAGAATACGTAATAAAGACACGTTGATTTTGGTATATATGTATAAATCAGTGTTACAGTGACACAGTTTTACAGTAATTACTAAAATCTCTTCACCTTCTGTGAAGTAAGTTAAACCTCCGAGAATATCAGGTTAACTACCTTTGATCTAGAGATATAATAATAATAATAATGCATTTTATTTGTGGGCGCCTTTCTAAAACCCAAGGTCACCTTACATAGTCCATAGAAGA
>JAODJU010000081.1:24368166-24378770 GCA_026776725.1 Gnathonemus echidnorhynchus
AAACTACAACTTTCCCTTCTGTTGATAAAAGGCACAGCCATCTTGGATTCTGAACTCGGGATCCTCTGTGCTGCTCCGAAATATTTCTCGGATATCCGAGAAACAGGAGCGCACATGCCATCACTTCCAGCATCAAAACTTGGAATCCGACTCGGAATACGAGTTCCCAGGGCAAATGGAATGCACCAAAACTGCCTGAAGTGGGTTGACAGAGACATTTCAGGGATTTTGATTCTCCGCTGCAGATGGGTTAATTGCATAAAAAATTTTAATCAGATTAATCATGATGATGGATTAATCCGCGTTACCCATTACTTTTGACAGCCCTAATATATATATATATATATATATATATAATGTTTCAAAGAACTTTTTTATAAACATTTTGAGATTGTTATCTGTTTATTTTGTTTTGTTCAGGCAGGTAGACCTTCTGTTATTGCCAGTGACACAGCAGTTTATTTGTCCTAATACTCCATGGCCTCAAGGGGGCAGGACTGCCATTACTGCATAGTAGCATTGTTCACATACATGTAAACATACTGTGTAGAGCACTCCTGTAACTCACTGACACATGACCGCTCCTGTAACTCACTGACCGCTCCTGTAACTCACTGACATATGACTGCTTTTGTAACTCACTGACAAACGACCACTCCTGTAACTCACCAACCATTCCTGTAACTTGCTGACACACGACTAATCCTGTAACTCACTGACCGCTCCTGTAACTCACTGACATATTACTGCTTTTGTAACTCACTGACAAATGACCACTCCTGTAATTCATTGACCCCTCCTGTAACTTGCTGACACAGAATCATTCCTGTAACTCTCTGACCACTCCTGTGACTCAGTGACAAATGACTGGTCCTGTAACTCACTGACACATGACCAGTTCTGTAACTCACTGACACACAATCAGTGCTGTAACTCACTGACCGCTCCTGTAACTCATTGACACATGACCATTCTTGTAACTCAATGTCTTGTAACTCACTAGCACATTACTGCTCCTGTAACTCACTGACCAATCCAGTAACTCACTGACCAGTCCTGTAACTCACTGACACATGATTACTCCTGTAACTCACTTATTGCTCCTGTAACTTACTGAAGCATGACTTCACCTGTAACTCACTGACTGGTTCTGTAACTCACTGACACATGACCGGTCCTGTAACTCACACATGACCACTCCTGTAACTCATTGATACACGGCGACTCCAGTAACTCATTGACCACTCCAGTAACTCAGTGTCTACTCCTGTAACTCACTGACACATGACCGTTCCTGTAACTTGCCAACTGCTCCTGTAATTTTTCCTCTAACTCACATACACACATCCACTCCTGTGTCTCTTTGACTAATCCTAACTCACTTGTTGCTCCTGTAACTCACTAATGCACGACCACTCCAATAACTTACTGACTGCTCATGTAATTCTCTAACTGCTCCTGTAACTCAGTGACACGCAACCACTCCTGTAACTTGCCAACTGCCCCAGTAACTTGCCAACCACTCCTGTAACTCACTGACTGCACATGTAACTCACTGAGCACTTCTGCAACTCACTGACATACACCAACACACACCATTCCTGTAACTCGCAGACCACTCCTGATACTCACTTGCTTCTCCTGTAACTTACTGATGCACAACCACCCTATAACTCACTGACCACTTCTGTAACTTGCTGATCACTCCTGTAACTCACTGACAGCTCCTGAGACTCACTAACTGCTGCAGTACCTCATTGACTGCTCTTGTGACTCACTAACCCACAACCACACTTTTAATTCACTGAAACACAACTGCTTCTGTAACTCACTTATACCCGACCGCTCCTGTGCCTCACTGACACATGACCACTCCTGTAACTCACTAACTGCTTCTTTAACTGACTGACCACTCCTGTAACTCGCCAACTGTTTCTGTAACTTGCTAATTGCTCCTGTAGCTCACTGACCACTCTTGTAACCTGCTGACTGCTCCTGTAACTTGCCAACAACACCTGTATATTGCTGACCACTCTTGTGTCTCGCTGACCTAGCTCTTTCTGTGCAGTGATCCCGCGGCAGTGTTTAGATGCCCATTGATGTCCTGCCTTGTTTGTTGTTCTCTCCTGTGGCTTCACTCTGACCGGCTGCTCCAGAGCAGTTAGTGTTGACTCCCATTAGCCAGGACTCCCGTGACGAGGACCCGCCCATAGGGGCCACCATGTGCTCCCGGATGACAGACAGGTTTGATAAAAGTGAGTTTTGCTGCACAGATTGGCGCCCCCTGCTGCTTGGGCATCCCAAGTGCATGCTGCCTTCTGCCAGTGTTTGCTTCTGCATAGGAAGTGCATGAAATATAAACATTTACACACACACCCACACACCTGCCTACCTTTACATATATGGACATGCATGGGAAGCAGGAAGCTGTGTGTCTGTAGATATACTTTTATAAGCTACAGCATGTCAGGCTGTTTTTTCTTAGCATGTGGGAAATTCTGTTCACCCTGCAGGCATATCAGTATTGATCCCAGTGAGATTAGCAGGCTGCTGTGTGTGTGTGTGTATGTTTGTGTGTGTGTTCGTGTTTATGTGTGTGTTTGTGTGTATGTGTATGGATTATGTTTATATTACATTTTTAGATCCCCACCAAGATCTGTGAATGTAATTAAAAAACTAAAAATGCCAAAAGTCTCATATTTTGTTTGTCTACTTATGGGTATGGTTAGGGCTGAGTAGGGGTTAGGGTCATTATGTTGGGATTACAGTTTTGCCAATAGAAATGAATGCAGAGTCCCTACAAAGATATAATCACAAATCTGTGTATGTGTGTGTGTGTGTTTGTCTTTGTGTTTGTGTGTGTGTGTGCGTGCGCGCCTAACCTGTGGGATTATCCTTAGAGGCCCAAACTCAGCTGATGACATGGAGGTTCCCTAGCAACAGAGCAGCCATTCACCTGCCATGGAGAAGTGCTCGAGTAATGCCTTTTTCTGTGTGGGCGTGGCCTTGGACAGCCACTGCATGGATTGGCTGCGGGTGTAAATAAGTAAACTGGAGGAAGATCTTCATATTATAAGTAAACACTAAATGATGTGTATAACAAAGTGTCTGGTGTGTTGTTGATTGTATTACTGGTTCGCTGGTGTGGTGTAGGCTGTACTGTGGTTCATGGGTGTACTGTCATTTGCTTGTCTGTATTGTACTGTGGTTTACTGCTGTGGTGTAGACTGTACTGTGATTTGCTGGTGTGCTGTAGGCTATGTTGTGGTTCATTGGTGTGTTTTAGGCTGTACTGCGGCTTACTGGTGTGGTGTAGACTGTACTATGGTTTACTAGTGTCTTTTAGACTGTACCAGGGACGTCAGAAGCATTTTGAATGTGTGTGTGTGGGGGGGGGGGGGGACACACACACACTGGCATAAAACTAATATTTTATGTTAAATGTGGGGGGTCCAAAAAAATAATTATGAAATGTGAGGGGGACACGTCCCCCTCAGATGTAATGGCGGTTACTCCCATGGACTGTGGTTGTATTCTCATCAGTAAGATCAATATTGTACAGGGGTTTGCTGGTGTGGTCTAGATTGTATTGTGGTTTACTGGTGTAATGTAGAGTGTATGGTGGATTATTTGTGTGGTATATACTGTACTATGCTGCAGAATTTACTTCTGTTGTGGGGAAAAATACTTGGCAGTTGTTTTTTTTCTGTTTTGTTTTTTTGCATATATTCCTGTATATACCATTTGAACAATATACTGAAAACAGAAACACAAAAATAAACGCTGGTATTGCAAACTGCAGGTGCACAATTATGAGCATGACATGGAGACCGCATCACGCTGCCCAACACACCGCAGTCTTAAATACCGCGAGCCTCCTGCCCTCTGGCTCTTTCTCTTCGAATCGGATCTGTTTCGAGTCAGTAGTTAGTCGGCGAAACCACCAATGAGCTTCTGGACCTACACAGGAAATAAGAAATAATGTTTTGGGGGTTTTGGGCTGTGCATTCTGCATTTTCCTATATTCCTTTGTATTTTAGTTCCTGTCCATTTTACCGATTGAACTTTACGAGAAACCCCAGTCAGCCCATAGCATGCCTTGCTGGCTTACATGATTTACAAGCTTGAAACATTGTACAGTCCTTTTTATCATCTGTGTAATTGTAATGGTGTGGGGTCTCCGTGATTGCTTACATGAAATATCATTTATTCGTGAAATATGATCATTTGGGAATACCCTCTTACTAATAACTAATTTAAAGCCGTAAGCCGACCTCCTGAGCACGGAGGCTGCGCCTGTCTCTTTAACAACGGCGCTGGGTCTCCGCTTCCCTGCACAAACCGGCTGCGATCCTCGCCGGACATCGGACGCACACGGACCTGGCCCGATGAGTCGGAGCGACCCAGTCACCCGAGCAAACATAGCAAGGAAGAGGCGAGGGTGGGTAGACGAATGATGGGTCAGCTGCAGTAGAACTGGGGTCCGCAGAGCCAGCTGATTAAACTGGTCTCTCACAGGCTCCCATTGTCAATTTGGGGCGATGATGGAGAAGCGTCCGCCAGCGCGCTGCATCGCTGCATGTAGGCGGGCGCGATCTAAGTGAAAGAAACATAAGCGCATGGAAAGATGGGAGCTGTGCGGCCACAGCGGGAAAGGCTGTTGATCAGGGGAAGTGGGGCTGTGAGATAGCGAGAGTGGCGCGTGAACGCAGCACACCGAGCGTGTCTGCGTGCCAGCTGTCTGCCATTGTGCCCGGATCAGCAGTTTTTCCGTGGGGTCCGGGGGCGTCGGTCCGTGCTGCTCGGTGAATCATAATCATCATCATCATCACCACCACCATCATCACCATCATCCCCGTGCACAGGACGCGGACCACATCCCTCATTTCCATACTCCACCCTCCTCCCGTCCCGTGTCTCACTTCGCTCTCTGACCACACGCGGTCTCCTCTCCATCACCCCGCAGGACCCTCCTGCTCGTCGGCTGGCTACCACAAGGCAGATGATGAGATGTCGGGCACCACGTCGCAAGCGGACCCGGTAGACGCAACGGCGAGGACGATCCTGCTGAACCAGCCGCAAACGGTGAAGTTCTGCGACAACCATGTGAGGTACTTAAGTATCCGCGTCAGATGGAATCATCTCAGCGGAATATTACTGCCGTCGTTTTATGAGAAGTGGAAGTATCACAACAACAACAATACTTAATGTCAATGATAATAACTAACTATAATAGTGACAGCTGTTATTGTTATATCATTGTTGTCATTGTATTTATTATTAATATAATTATTATAATTAATATTTGATATTATTTTAGTCGTGTATTTTCCGAAACCTATTTAAAATCTATTTAAATGGTTCCCGTTTGTTCACTGACTTTTTTCCTGATTATCAGTTATGTGATTTTTGAGGGCATAGAAAAAACAGCATTAATATTAAGACACTATGTTACAAAGTTACATCGCGAACGCTTCCGTGAAGTCAGCATTGTTCTGTCAGAAAGTTTTCTCTCCGCGCTCGTTCCGCTTGCTCCGTGTGTTATCGCGGTGTTCAGGAAGTGCAACCAAACAGCCGCACTTCTGCTGAACTCCTGTAGCCAGTAGCTTGTGGTTTGAATCGTACTGTATGCGGTCTCACGCCGATCAGTCACGGTTTAGTACTTGTGGTCCTTGTGGCCTACAGTAGCGCAGCATTTTTGTACTTTGTGGACTCACACAATTATCTTATACGTGGGTCATCCAGAGACTCCGGAAAAAAATGAAAACTGATCGTGAAATATGATATGAGCCGACCGATACTCATCTGTACACAGGCTGTGTAGTAACTGAACCGTGTAGAAGCAGCCTGTCACGTAAAAGCAGCACTGAGTTTCTAAGGAACCTTTCTGTGGGGACCGGATCACCTTATGGGACCTATCCAACTGAGCGCTGTGGTGTGTGCTCTGGTTCTGATTGTGGAAACAGGGGCCCTCACCTCAGCTCACTAGGAGCCAGTTTGACTTGCGCAGGCACTGAATGTGTATTTTTAAGGTTCGCTTTGATTCAGGGTCACTCAACTGGGGTTTGAGTGCTCTCAGCTCCTATCTTTACGGCTGATCCAGTGATTGATCTGTTTATTTTCCTGTAAGGATCAATTGTGCCCTAAAAGTGTCTATTTTCGTTTTGCCGATGAGATTAGGGCTGAGTTGTGTATTTGCCCATATCCCTAGTGCATATGCTGTCAGTCTGTAACGGTGTGGCTGGCAGCACAGACGCCATTAGCCATGGGCTGTGCTGTGCTTTATCTGGCATGCAGGGTTCACTGAGAGCTCTAGCACATCCATTTGGGGAGATGCTTCATTGATCTGGTGATAAGAGTAAAGGCATATTTCTGACAAAGCAAGGACTCATTCTGATCAAGATCTGCCCCCGGCCTTACTCCACTCCGCACTTTATCCATTCCTTGCTAAATTCCTCTCTGTACTTTATCCATTCCACACTGTACTGCATGCTGTGCTTTATCCATTCAGCACCACAATCTGTGCTTGATCTATTCCAAACTATTCTCTGCTTTGTATTTTAACTGTTCCACAGTATACACTGTGCTCTAACCCTCCATCACTAAACTCCTTTAGTTTGTTTACCGAGGGGGGCCCTTGGCCATGCCTCCTAGTTTGAGGTCTTGCCCCTTGAAAAGTCTGTGCACGTCACTGTTCACAACATAATTCACTCGGTGTTTGATCCATTCCTAATTATAATGTACTCTGTACTCTGTGTGGCCGCCCACCATGCTTAACTGTGGCCTTTATCTGTCCACTCTGATCTTTTTAGGTTCCACACTATGCTCAACTCTGTTTTATCTATTCCACATTATCCTTCACTCTGTGCTATATCTGTTCCATATAGGACACAGGTATGGTCTTTGCAATGCGTTTAAGGATCCCTAACCCCAAACCCACAGCTAAGGGCCAGCAGTGAAAGCAGAGGCCCAGCCTGCGTGCTGAGGGGGTGAGATTAGGTGTCACCTTCTGGCTAATTATCCTTATTGAGTTTTTATCTGCTCTGCTTGATCGCAGAATTGGTGTCAGCCACATTGATACTTTACACGCGTGCTGCTCTGCGTTTGTGCTACGCATGCCTGTCGTGTGACTATTGACAGACAGCAGAGTGCTAGCTGGCCCCGCACCCTCATCGGCTGTGCACAGGATGGTCTTGGCTTTCAGTGATAGGCAGTCAGAGGTAATGGGAGATGCTCCTAAACAGTGCTGGAGCACAATTAAGCCCAGCTCAGGGTCATCATCATTTCATAGAGTTAGCTACCAACGGCCAATCCTGAGGCGCAGGGTTAAGTTGTAGGGAAATGATTCACAGTATAGTTCCACGTTCTCATTTCCTAACAGTGTAAAAGCAGCAAGCAACATGATGACCAGTTGTGGGGTATTTTCCACATAATCAGTAGACCTTCTAAAAGAAACGCTTCCTCATCATCTTCTTCATCCTTTCAGTCCTCACACGGTCACAGCTGCAAGGTCATGGGTCGATATCGAAAGCAGTTTTTTTAATTAGTACTTAAAAGGACTGGCATAAAGATTTTCTGTGCTATTTGTAGCCCAAAGTGCTCAGGTGAAGCAGAGAGACTGACTGATGATGTTGGCCACCAAGGTCTCAGCCCAGCCTATTTTTAGGCATTTGATTTGAGTCTGAAGCAGCGGTTGGAGAGTCAGCGTGTGTAGGCACAGATGACCCCCTTCTGTCCAAACTTGGTGTGTGGGTGTGCGTATGTGTGTGTGTGTGCATGCACTCTTATTCTACTCCGAGACAGTTCGACTTCCAGTTGGTGTGAGGAAGGGTGAAAGGGTGATGTGTACCTCTCTTTCTCTCTCTCTCACTCTCTCCACTAGCACCACAAAATATGGGATCTTGACGTTCCTGCCACGTTTCCTCTATGAGCAGATTCGCCGTGCAGCCAATGCTTTCTTCCTGTTCATCGCCCTAATGCAGGTACAGCCAGGTGTTTTAACCCTAAACCCCTAACCGTGACCCAGGTGGGGCATGTGAGTTTGTATCTGTGCATGTGTGTGAGCGACAGAGCTGCCTGTAAGTATTATAGAACCCAACAGCATGAGGGATCCAGCATGTTAATGGTAATGAGACTAATAAAAGTCTGTAAGCTTACTGGTGCTGGTGAGATGAGATACACTTCAGTGCTGATGAGTGTAAATAGCAGTCAATAGGCTGGGATGGGGAGCTGAATGGAGAGGAGGAATGGAGAACTGACTGGGGGCTGAAGGCTGCCCTCTGAATTGATCTTATTGCCATGGCAATAAAACAGGCCATGATTTCCTAAACATGGAGCCAGAAAGTATAAACAGGGGAGAGCAGGGAGCTTGAGGGAATCATACACCCTGTTAGTGAGCTCCGTGTCTGCTCTCCATCAGGCCGGGACAACATGTGCGCCCTCGTTGTTAGAGAGACACACACAGGGTGACATCCAGTGACTTGTGCTTCTTGGTGATTCCGTGAGTGTGTGTTATGCCTGGTTGCTAGACACTTGGTGACTCTGTGAGCATGTGGAATGCCTGGATGACAGACTGATGGTTCCTCTGTGAGCATGTGGAATGCCTGGATTTCAAAAATGACGGTTGATCTGTGAGTGTGCAGAAAAAAAGTCCATAAGAAAGTTACAAACGAAAAAACGCCATTCAACTGATCAAGCTTGCATGGAGGGAATTAAAGTAATGCTTTAAAGTTGGCAGTATTTTGTCAAGTTCAGATTTGAAGGAATCTAGGGTTTTAGCTTGCACTACTCCTTTGGGCAGACTATTCCATAGTCTAATTACACTCTGTAAGAAGAAGCTCTTTTTCAGATCCAGACTAAAGTTTTCCCCCCACTAGTTTCTAACTGTGTCCATGAGTTCTTGAATTAGAACTTATTTTGAAACATGAACAGCATTTAGACCTGTTAGAATTTTGTATAATTGGATCATGTCACCCCTTAATGCTGGTTCATACTTCTCCGCACGCGTACTAGTGGACATGTCCGCTCGAACGTTTATGACGCGTTTGATGTCATTGTGTGCCTCTGCAGATTAACGGCTGCTGCACTCCAAATTTGTGTCCACGGAATGGTGTATGTGCAGCTCTGGACACACTGAGCGTGATCGATTCGCTAGTGTCCACTTTATATACCAGCATGGATGCTTTTAACATGCATTGGCGTAGTTTGCAAACAATACAGATTATTACAAGGCAATACACTGTTACATACATTTAAATGTGTGTGTATGTGAGTGCAGACTTATCTCGAATTGAGAATCTCACGCCAGCCAGCTGACCATAGTGAGCTGGCTCTCTGAATTTGTAAAACATAGATAAATGGACACAAACCTCACTGCTGTGGTACATGTGCAGGGAATATACTAATAATTATAATAAGAATTATTATTACTAAAAATATAAATACAACACGTTGTGCGCATGTGCAAAGTACACGGCTTGAATGGAGAAATATGAATGTTTCCATGTACGCGTAAACAGAGTGGATACACACGTGTTGCGCTTGTGAAGAGACTTTAGCCTCCTTTGCTCAAGGCTAGACAAATTCACATCTGCCAACCTCTGTTCGTAAGACATCCCCCTAAGGCCAGGAATCATCCTTGTAGCTCTGCGTTGGACCGCTTCTAAAGCAGCAATGTCCTTTGTCCTTTTTGAGGTAAAGTTGACCAAACCTGGAAACAGTATTCAAGGTGAGGTCTGACAAGGGAATTGTACAATCTTAGCATTACCTCCCTTAATTTAAATTCAACACATCTGGAGATGTAGCCCAGCATCCTGTTTGCCTTTTTAAATGCTTCCCCACATTGGCATGAGTAAGACATGAAAGTGTCAATATACACACCCAGGTCTTTCTTGCAATCAGATTCCTTAATTTCAATTCAACCCATAAAATATCTGTACATTATGTTTCTGCTCCCTGCATGGATTACCTTACATTTATGTACAATAAATTAAACCCAAATTAAATTTGGGTTTATTAGCCCAGCCTTTAATTACATCAAAGTCCTGCAGTAACATCTCTTTCTATCTCAGAATCTGCTACACTTCATAACTTGGTGTCATCAGCAAATTTAATCAGTTTTCAGTATATGTTAGTGTCAATATTGTTTATGTAAATTAGGAATAATAATAGTCCTAAAATTGAACCCTGCAGTACCCAACTAATGGTCACAGGCCTGTTGTGACATTGTGCCTCTAGTAACTACCTGCTGCTTTCTGTCAGTTAACCAGTTTTCAATCCAATCTGCTACATTTCCTAATATGCCTGCTGCTTTGAGCTTAAGAAGGAATCATTTGTCTGGGACTACGTTGCAGACTATGGAGGGAAATCCCGGACTATGGAGGGAAATCCCGGACATTTTTCAAAAGGAATTGCAAATTGCATTTGCATTTGCAATTGCGTTTTCCATATGTGGACGCATAAAGTGTGACATAATTCAAATGCGACTGCAAATTTTTCATTACCGTTTGCTTTTTCGCCTTCGCGAATGAACACTGACTGCCAAATTTCAAATGAAAAAGCAAAGTCCATTTGCAGTTGCATTTCCCATGTCTTACAAGTTATGA
>JAODJU010000081.1:24383797-24395744 GCA_026776725.1 Gnathonemus echidnorhynchus
CTGATTGGCTGAAGAGTCCTCACACCTGGGTTTGAACAGCTGACCTACAGGTTATCCAAAAAACCTGCATACACACCAGCCCTTTGCGGATAAGATTGGCCAACCCTGACCTATAGTTTTAAAAACGATGAGTGACGTTATTTGTCGATCTTTAACTTAAAATTTCAGAAATCCTTATTTGCTGGTGTGTTACCTTCTAATTAGAAGCATGCTAATATGACACCCATATTCAAAAAAGGGATAGAAGTAATCCATCAAACTATAGACCAATTAGTTTAACTTGCATAACTGGAAAAGTAATGGAAGCTATAATCCAGACAAAAATAGTAGATTACCTGGATTCAAATAACAGTCTGAGGGTTAATGTAAACAAATATAAGGTAATCCATGCAGGGAGCAGAAATATGAAGTACAGATATTTTATGGGTTCCACTGAAATAAAGGAAGCTGATGGTGAGAAAGACCTTGGTCTGTATGTTGATGCTTCCATGTCCCACTCTCACTAGTGTGGAGAAGCAATTAAAAAGGCTAATAGGATGTTGGCTTACATCTCTAGGTGTGTGGAGTTTAGGGTTAGGGTTAGGGTTAGAGTTAAGGGAGGTGATGATAAAACTATACAATTCCTTAGTACAGCTTTTCCCAGAATATTGTGTGCAGGTTTGGTCAAATTACCTTAAAAAGGACATTGCTGCCTTAGAAAGGATACAACACAGGGCTACAAAAATGTTTCCTGATCTTAGAGGAATGTCTTATGAGGGGAGGTTAGCTGAGCTGAATCTGTTCAGCCTCGAGCAAAGGAGACTAAGGGGGGACATGATCCAGGTATATAAGATTCTAACAGGTCTGCATGCTGTTCAACCAAATAGTTACTTAAGTATTTGTTCAAATACAAGAACTTGTGGTCATAGGTTGAAATTAGCAGGAGAACATATTAAACTGGATTTGAGAAAGTATTTTTTACACAGCTTCTAGTTAGAGTATGGAATAGTCTTCCTGTTAGTGTAGGACAACTACACACCCTATTGTATACATACACACCCTCCTGTACACCCTACTGTGCACCTACACACCATACTGTATATCTAAACAACCTACTGTCCACCTACTGCACACATACACACCAAACTGTATACCTACTGTATACATACACACTCTACTGTATACCTACACACCCTACTGTGCACCTAAGGTGTATAAGTGGTCCAGAGTACTGTCCTGACATGTATGGCAGCTTATCAGTTGGAGGTATTTGGGCAGGTGATACTACATTGATTAAATCCCCCATGATGAAAATCACAGTGCTGGGGTATTTGTTTTCCAGATTGTAGATTTGGTCGGCCAGCAGTCGTCATGCAATGTGAGCATTTGTGCCTGGTGGAATGTAAATTCCAGACAGGATGATAGAGTGGAATTCTCTGGTAGGTAGAAGAGCTTGCAATGGACAAAAAGTGTCTCTAAATCTGTGGATGAACATGAAGAGATTGTGTATGTGTCCATGCACCATTGTTGTGTGTAAACTCACACACTGCTGTCACGTGATAACTGGTAACCAGGCACCTAAACAATTGTCCGGTAAAGCTGAATTGAGCCACATTTCGACAAAAGAAAAAGTTGAAATACATCCATAATCCTTATTAGTTCTAATGAGAAGTGAAAGTTCATCCATCTTGGTGGAAAGAGAGCAGACTTTCGAGAGGCAAATTGTTGGGAATGCAGCACTGAAGCCTCTGTGTCTCCGGCGAACTAAAGTGCCTGCCTGTCATCCTCTGTGCCTGATGGAGGAGCGCAGTTTACATTCGTTGTCCTTGCTCTTATTCGGTGGAGTCTTGCACACAAAATCCACTACCTCACAAATAAACACAGGAGATAATTTAGGTTGAACTGACACCTACACACTCTACTGTACACTCTACTGCACACCTTCACACCCTACTGTGCACTTACACACTCTACTGTATACCCTACTGCACACCTTCACACCCTACTGTATACCTACAAACCCTACTCTATACCTACTGTGCAACTACACACCCTACTGTGCACCTACACACCTTACTACTCACACTACTTCACACCTATACACTGTACACTTACACAACCTTCTGCACAGTTCCACACCTTATTGCATGTAACCCTTTTCTGAACTAAAACCTCTCTGTGTTTCAGTCCAGTTCCCTTGGGGCCAGACCAGGTGTTGCTGCGTGGTGCTCAGCTCAGGAACACACAGTGGGTTGTGGGGATTGTAGTTTATACCGGACACGACTCCAAACTCATGCAGGTGTGTCAAGTTTAAAGATTCTCAAACAAATGATTAGGCATCAGTAAGAATTACCACTATATCAATTCACAAGTTGTTCCTCGCTGTCTCTGTCAAATATAGTTCTTGTTTGTGTTCATGCGTAATCCTCCTCGCTGTTTGTTTTTACATGGTTTTTATGATGCTATATTACCTGAAATTTTCTATATTTAGTAGGGCAGATGAGTTGATAGCATAAATCACATTAAAGATTGATTTGAAATTAAGAAACTGAATGTGGAAACTGCGATGACTGCCATCTGGTGCAGGCTAGCTGTAACTGCAGACACCTTCTTGCTTCAGAATTCAACGAAGGCTCCCCTGAAACGTTCCAACGTAG
Organism: Gnathonemus echidnorhynchus; assembly: GCA_026776725.1. NCBI lineage: Eukaryota > Metazoa > Chordata > Actinopteri > Osteoglossiformes > Mormyridae > Gnathonemus > Gnathonemus echidnorhynchus. The sequence goes on from JAODJU010000081.1 coordinate 24,386,434, forward strand.
AGCGTGTGACCAATGTGCAGATCCTGGTGCTGTTCTGCATTCTCCTGGTGATGGCACTGGTGAGCTCAGTGGGTGCTGCCATCTGGAACAAGCAGCACACCGACGAGGCCTGCTGGTACTTGTCTCGCGCAGGTGAGTTTACACACAGATAAAGAGCCACACGCTTGACCACCATTCCCTCTATGAAATCCCAAGGTGTCTGTCTGTCTGCCATTCTATCTGCAGGTGACATCTCCACTAACTTTATGTACAACCTACTGACTTTCATCATCCTCTACAATAACCTGATCCCCATCAGCCTGCTGGTGACTTTGGAGGTGGTCCGCTTCACGCAGGCACTTTTTATTAACTGGGTAAGTGTGTGTGTTTGTGTATGAGTGTGTGTGGTGTTCTTTCTGCTCCTTCATCTCCCTGTCCGTTCTCCACTCTCCTCCAGGATATGGAGATGTATTACACAGAAATGGACATGCCTGCAATGGCAAGGACTTCTAATCTGAACGAGGAGCTGGGGCAGGTGAGTAATGGGCCTGTCAGACAGAGAGGGAGCCGCCTTGTAAAGTAACAGGCCTGTCAAGCAGCAAGGGAGCCGCCTTGTATGGTCATGGACCTGTTGTCCTCATATGGAAAAACGCTCACACTAAGCCCTCCTCTGTTCCTCAGGTAAAGTACTTGTTCTCTGACAAGACGGGAACCCTCACATGCAATGTCATGCACTTCAAGAAGTGCAGCATCGCCGGCCTCACATACGGGTGAGTGTGAGAAGCGTTCCACTGCTCCACAGCAAAGCTTTGGACTTTTTAGTAAGTCAGAATGTCATTGGTCACCCTGCCAAAGAAGACTAGCTTTTAGTCTTTGATTTTTTAACAACCTAAATAGATGTAAAGCACAGATAGGTCTGGCATGTGTCACTTTGTGTATGCATGCTGATGTGCATGTCTGAATGTGTGCCCTGCTGTGTGTGTGCATGTGTGTGTGTGTATGTGTGTGTGTGTGTGTGTGTGTGTGTGTGTGTATGTGTGCGCATATACCCTGACCAGTGGATGTTTCTGCAGACACTTCCCGGAGCAAGACTGTGAGCGTTCCATGGACGACTTCAGGTGTGATGGGGGGAGAGGGGTTTGAGTGGCAGGGGCCCTAAAAATTTGGAACATGATTGGATTGGTCTGAGTTGGAGGCATAATATGATATTATGATATGATATGATACCTTCAAGGGGCCCAAAATCACTAATGACACCCCACCCCTGGTCTTCGTTACGATGATTAGTTGTTAAATGATCGTGCCCCTCCTTGTTTTGGAATTTGGTCATTAGGCAGCATGCACTGGTTGTGATTGGATGATAGATACCTGTAAAGGAAGTCTTTTGAATGGTCACTCCCTCTCTGTCTCTCCCTGTCAGCCATCTGCCGTCTAACAACCATAACTCTGCGGAGTTTGATGACCCCACTCTCATCCAGAACATTGAACAGAACCACGTAAGTCCCTCAGCGTGATTGGTCTGATTGGGGTGTCTGGTCTGTGGAAACTAGACTAGCTCATCCTCTCCCCTTCCTTCTCTCCTCTCCTCTCCTCTCCTCTCCTCTCTCCTTCCTCCTCTCCTCTCATCGTCTCATCGTCTCCTCCCCTTTCTCATCTCCTCTCCTCTCCTTTCCTCTTCTCCCCCCTTCCTCTTCTTCTCTCCTTTCCTCTCCAGCCAACATCACCGCAGATATGTGAGTTCCTTACCATGATGGCAGTCTGTCACACAGTCGTCCCAGAGCATAATGGAGAGCAGATAATCTTCCAGGCCTCCTCCCCAGGTTTGTGGGGGCATTGTGACATAGCCAATACCTTTTCACAGTCTCACCGTCAGAGGAATGTGTGTGTGCATGTGTGATTTCTAGAGCTCTCCTCCTCTTCCTCAGATGAAGGTGCACTAGTGAAAGGTGCAAAGGGCCTGGGCTTCATCTTCACAGCGAGGACCCCCCACTGTGTGATCATCGAGGCGGTCAGTACCCTGATGCTCGTCAGATCAGGCAGAGGGACCTGGATACAGAATGGGCGCAAGGCTGACTGGTCTCTCTTTGTCTTTCAGAGGGGAAGAGAGCAGAGCTACGAGCTTCTCAACGTCCTCGAGTTCTCCAGGTGAGATTCTGCCCCATCTTTGTGTATGTGTATGTGTTTGTGCATTACATTTATATTACATTGTCGGGACCAAATGTTCCCCACAATGTAATAAAAAACCTTTTTTTAATATTGTGAAGACCATGTTTCAGGTCCCCACAAAGATCTGTGAATGAAATCAAAAAACTAAAAATGCCAAAAGTCTCGTCTTTTGTTTGATTTCTCATTGTTAAGGTTAGGGCTGGGTAGGGGTTAAGGTCATCATGTTGGGATTAGAGTTTTCCCCATAGAAATGAATGGAGACTTCCCACAAAGGTGTGTGTGTGTGTGTGTGTGTTTGCCATTTAATCATAATGTGCACTCACATAATTTAATCATTTTGTACTCCTCTGTGCCCACAGTAACCGCAAGCGCATGTCTGTGGTTGTCAGAACCCCCACCGGAAAGCTGCGTCTCTACTGCAAGGGTGCAGTAAGTGGAGCCCTCTAGTGCTCAAAATGCAATGTCATACAGCACATGGAGAACACACGGGGGAGAGGTGGAATGCATGTAAAACACGGAATGTAAACTGCAGGACACACACAGAATAGATCAGAACTGCCACATTGGTCACATGACACGATGAACACAGCGGAAAATGATGAGTGTTGTCTTGGTGACGGCATCCCACTGCACACTGATAGGGTGTCCTGGCTGTGTCACTTTAGGACAATGTCATCTTCGAGCGCTTGGCTGTGGACTCCAGGTACAAAGAGCTCACTGTGTCACACCTGGAACAGTTTGCTACTGAAGGTATTCATCTGGCCCTGCTCTCTGTGCTCACTGCACTGTGGCCTCATTCTCTCTGTCAGTTTCTCTGTACCTGTCCCCTGCCCCCACGATGCCTATACTGCTTCTCTTTCTCTCAATGGCGTGGTCACTGGCACTCTTTGACTGAGCATGCTCATTGTGTATCCTGTATTACTAGGGCTGAGAACTCTGTGTTTTGCATATGTGGATCTTGAGGAGGGAGAATACCAGGAGTGGCTGAAGGCGTACACTCAGACCAGTACTGTGCTCAAGGACCGGGCACAGAAACTAGAAGAGTGCTATGAGCAGCTGGAGAAGGTAGGCAATATCACCTGGCTGTCACATGACCATCAACTGACCATCACATGACTGTCAGCTGATTCCCACCTTCCATCTTTTCATTGGGGAGTATTTAAAACTCACCAGTTTGAATCTTTGTTGTACATGAACATGCTTGACCTTGTCAAACATTTAGCGCATGCACTCACCTGACTCCTCATCCAGAGCACAGGCTTCCATGTGGCTTAGTGTTTAGCTACTAATTAAATTAAACTGGTCACCAGAGGGCATAAGCGAGCCTCTTTCAGGGTTTCATGAACATTCATGTTTATGGAAGAGTTTCTGCATCTTTTGCATATTTGTGTTTGTGTGTCTATTTTTGTTTGTGTGTGCATGTATACTGGTTTGTTTATGTGTATAAGTGCATGTCTGTATATGTATGTGTCTGCAGGGATGGGCAGTATTTTTGATACATATATTAGAAACACATATTTTAAATTGAAATTGCTGTTTTGTGATTTGTATTTGACTTCATAATTAATTTGTGTTTTGTATCAAAATACATTTTGATGTATTCTTGCCCTCTGTACGTCTGTCTGTATTTGTGTGTGTCTGTGTGTGTGTGTGTGTCTGTATATATACATGCCTGTCTATGTGTTTCATATGTGCTCTGTCACAGTTCTGTCCCCATTTCTCTCCCCCAGAACCTCCTGCTGCTGGGAGCCACAGCCATCGAGGACCAGCTTCAGGCTGGAGTCCCAGAGACCATCTCCACCCTTATGAAAGCCGACATTCGCATCTGGGTGCTGACTGGGGACAAGCAGGAGACGGCAGTCAACATCGGTGCGTCTCACATGCAGAGACACAGACATTGAAATCTGGAGCCTGTCTCACTCTGCTCTGCTCTCCACCCCGTCTTTCAGGCTACTCCTGCCGGCTAGTGTCCCACGGCATGTCCCTCATCATCGTTAACGAGGATTCGCTTGATGTGAGTCCCTTCAGAGTCCCTTCTTGGGTCTTTTACATGCCTGCAGTGTTTTACATGCTTTTAACATGGCAGATACTGTTTCAGTGTGTGACCGCCTCTGTGATGCCACACTTCAAAGGCAGGCATCTGTATCTCTGAGCGTGTCACTGTGTGTGCTTGTTTTGTGTTGTCCTCTCCGTGTGTTTAGTTCTGTTTTTCCGTGTGTGTGTGTCTGTGTGTGTGAGCGTTTCTGTCCATGTGTGTTTGTCTGTGTGTGTGAGTGTTTCTGTCTGTGTGTGTGCATGCGTGCGTGCGTATGTGTGTGTGTGTAACTTGGCTTTTACTCAGGCTGCTATTTTCCATCCAAACAAATTCCTACCCTGAAAGCAGAGCCTCTTGGGTAATCATGGCCCCCTGTGCTGTGTATCTGGCCCCTGCAGTCTCAGGCCTGTTCCTTACACTCTTATCTGATCCAGCTCTCACATCAGTCAGCCCCCTCCCCCCAATGCCATGCCGGAGGGGGGGCACACAGATGAGGAGCGATAGCGTCTTTGCTGCCCCCACATTACCCATAATCCCCTATTCACACCTTGCTGTAAACTCCCATTAATTAGTCTGCTCATATGTGTCCCACCCACATTTCAGATGGACCAGAAACTCAGACAAACATGCCACAGGCGATACAGACAGACACACATGCGCAGATGCCCTGCCTGTGACGGCCACAGCATGGCTGCAGGAGCAGACAGGCTGGTAATATAGACGGACACACATGTGCAGACACCCTGGCTGTGATGACCCCAGAACACAGATACCGGCCCTAAATATAACACAGATAAGATCCCGGAGTGTGACTGCCGAACACTATGTGAGTGGGGGCCCTCCCTGAGGACAATGACACTCATCTGACAGACGGTGGCAGTAGCGTGCTCTGCCAGTCCATGTCTGGAAAAGACAATTCCTCAGCCAATGGCGATTAGCACCCCAGTACTGTTTAGCGACAGTGGTATGTCACTGGGCCATTTTATGGCACAGGAATGTGACCAGTGAGTGGCCAGCAGGTTTAACCTGGTAGCTTCCTGCTTCTCCCCTCTAGAAGGGATGGTATGGTAAACTCACTGCTGTATTCACCGTTAAATATGTGAATGTAGCCAGACCATTTATCATAAGCAGCATACAGGCAGGCCCATGGATGTGTTAAAGCAGAGCACCCCCCCCTCTAGGTGACATATGCAATTGCCTAGAGCTCAAAAGAGCAAATGAAAAAAGCAAGAAATGCTTGCATTCCATGACATTAGTTGTTCACACTAGTTTTAATATTTCACTACTTTTCTTGTGAGACAGATGTGAGCTAGCTAGTTAGCAAGCAGATATCCTGAAGTATTTTTATTATAATTGAACTGATAACATTTGTTTTCTGCTGCTCGGGGGTGGGCATTAGAACACCCATGGCCAGCCCTGTATTCAGCGTTCAGCTGACCGTTGATGTTGGGAGGCTGTAGAATGTGCCGGAAAAGCAGCAGGGACAGGCTCTCGCGGGTGACCTTGCCAGCAGGTGGACGGGGGGGATGGGAGTGTGTGGGGAAGCACCGTAAACACGGCTGACAAAATAATGGGGGGAGGCGGGCAGCTGCAGGGTGGCATAGCCTATCGGGGTCGCAGAGGTCACAGCGGACGAGGAGGGTGTCTCCGTCAGTTACATGACTGATGATCTGCCTGCCTGTTTCACGCAGGTTACCGTGAGCAGTCGGTCATTCAGTGTGGTCTTTGCCAGTACCTTTCCCTGCTCCTACACTCCATTACCTGGCAGTGGGTGTGACAGCCACTCTGCATATGTGTGTGCCTGCGCGTGAGCCGACACACTGTGTCACTGCCTGTGCATGAGCCGTCACACTGTCTCACTGCCTTTGCGTTAGCATTCACACTGTGTAACTGCCCGTGCATGAGCCGTCACACTGTGTCCCTGCCTGTGCGTGCCTCTGAATGTGCGTGGCGAGAAAGTACCTGTGCGTGTTTAGATTTCTGTGTTCATGTGCTTCCAATTAGTTTGAGCAGCGTGTTTGTTTTTGCTGAGAGTGAGAGCGTAGCCTGAAGCCCCACCAAGACCACTGGGAAAGGCAGGAAAATCGGAATTAATATGGTGAATTATTGGAAATGTTCTGATGTGTGTTTATAGCACGGTGATCAGCTTCTTCAATGCTGCCTTTTTATTGTTAATAAAAGGCCGCTGATACAGATTCCCCAAGCGTCCCCCAGCCCCCTTCACCCCCAGCTTCGCTCTGAGTGCTGGCTTGATGTGTATCAGATGTTGGAGAGAGTCTGGAACAGCACTGATAACAGCCTGAAAGCTGTGGCTGCTCCCAGTCACATTCTCAGCTTGACCTAGCATCCACACGCACTGCACCTAACACACACACGCACTGCACCTCACACACACACACGCACTCAGGTTTGTAATTGTATCTTGGGGACTCTCCATTCATTTCCATGGGGAAAACTGTAATCCCAGCATGACAACCTTACCGACTACCCAGCCCTAACCTTAACCATAAGTAACCAAACTAAATATGAGACTTTTGGCATTTTTACTTTTTTGGTTGCATAATTCAGACACACACACATGCACACACACACACGCACACACAAACACACACAGAGGTGAAGAATAACATACTCTATCAAAGTCTGCTTATGAGTATATCAGTACCAGAATGTGTCTGTGTGTGTTTAAGCGTGTACCTGCCCTCTGTGCCCATAACACATGTGTGACAGTACCGACACTCTGTTGCCTTCTACAGGCCACACGTGAAACCCTGCTGGGACACTGTGCTTCTCTGGGTGACTCACTGGGCCAGGAGAATGAGTTAGCCCTCATCATCGACGGGCAGACGCTCAAGTACGCCCTGTCCTTCGAGGTCCGCCAGTCCTTCCTTGACCTGGCGCTGTCCTGCAAAGCTGTGATCTGCTGCAGGTACTGAATGGCCATGCACCTGTATGTGCATGTACCCCATGGTTACTGGACACTCGCTGGTACATGCCTATACCCCACGGTCACCTATCCTTACCCTGCAGAGCAAAAAAAAAAACCAATAAAATAAACCAATCTGCATGCAGGAAGTGCCCTGCCTGCTCCCCAGCGTGATCACATGACCAGGCAAGGAGCCCTCAGCAGGGCAGGCTGTGTGTGCTGGGGGTAACAGCTTTGCTAGATGGGGAGTGTCCTGCTGTGCGTCCACAGCCTGGGGCTCCAGGAGAGCAGGCTGGGGCTGCTTAATGAACCTCTGCAGCTCTTTAATGAGCCTCCCATTTTTCTCCAGATTACCTCAGTGAATGTGTCTCATCCTGTGCTGCGCTCACTTTCAGCATGTCTGATACATGTGTTCATACATGTACCTGTATGTCGTTTCTATATTCATAGATGTACCTGCGTGTATTTATACATGTACTTGCATGTATCTGTGCGTACTTACCGCTGTACCTGCATGTGTGTTGTGTGTGTATGTATGCATGTCTCGTATGTGTTTATACATGTACCTGTGTGTGTGTTTCTACATATATCTGCATGTGCCGTGTGTTTTATACATGCATTTACATGCATGTACTTGTACAAGTTTCTGAGTGTATTTCTGTGTCCTGGTGGGCATCTCCCACACTGGCCTTCATGACTTGAAGCTGTCAGATTTCCTCCCACACGTCAAGGTCACTGACACCCCAGCATCGACATAGGGGGGGATGGGCATTAGCTGGGACATGACCCTTCCAGGCCCCCCCATGACACTTGGGTACAGCGGGGCGTGGGCAGCAGCCTGGGGCCATGTTTCCTCTTGAAATGCACGAGCCAGACCACCCAGAAAGGGCCTTTCAGCGCCAAGCTGCTGCTCACCCTGACCCATGCTGGAGGTCCCAGCACAGTGGCCTCCAAACCACACAGTAATGTGAGAACAGGCAGCAGTGTCTGGTCAAGCGGTGGGTAGCAGGTTGGGGTCGTCTTGCTGCTACAGATATTCTCACAGAGGGTCTGCTTACTTCTGCCTCACTGAGCCACATCCCAGATTCCTCAACTGCTCTGCTCGAGGCATGCCGCCATGAGGGCTGTACCCCACAATCTTTTCAGCTATGCCTAGTTGTTTGGGGATGCCAGTTCATTTGGTGATGTCTAGTTGTTTGATGATGCTAAGTCTTTTGGTGCTGTACAGTAAATAATCTGTGGAATCATACGTGGAAGGCCACTTTTTCCCCAACAGACAGAATAGAGTCTTCCCATGGTGTGTAATCTCCACACACACACACTAATCTGGCTTCTCCATAATTACCTCCGTTCCTCCTCTTTGTTCTCATAGAAACCGGTTTGGAACAATAATGCGTTTCTGAACTTAAGAACAGCCAGTACAAACGTGAGTCATGTTCTGGAGAGCTAAATCCTGGCTTCTGGCCCTCAGAAAGGCCCCCAAGCTTCAGGGTGCTTCAGCCTGTCGTCGTAGGTGCTTGTGAAACATGCCTTGCAGTTCAGTTAGCCTGTCTGTCTGCCTGTCTGTCTGGGTCTGACTGTGTCTGTCTGCCTGATTGTCTCTGCATGTCTGTCTGCGTCAGTCTGTCTGGCTAACTGTCAGTCTGCCTGTCTGTGTGTCTCTGTATCAGTCAGTCGGTCTGTGTCTGTCTGTCTGTCTATGCATTATCAGAGTGTTAATCGGAACCCTCCCTTACCGGCATTATAAGGGTGTTAATCGGAACCCTCCTTTACCAGGGTGTCTCCACTGCAGAAGTCTGAGATAGTGGATATGGTGAAGACTCACGTGAACGCCATCACCATGGCGATCGGAGATGGAGCCAATGACGTGGGCATGATCCAGACAGCCCATGTGGGCGTGGGCATCAGTGGCAATGAGGGAATGCAGGCCACCAACTCATCGGACTACTCCATCGCACAGGTTAGAGCCATACCTCCACAAAGCCGTATACATGCCTCAGCAAAAGTGCCCGTGTGTTTCACAGTGTGTCTGTGCTCTCCTGTATGTGTTTTGCTGTGTTTTATCTAGGGCTGTCAAAATTAACGGGTTAACGCGGATTAATCCATCATCATGATTAATCTGATTAAGATTTTTAATGCAATTAACCCATCTGCAGCACAGAATGACTCAAAATCCCTGAAATGTCTCTGTCAACCCATTTCGGG
>JAODJU010000081.1:24403238-24423433 GCA_026776725.1 Gnathonemus echidnorhynchus
CACACAGTCTCACACACCCTGCCTCTCACACAGTCTCACACATGCGGCCTACACACACAGTCTCACACACGCTGCCTACACACACAGTCTCACACACCCTGCCTCTCACACAGTCTCTCACACGCTGCCTACACACACAGTCTCATACACGCTGCCTAAACACACAGTCTCATACACCCTGCCTCTCACACAGTCTCACACACCCTGCCTCTCACACACAGTCTCACACACGCTACCTACACACAGTCTCACACACCCTGCCTCTCACACGCTGCCTACACACAGTCTCACACACCCTGCCTCTCACACGCTGCCTACACACACAGTCTCATACACGCTGCCTACATACACAGTCTCTTACACCCTGCCTCTGACACAGTATCACACGCTGCCTACACACACAGTCTCACACACGCTGCCTACACACACAGTCTCACACACCCTGCCTCTCACACGCTGCCTACACACACAGTCTCATACACGCTGCCTACACACACAGTCTCACACCCGCTGCCTACACACACAGTCTCACACATACTGCCTCTCACATACAGTCACTCATGGGGAATCGCAAAGGGGTTGTGTCTTGATGACACAGCAGCTCTGCACTATTAAGGCCAATTCATACTTCACATTTCCACGTGGCAGCTTAGTCACATTATGAGGGTTGCTTTTGGTATATGCATACATCAGTGAATATTCCACCAGACCAGCAGAGGGCAGATGCATTGCAACAAAACAAATACAAGCAGTGTAGTGAAACGGGTAAACTTTTATAAACACCTTTGAAGTTGTTAGGCTAGGGCAGTATTACGTTAATATGGCACACCATAGTATTTGCTACGACAAAATTAGCTGGGACCCATCCCCCCTGCTCTGTGAATTTTATCACCAAGATTTCAAAATGCCGAAATAATGTTGGTATTTAAAATGCTGTATACCTCGGTATAATGTCTGAACAGTATGAAAAATTCTATATGCAGGTACCTCTGACCCTCCCCATACAGCTGTTCACCATAATTACTACAACAACAACAACAACAACAACTCTTCTTCCTCTACTGTTTTGTTGGTGACCGTTGATCTGTGAAAGTCAGTGCTGCCACCTAATGGAAATACCTAATTAATTATCTTGCACATGCGCAGTCGATGTGCATGGGCGCACATAATTTCCATTAGACATAAAAATCTGGGCAAGCTAAACACCGACCACAGCCATATGCAGACAAATCCTGATGATGAAATTCAGACCACTTCCCCTTGTCCGTAAGCTAAAGTGCATGCAGAAAATTGAAGTATGAATTGGTCTTTAGGGGTACTGCTCTGGCATTGTGACCTTCCAGTGAACTTCACATTACCTTTGACAGGCTGGCAAGGTGATGCAGTGCTGGAGCTTCTGGCTGGGGCTGATCCTGGTTCCTGTGACATGTCTGCTGAAGGACGTGGCCTGGAATGCGTGAGGCTCCTGCACTAACTGGTTTACTCATCCACACGTGCTCATTTACACACCCCCCACATGCTCATTTATACACCCCCCACACGCTCATTTACACACACCCCACATACTCATTTACACACCTCCCACATGCTCATTTACACACTCGCACACGCTCATTTACACACTCGCACACATGTTCATTTACACACCCGCACACATGCTCATTTATACACCCCCACATGCTCATTTACACACCTGCACACATGCTCATTTACACACCCCCCACATGCTCATTTACACACCCGCACACATGCTCATTTATACACCCCCACACTGTCCACATATTTTTGGGGGCTCACCATTCATTTCTATGGGCTTAACCCTAATCCTAACTATGACAACCTTAACCTCTACCCAGTAACCAAACAAAATACAAGAAATACAAACAAAATATAAGGCATTTTTAATTTTTTGATTGCATTTACAAATTTTTATAAAATTTAGGTTATTCTTGTGATGACTGAAAAAATGCCCCCACAAGGTAAAACGTTACAGCTGCACTCACTTATTTAAACACCCGCACCTACAAGCACATGTAATATCCTACATACACACCTCACACTTTTGTGTTTTGTACACCTGCAGGGGGCGCCGTACACTGAGGAAGACTCTGATGGAGGAAGTGCAGGAGCTGGAAGCACGAGCAGTTGATCCCAGGGCCGCCGTTCTGCGAGACTCCAGCGGTCGCAGGTGGGCATGGCCGACAGCTTGCACGTTACGTATCACTGATGTTCCCTTAAAGTGCGTGCCACACTTAGAAGAGTCACTAGCTTAGCATCATCTGCAGCTGCCGTCAACCTGTGTCTGTGGGGGGGGGGGCTTCAGTACCAGACGAACGTGTTCAGGTTCTGGATTAAATAACCTCATCAAATGATCCACAGGGAAAAGGACCACGTCTTCTAGATGGAGCAATAGGCTCCCACACAGGTACTCTGGGCCGCTTCCCGCCTCCCTCTATTTGAAGTGCATCTGCGTCCTTCAGCATTAGATTTGCAATCTCACTTGATCAAGTGCTCATGCTGCCCTTCTCTCTCCCTCTCTTTTGCGCTCCTTCCTTCCCTGTTTTTTATTTTTCCTGTCTGTCCCTCTGAACCCTCTCTGTTTCTTAGATTGCCTTTATGCCTTAACTGAGGACAGGTTTGCATGCTGTAAAGAGATGTGCAGTGATGTGTGTGGTTTAGACCGTGACCATAGAGATGGTTCTCATAGAGAGTAACCATGCTGGTGCTATTGTTGTGTTTGTACCGAGAAGGTCAGGAAAACTCTGGAAATCCTGAACATAGCAGCTTCTTCCCAAGAGATACACACACTGTCCTTCAAGGCCAATGGAAGCTGACATAAAGGGGAGGTTCAGGAACAGAAATGGAGAACCACTGAAAGGCGGGTGGGGGGCAGCATTATGCTGCAATATGGGCTTGCAGTATAGGGGTAGTGAGGCCTCTTGACAGCCCTGTATCGTTAGCTTACCTGGAGGTTACCTGCTAAATGCTAAACAACTCAGCATATCTGCTAACTTAGCTCAGAGAGGGTTTGTGTGTCTGTACCGTGTCACGTGACTGATGTGGTAGATCTGGCTAATCATGACACGTATCATCTATGCCACTCCTCAGCCTCAATGAGCGTGCCCACCTACTGACTCGAGTCTTTAGGAAAACACCCTCCAACCTGGTGCGCTCCAACTCCGTGCAGCAGACTGTGTCACGTAAGTGTGTCTGATTCCCCCCATATAGCTGTATTAGCATTACCAAGATATGTTAGCTCTGTTAGCATTAACGTAGATATCTTATCTGTGTTACTGTTGCGTAGATATGTTAGCATTGTATCATTTTGTTAGCTTTTTATAGATTTATTAGTGTCACATACAGTGTTGGGCATTTCAGGTCCAGAAGCTACAAATCCAGTCCAAAATTTTGTTTCTACCAACCAGTTGAGCATAAGGAGTCAGTCGCAGAGTGATCTGGATTTGTAGCTTCTGGACCTGAAATGCCCAACACTGGTCACATAGGTATTATGTTACCATCATATAGTTTAGTAGCGTCACATAGTGCTAGCCATGCACAATTGTGTTAGCACTACGTAGTTTTCTCAGTGTCGCATGGGTGTGCTTATGTCCTACAGGCATGTTAGCTTTACTCCTCTCTGTATTCCAGATGGCTATGCTTTCTCCCAGGAGGAGCATGGGGTGGTGTCCCAGTCCCAAGTGGTACGCTCCTACGACACCACTCGCCGCTCACATGCCCACGTGTAGCCACCCCAGCATGCTCCACCCCAGGCAGAGGGACTGTAGTGCAGCTGCTGGGGAGTTTGTCTCGGGTGGGACGGAGTGTGATGGAGCAGCACTCACTGCAGAGGCCTTACTGGAAGTCTGATGCTACACGCGGACAACCTTGCTGGGTGTGGCGTGCTGGCTGGAGGGGGCCTGGCGTCCTGGGAGCCTGGTCCTCTCACAGAGGCCAGGGGTCAAACTTGGTTTTTCAATTTTTATTAAGGGCAGTCAGGCACAGCACACTCCCAGTTTGCCAGATATGAGTACAGTTTTTGTTTTATGAGTCTGTGTGAGAGCATGTCTGTGTGTGTGTGTCACTCCTCTGCGCACCCTTTCATCTCGCGCTCCTGAGCCAGAGATTTAACGCATCATTCATCGCCGCAGTGACGGTGGGGGGTAGCGTTCGGGGCCCTTTTAAATAAACATGAAGCACACAGGCCTGGGAGGAATTCCTTTCAGGGAGTGTGTGTGTGTCGGGCACGCTGCCATGTTTCAGACCAGCACCCCCCCATCCTAGAGCACTCTACACCCCCATTGCTGTCAGGCAGCCAGGAAACACAGGAAGTCTGCCTGAAATGAGGCCAGCAGAGCCCAGCACAGCACCCCCCCCGACAGCACTCTCCCACCCATCAGGACCCTCTGGCCATGCCCTCCTGCCCGTCAGGACCCCTCCTGGATGCACCCGCCAACCTCCTTCCTTGTCTCGTTGTGGCACGTCTGTTTGTGTTTCGCTGCTTTGCGATCCTCCATAGACTCCCACCCAGTGTATTGGACTGTGGCTGCATGTGGCCCCTCCCCCCATTGTGGGCCCCGCCCCTCCATGTGGGGCCCCGCCCCATAGCACTCCTGCTCACTTCATACTGCCTAATAAAGTGGAATTTCGTCTCCCGGTGTGACCTTCTCTGCTGTTTTTCCTATTTAATCCGGACACTTGGGAACGTCATGAAGATAAAAGCTCGCAGATGGGCTGAGATGGGACTGGGCCTGATCCTGCTCTGGCCGGGTCCAGTTACAGTGTAGGTGGCTCTGCCGTCTGGGCGGCTTTAGTAATGAGAAGATGTGGAACATTCCAATATTAAAGCATTGCTCTGAGTCTTGCTAAGTGTCACTCATGGCTAACAGGGACCCTGGTGCTGGGCCTCCAAGGTCCCTGGCTGTAACCATGGTAACAATGGCACGGTGACCATGCCCAGCCAAACATTGTGGGGAGGAGGGCTGGGCCCACACCGGATGGGTTTTGTTTCAGCCCCTGCTGCTCATGCCCCCAGGGGTCTCTGTGGCGATCTGCCAGGAACATGGGCCAGCTGCTGTGAAAACGCATGTGTGAGAGTCTGGGTGTATCTGGCAGTAAATATCAGGCGTGACTCTGATGTGTCACTTTGGGGACCCGGCTCCCTCTAGATTGGTGGGCCTACCCTCCTCTTTCAGTGACCAGTTTCATCAACTGCTCTTCAGCTGCTGACTCTAGTCTTCATACCCGATAGGCTGCTGTTGGTGGTACAGACTCTGAGGTACATACATTCCCAATCTCAGGCCTGACCTTTATAAAATCCTTCCCGCTGTGGGAGCATAGCATGATTCTCCCCCAGGCATCATGTCTGCGGGTTTTAGCCAGTTTCATACAGGACGCAGTAACACAGGCAGAGCCCGGCTTCAGCCAGTAACACCATCCACGCTAAATGTTTATTATAAAAAGCTGTCGGCACGTAGGCCACACACAAGTGTGAACATCACTGCATAAATATAGTTCTATCTATCCAGTTTGCTTGTCCTGAAGTCTCCTGTCTGCAGAGTCTGTGTCTGACACGAACGCTAATGTCTACGCTACACACATACCTTTAGCATCTGGGGAACAACGCCACTTCCTGCTCCCCCGGCTGAGCCAAGCTGTGTCTGCTCCAGCCTGTTGATAGCTGCTCAATAAGGTGTTTCTCAAGCCCACATTTTCTCAGAGCAACTTGGAGAGCAGGACACAGTCCACTGACACTGACACACCGACAGATAAACTGAGAGACACAGAGGCAGGCAGAGAGGAGCCCAGGACATGCAGGACCTGGCAAACTGGAGACACTCCGTTATGAGCTGAGCAGTCCTAGAAAAGGCTGCTGATGCACAGGAAGGATCAGCCTCACACACACAGAGCTCATACACACTCTACAGACAGACACACACACACACACAGGTGATGGTGTAAATTCAACGTGAGTAACCCATGCTCTTGTGTTTGGGAGCTTCTCACAGTCTGTCCTATGTTCACTTCATTACATTTACAGCTCTACTGGGATCCAGTGAGCCGACTCCTATATTACAGCACCTGCAATACCCATTACACAAAATCTGCAAGCTCCACACACTCCATATCGCACACGCTCTGTACCAGACACATGTAACTCCAGACGGTGTGTACCACGCACATGTAACTCCACCCTCCAGATGCTGCACATGTGACTCCACGTGCCGCATGCATGTGCGTTACATGTACATACATGTAAATCCACAATCTCAATAACACTCATGTAACTCCACATGCAGCATACCGCACACATGGAACTCCACACGCTCCCTGTACTTCACAGATTTCCATACCATACACACTTTTTAGAACATACTGCACTATGCACATATTACACTGTACATCTCAAGCTGCAGCTGATAAACATGAAGACATGAACACATGTTAATATACATACATGTGCAAGCACATCCAAGGGCAGATAAACACCATGAACCTCATCTTTCACCCTCACGTCTCTGTCGTATTGGGTACAAAAATAACTTTATACAAATTTACATGGCTTGCTCCAGCTCAGTCCAGGATGGGGCACAAGGTGGTGCAGTGTGCCCCAGTGGACAGTCATCAGGAGCCCCATGAGGGAGTACAGTCTCCAGGGTGGGACGGGGCCCCAGAGGACAGTCTCCATGGTGGGACGGGGCCCCAGTGGACAGTCTCCAGGGTGGGACGGGGCCCCAGAGGACAGTCTCCATGGTGGGACGGGGCCCCAGAGGACAGTCTCCATGGTGGGATGGGGCCCCAGAGGACAGTCTCCAGGATGGGACAGGAACCCAGAGGACAGTCATCAGGGTGCAACATAGTCCCAGGTGGAGTACAGTCCCTGGAGTGGGAATGGGCCTCTGGACAGAGGAGGGCATCTAGCGTGGAACAGTTTTCTTTTACATGGCTGTGGAACATAGGTATGTCCACCTAGTTCCACATACATTAACACAAACACAAGTACACACGTTGTGACCCCTCCCCACAATATTCGGCGGGGGGGGGGGGGGGGGGGGGCAGAGGCCCATCCTTTTATGACTCCACCCATCACACAGTCACTGGTGGGTACTTCTGCTCACTGGCCACACTGGTGGGCAGAGGGAAGGGTGAGTGCAGTGGCTGATAGCCCCCCTGGGCAGGGTCAAGGAAGGGAGGGGCGGGTGTGGGAGGTGCTGGAGCCAGGGGCTCGTGCTGCATGGCATAGCCAATGAACTGCGGATGGAGGAACTGCATGGGTGGAGCTTGGGGGCAGCTAACCAGGGAGAAGCCAGCTGGAACGCTGGCATAGACTGTAGGGGGCACTCGTGGCATGGCTGGCTGAAGGGGCGGGGCCTGGCGGGGCCCTGACTGGGCAGAGGAAGAGCTGGAACTGGCGGCTGTGCTGGACTGGCGTGAGGAAGAGCCACGGGATGCCCCACCGCTCGGCATCATGGGAATGGTCTCTAACAGCCGCCCCCCAGCCCCACCCGCACCACGCCCCCCTGATGACAGCTCTCGCTTGGGCCGCAGGCAACGGCAGCAGCACACGGCCACTGCAGATCCAACCAGCACGAAGGCCACGAACACCGAGCCGACAATGAGGAAGGGCACGTAGATGGGCACTGTAGAGAGACAGAGGCGGCCATGTCAGCACTGCTGTCACCATCACCATGCTCCCTGTCACTGCAGGCTGACAGACAGCTCTCTGTGTTTCTAATTTCAGATCCTAAGCAATGAACCTTAAGCTGAGCCAATTCAAGATTCTTTAATTGTCACATGCATAGTCATACAGGTACAACATGCAGAAAATGTATCCTGAACCACTCTTTTGACTGTGCAACTAGTTACAAAGGATATGAAAAAAATAATGAGGAGAAATAAATAACATTTTTAAATACATACATATTTAATTGGGATTATAGTCATATTTAGCTGGATGTAAAAGACATTAAACTGTGTAAACTAGGGCCAATATTGTGCTGGGATGCATGCAAACTATGACAACAACACAGGGTGATTCATATTGCAATATAAAAAATGAATTAATTACAACATAGTGCATTTCTTAAATCCTTCACTTAATCAGTGATTCATATTGAACTTAAGTTATAAACAATTGATGAAAAATACTTATTAGGATTTGGGGAGTAGGATTATTTTCATTACTTAATAAACAGCCTTAACATAGCAAACTGACCTAGAGCCCCTTGAAGCCATAGACTGACATCCAGTTTTCCGCAAGAAAACAGTGGGGAATACTCAGGAACATTTGGAAAAATTCAGGAATACTCAGGAACACTGAGAAATACTCAGGAATACTGCTTTGGATACAGCAATTTCAGTTTCAAGTCTCCAGCAATTTGTGCCTCTTAAAAGTCCACAGCTGGACTGTTCTGAGGTTCTCACTGGTGGCCTCAAGATTTCAGGAACATATCCTTAAGCGCTGTGCTACCTGGGGGCCCATGAGCACCATGTGCCACAAGGCTAATGCAAATACCATTAAAAAATCCCATTAGCACCACCATGGAGAACCTCCTGCTCCAGAACTCTGGGGGTTAACAGAAACATAGCTCCACGTGGGAGGCGTCTGTGAGGTAAGAGGGGCTCTCAAGCATGACATCTTTCAGATTCAGTGGAAAAATACCATGGCCTGGCTGGTCCCAGATCAGATGTACACAGCTAGCATGGCGAACAGGCACATAGTCACACTCAAATACAAGCCCACTGCAGCATTTTGGTGCATGTATGACAAGCACAAACTCAGTCTCAGGCAAACTGAGATCCAATAAAGCCACCTGCTGGAGAAGCTCCTGTTTCCATTCAGAAAGCCCTGCTTCCATCCAGGAAGCTTTGCTTCTTTCTCTATCAGCCTGAGGTGCTTTAACAGGTGAAAAGGCTGCCAAATTCAAGTTCATGTCATACTCTGCCTGAAACCCACACACAGTATAACCTTAAAAGTTTATGACGAAATCTTGTGCTGCCCAGCCGTCGAATTTTACATATAATTTTATGTATTTAATGGCCCCTGTGAAGTGCTGAGCCCCCTCTGCCAGGGTATCTGTGCCTCTCCTGCGCCCCTGTGCACACACACCATGATCCCTGAATATAAATTTAAACAATTCACATATACATCTGTTCAGTGGTGTTAAGTTCAGGTCCAGAAAATACAAATCCAGACCAAGATTTTGTTTCAAATAACCAGATGAGCACAAAGAGTCACAGTCACAGAGTACTCAATTGGCTGATTGAAACAAAATCTTGGTGTGGACTTTCTGGACCTGAACTTTCCACCCCAGCATCTGTTGAATCAAATGTAGGTAAATCTGC
This sequence comes from Gnathonemus echidnorhynchus, assembly GCA_026776725.1. Taxonomy (NCBI): domain Eukaryota; kingdom Metazoa; phylum Chordata; class Actinopteri; order Osteoglossiformes; family Mormyridae; genus Gnathonemus; species Gnathonemus echidnorhynchus. The sequence goes on from JAODJU010000081.1 coordinate 24,412,581, forward strand.
ATTTCTAATTTCTAACATTTCTAACTGCACCTACCATCAGTTTCTGTGAATAATAACTGTGTGGGAAATGTACAGTGTTAAGAGGGGAAGAACGGGATCCGTACATCATACATTGGTTTTCTTACAGTGTACTTGAACCTTTAAGTGGGGGTTCACGGAAAAAGGTTATATGATTAATTTGTAAAGTTAGGCCGGAGTGTTATTCTGAGCTGCATCGCCGCCGCTTCGCGATTTACGGTTCCCTGTGAGCTTCACAAACTGTCCTGGCGTCACTATTCTGGGTGTCTACAGCGCTCGCGAATCGGCGGCGGCGCGCTGCAGTGCGCGTACGCCGGGTCTCCGTGCGTACAGTGCTGTCTCGAGAGCTGGCGCTCACACCACTGCACGAGCGTCTCACTGTTAGAACAAACGCAGTTATTTTTAGCAGCGCTGCACGGTTTGCCAGTTATTACTGCGGCCGGTTATCTGCCTCTCCACGCCGCCTGCAGCTGTCACTAATAGCCAATGGGAAACTTCCAGGGTCAACGTGCAACTGAAACGTTAAAAGCGATCCTCCTGTCATTGTCGTCTAATTGACAGATTAATACAGCAGATACCAGCTTTTCATTCACTACCATAACCTTCTACACTTTATGTAATTAAGTAGTCTTATTTCATGAATACTTTACTACAGAAAATGTATATGCTATACTTTAAGGCAGTTTTCACAAATCAGCACCTGGAGGTATATTACTTATATAACTTCTATGTTTAACATGACTGCCAGGTGGTAAGATGAAGCCACGCCGTCAGCCCACCTGCGCCGCCGTCTTTGTCTTCCTTACTTGCAGTGCCCGGCCCTGCGGCTTGCTTGTCGTCGTCGCAGGTCCCTTGGTCCAGCCGGGCGTCGCTGCTTGCACAGCAGTAGCGAAGCTCGCACTTTCCGCAGCAGATGATTGCTTCCTGACCATCGAAGCGCTCCGGGCACTGGAAACCGTCACGCCACGCGCCCTGCGGGTCGTGCCAGCCGTGACAATACTCGCCGGTGGCCTGCACCTCCATGACCGCCAGCAGGAGAGTCGTGACCACGGCGAGTGACATCAAGGAGCCTGTAGTGAGCATAACAGAACCAGCCCCTTGGGTTTGGCTGCGTGACAGCTGTGTGTCAGCCTGCGTGGTCTAACTTTGGAAAATGGACAGCCTGTTTAATGATGGATCGACAAGCGAAAAGTAAAAAGCCAACAGAAAGCATCCGAAAAGAGTGTTCTGTAATCCAAAGTCACGAGCGCCCTTTGGTTTGCTTAAATAGCAACCCACCGCTGAACAACTTGAAAAGTTTGAAAAGCAATTAATTGTGGACAGAAGTGATACGACCAGTGCGTTTTTCCAGATGACTATGTAGAGCGTGCATTTTTTACAGCAAAGACTTAAACTGCCGTTGAAATCAGAATCCATGCAGCCCAAGTGAACCAGTACTGGCGCGGAAGTAATGCGGAGCTTGTCCCATGTCTTCCCAAGTAACACACGTCTCATATAACTTTTCCCCGGAGATGCACGGAAGCCAGCTCCGATTTACATGTAATCCATACGCGCCGGGATCTTCTCACGGACTGCTTCTGCTCTGCCCAAGAGACCAAGTCATACTGACGTTTTCTTAACTTCTATTCCATATGAATCTTTTCACCATCCCCGGACATAGGCAGACTTCGAGAGCTCAAAGGCAAACAGCCTTCCAAAGCAAAACACGGGGGACACTGGAAATCGCAGAGTCCGACAACGGGACCCTCCTGACGGCAGTGGTCTGTGGATAAGACCAGTCCCGCAAACGATTCCTTTTCAGTGGGGTGCATCCAGTTGCGCTTGCGCAGTACAAGCCCGCAATGTATTTGCCTAGTTAAGTCTCAACCAGCCAATTGTCAGCGTAAACGACCCTGTTTTGCGGGACCATATATCTTATGAGTTGGTGGAAGGTCCCAGTGTACGGAACCCCAGTCCGCTCTAAGTGCTTCAATGTGCGATCCGCGCTGGACTGCTCCGGGGCACCGTGTGGGAAGTCCGTTGATGGAGAGAACAGCGGGGGCGTATGTGGTGCCAAATTACAAGTCATGCCGTTAAGAAGTATACGGTAGCAGCCATAACTAATGACGCTGAAACTCTTTTTTCCTACCCCGTGATTTTACTTATGATGTTCCCAATCCAATGCATTGAATATTCAGGCAGATAGCCAGTATACATATCACCTCATGTAACATCTTACATTTTCGTTGGTCACTGTTAAATTACTTCGTTCATACATTTGTCTACTGCTAGATTTAATTAATTCCTTAATCACAGGAATTTGTTCCACACCGGAAAATCCGGTCATGCATCCACTATGTTTACAAACACTGCTTAAAAATTGCCAACACACCCAGCGCACATCCTGAGAAGTATGGTGTTTATAAAAGTCACGGTACATCCAGTTCGAATCGATTCTACGCAGTGGTACAAAACCACTATGCAATAAACTGCAAATCAACGCCGGGTTAATGTTCCAGTAAAAAAAAAAAATCAGAGCATAATTAATACTACATGTTAGCAATGCGATTTCAACGATCACTGTCATAAATTCTTCCGTAAATTTTAAATAAAAAACAAAATATTAAGTCCATCAAAAGTTTAAGGCTAATAGTGGAGTGGATTTTGTTAGCGGCAGCGCCATCTTCTGGGACTATCAGACTTTCTTTCTTTCTTTCTTTCTTTTTCTTTCTTTCTTTCTTTCTTTCTTTCTTTCTTTCTTTCTTTCTTTCTTCTCTCTCTCTCTCTCTCTCTCTCTCTCTTTCTTTCTTTCGAAGGGAAAAAGGAATATCCTTTAATAATATCCAGATTAATTAATTAATAAATTGATCAATTAAGTAATTAATTGGGATATTATTATAGGATATTAATTTCTTTCCTTCTTAATTAATTAATTGGTTGATTGATTAATCTGGATAGTATTAAAGAATATCTTTCTTTCATTCATTCATGGATGAATAATGGATGCAGCTTACCCTTTTTAATCGCCTTGGAGTGACTTAGGAGTGAGATTGTTATTATATACTGTATTTTGTCTTGTCTTACTACACTGATAATTTGTCCCTTATTTGCACTGCTGTTTCAAGTGAGACGCCGCCGTACGTGATAAAACTACATATCCCAGCGCGCCCATCGCTCACCGGGGCGTGGCCAGTGATTATCGTAGGAAACGACCGAACGGGGGCGCGAATCGTCGAACACCGGCGCCAGAGAGCAGCGAGACTGGAGTCTGTAGGTGAATGTGTTGTTGTTGCTCCCGCGCCTATGACAGTGATCCTCTAATCTTTAACACGGTATGTATGACATGTTAAAGCACATTAATCCGCTGCATAGGGCCTAGCGCGAGCTCCTTCCAGCTTCATGTACGTGGCTTTAATGCGGTGTGAAAACTTAATGCTGTTTTCAAGTGGAACTGTTAATTAACAAACTGGCTATACCGCTGCATTTTTCTATTTTAGGTAGGGAATTGTAGTATTTATTTGCAGTCTTGGCTCTCTTCTTGCGTGAGTAGATGTCGTTTAGGAAGGCGACTCGGTCCGTCCACGGTCCCGGAAAGCGACCAGCCCGGCAGAGGAAGCCGCCCAGACCGAAGCAGGATTGGGTGGTATGTTTGTATGCCTGTGGCGTTCGGGTTACGGGCTGCCGTCCCGTGATTGCTTGAACGTCAGTTTTCCTTGTCCCATTTGGTCCTTCTGGTTGCTTTTGACGGATTGGTGTAAATGATCATGTCATTAAATATGAAGTGCAATGTTTGCGTCTCTGACCTGAAGGTTCCACTTTAACTGCTGCTGTCTGCTTTGCTGTGATGTTTTCCTCTGATTTAGACACATTCTCAGTCACAGTGTGTTGATTAGATGTGTTGTTTCTGATCAGAGCACCGTCCATGACCTTACTGTGCACCAGGCCACACCTGAAGAGCTGGTCAGTACCCTCGCAGCCTGTGCTCATTGGCTTGCTCCGCTCATGTGACTCCTGTGCTCAGTGCCTAAACGCCATCTATGCGCACAGTCCCGACGCCACGAGCTGCATCGCTCCAGAAACCAGGAGTCAGCGCAGCGGGAGCTCAGGCAGAGGGTGCTGAAGACCAGTGGGGTGGGTCAGGCTCACACCTCTAGCCCAGAGGTTTTCTGAGTCATTGTGTGTGTGTGTGTGCCCTAAACCTCATCTCCCCTGCAGGCGAGCTCTGAGCAGAACCAGCTCCGGGATGTTCTGGCCCAGTCTGATCACATGATGGCGATGGTGAAGGATTTATTTGGGGATGCTCCTCACAGGCAGACCGGTACCCTTCCATCCTGGTGCTTTGGATTCCCACCCCTCCGGTTCTGCTCTGACCCCATCCCCTGCTGGCTCTCAGGGTTCCCAAGTGTGACCATGGCCCTGGACTGCGAGCCGGTGCTGTTGCTGGATCCATCAGGAGCAGGAGTCCGTGGACTGGAGCCACTGTCCCATGATGTGGCTGTGAGCAGGTCTGTCTGTCTAGATGCCCTGATAGGGTACTGCGGGGGGAATGTGTAACGCTAGCCGCATTCACATGGCTGTATTGAGCTTCCAGGCCTCATGTTGCCTTCTGACCTGTTTCTGCGGACTCCTGCAGGTGTCCTGTCCAAGATCGGTGTCATGGACGACCTCTCAGTCCTGATGCCCCGGGTGTACCTCTCAGCTGCCCTCAGAGCCCCTCTGTGCCCCAGTGTGGTATGTGCCCTCAGTGTTTATGTTCTGTACTGTTTTCCCCGCTGAGCCCTGCCTCGCCCCCCCCCCCCATCTGCAGCCCTCAATGCCACCCCTGTGGTTCAGAAGCTGCTGCCACAGGTTCCCCTGGACAAGGATGACCCCCCTGCTGCCCTGATGTCACATGTACTGAACGTGGGGCCTATTTTTCCAAAGCCAGGTAATTGCTGCTCTTTGCCCGTTAACAGCCAGGCCTGTCCACCAGCAATAGCCACCAGCTGGTATATTCCTGTGTAGGGAAGAGGACCAGCAGGGGGCAGTGTGCCAACTTCTCCAGGCTGAGCAGCTCAGACTTGCACTCCTCAAGTGGAGGCTACTCCAGTCTGGAGGTGCTGCAGGCCAGGCTGAGGAAGATGGAACTTCAGCTGGACTCCTTGGGCCCTTCTGCTGCTCCACGGGCTTCTGAGGACCAGCAAGTGGATGCCACCCTCAGTGGATTCTCCACAGCGCTGGTGGCCATCTTGGGCCGCCTGGTCCAACACCTCTGCAGGGTACAGACTGTGTGCACCTGTGTCTGTAAACACTCACAGAGGGGATCTTCCCTGTCATTGACAGCGATGTACCCCCTTGCCCAGAGCCATGAGGAGGTGCAGAAGGAGGTTACAGTGAGGAGGCGTCTAGAGGAGCAGCTCGGAGAGCAACAGCAGCTGATTGATGCTCTCACTGCAGAATCTCTCCTGCTTCATCAGGACAACACTGCTCTGCAGGTAGGTCAGGGGACTGCAACTCCCCTCTTGTTAGCAGGGATCTGCACAACACTGAGCAGTCTGATGCTCTGTCTGACTACAGAAGCATGTGAAAGATCTGGACAAGCGGCTGGATACACTGGTGCTGGCACTGGGAGAACTGGGTGGACTGGGGCCTGAAGTTGAGCCCAGAGCTTGTCTCCATGACCGTGAAGACACCTGCACAGATGCGCACAGATTGCAGTTGAGCGGTGCTGTGTCTCCTGAGAAGGACCTGCGAGAGGTGCCATCTCCCTTCCCAGCAGTGCTGCTTTCGCCCCCCCGCCAGACTGACAGCTGCCCCTCCCACACTGAAGGCAAGAGCTACAGCCTGCTTTGGGGGGGCAGTTTCTCAGTGCAGTTCAGCTGTTAACCTGGCGCCCCCTGCATGGTGGCTGTTGATTCGAAGCAGCTGCTCTGCTAAATGGCTGAGTTCTCCTGCTTTGCTTTTCATTTTAGTGGCAAGAGGTGAGCTGCTGCAGTACCAGGCCACATCCAGTGGGGGGCGTCAGGAGGTAGTGGAATATGACGAGTCCACGGCTTCCAGCTGCTCATTCATGAGCTTGCCTTGCCATGGCTTCACCCACAGCTCCACCTCCAAGCTGGACCCGGCACCCCTGCAGCTCAGGCAGGCGTCACAGCAGAATCCGCTGATCCCAGCCCCAAGTGTGGCTGGTAGGACTGCACAGCGCCCAGCACAGGTCTGATATGTTCTGTCTGTCAGTCAGCTGGGAACCTTTCAATGGGGAGACGTTTCACCGTTGACCTCTGTTAATGTGCATCTTACCAGAAGGAGGGACACTCTGTGGAACAGCAGCTCCTGGAGTTGAATAGGCGCAGTGTGGAGGCACGAAGCAGACTGCTCTCACTCATTGAGGAACAGAGGCAGGTCATTGGGGGTGGGGTTTCTCCCTGCATCTCTCCCATCCCCTCTGTGAGGCCCCCTGGGATGTCCACTTTGCTGCCTGTGCGTGAAGCAGAGCCCTAGGTGTGTGGCCCTTCCAGAGACTGTCAGCACCGGGGGCAGGGCTGGACACTTTTTGCTGTTGGATAGAGTACTGGCTGGCTTTCAGATTTACAGCAGGGTGCTCTGGCTGGGAGAATCACTGGATTAACCCAGAGACCCAGTGGTGCGGTAGCTGTGTCGGGGCGGGCGCAGGGTGCTGTTGATGGTGACCTTCTTCCCCTCTACAGGCTCTCCAGGAGGATGGGGCAGGCTGGGTCACCAGGCAGTGCCATGCTGTAGAAGATGATGATGACGACCCTGCTGGCTTGATGACCCCTGGACCATGTTCATAGCACTTACTGTAAAGTCATAATTAAATGTTTTACTGGCAAATGTGAGTTCTGTTCTCTGTAGCTGAACATGTGCCACACCAAGATATTATGTCCATGCAGCCACCAACCATGCTGGTTCTCGGCTGTCTCCTTTTGGTACACTGTCCTGTCGTCCTCCCAAGCATTAATTCAAATGTTTCTCAAACTTTATTGAACATGCAGCAAGCCATTTAAAAGACTGAGGATGAAATTTCTTCATACATTTTAAATATGTAAAAATAACGCCATGATTCTCTGAGGATACAACATACAGGTTTTTCATTCCAAAATATAACTAAAAACTATTTTCAATTAGAAGTTAAAAATATTTACAGTAACTCAAACATTTTGTAGAGCACATGTGTAGTATGTGACCACAGAAGGAGGAACAGTTGTATGTCTTGTGTGAACAGGTCCAGGTCTTTAGGGATCTTGCCCTTGGGGTGGTTGTGAGGGACACTGCAGGTCCGACAGCTTTGGATGCCTAACGTGTGAGGAGATAGATGTGAATCTACCACCATTCGCATTTTATTGTTGGTAAAGTGGCCAATACCATCCTGTAAGCCCGCTTTATTGCTAACTAAAATGTAACATGATCTTAGACTCACTGACGCAGCCTGAACAGTGGCAGGGGGCTCACAGCACCTCACAGTCACTCTTGGCCATGGCTGAGATCCAGCTGCGCTTATAAACAAATGTGACATCACATTGTGGCCCCAGGCTTCTAAGCAGGAAACAGACACCAGCCTCCTCAAGCTGGGCAGAGCTATTGCCAGCCAATGGGAGCAGCTCTGTCTCCCTCACCCAGACAAACCCCTCCCCCTCCCATAGCACCTGCCCCCCCACTTGCCGCAGTTCCACCAAGTCGCTGCCCCCCAGGCCCGAGACACGGTTACAGCGTGGCTTGGCTGCCTGGAACCACTGCCCGTCTTGGTAACCATGGCAGCAGAGCCGCACCAGTGCCAGCGTGGCATCTGAGAAGCAGAAACGAAATGTCTCTTCCAGCCCACCATCGATGGCGACGGGCCCAGAGATGCTGCGCGCCCAGCAGAGGTGGGCCCCGCCCTTCGGCAGCCACAGTGCCAGCGGGTGAAGCAGGAAGCCATGGTGCTCGGCAGGCAGCAGGTAGCGCTTTAGTGCTCGCACTGTGTCCTCGTGCAGAGGCAGCAAGCTGGGCAGTTCCAGTGCCGCTGGGTCGAACTCTAGCAGTGCAAGAAGCCTTTGCCTCATGCCAGCGTCAAAGGCGTCAGGCCCGAAGGCAGGCTGGCTCAGGGCATGGCGCACTGCCTCAGAGAGCAGGGCCAGGTCTGGTGGGGGGGCCATACCCAGTGTCGTGGGACACACCCGCTCCAGCAGCCGCGTCACAGCCTGGCACATGGTATGGTACTGCGACGCCAGTGATGGAGATGGCAGCGGCAGGCTGGCCAGCGCACGGGTGATGGCTCTGCGGGGCACGCCACAGAAGCGTGTGACTCTGCGCAGCACGCGTGGCCTGCAGGTGACTACTGCTGCTCCTTGGGGGTGGGAAGGACCGAGCAGCTGCAGGCTGTCCCGCCGGGGGTACAGGTCCCGCAACAGCTGGGCCATCACCGGCACGGCCTGCAGGAGCCCCCTAGCTCTGCACTCACCATCCCAGCACTCCTCCAGCTCTGCCAGCAGCTCAGCCTCTGCCCGACCTCCAGCCGCACCCCGTAGCCGCTGCACCACCCCCAGAAGCCCTTCCCATGGCTTCGCCCACTGCCACACCCATGGTTCCTCCACCGTCTCTGCCAGCATGTCCCACATCAGAATGGTGAAGATGTGCTCTGCCCTGACGTGGGTGTGGCTGCCCTGCAGGAGGCTCTCCGCTTCCCCCAGCAGCTCCAGCAGCAGGGTCCCCCTCCCAGAGAGCTGTATACCTGCCAAGCAGCAGAAAGAGCACATTCATTCTGAAAACAGTGTGCAGAAATTTGTTACGGTTTCCGGGTTGAACGACGTTTCCCCGAAGCAGTGTGCAATGGTGTGCAACAGACTTAACTAGAGGTACGTTTCTCTTGTGGGTGGATGCTACTCAATCAGCAGCAACATCTATATTAGTCAGTCCTAGCCAGTTACAATGCTTGCAAAACACAACAGGGTGTTCACCGCACCACTGTTTCTGTTTCAAGGTTGGGCAGCCCTGATCCTGTAGTGAATGCTATTCAGCAGGTTCTCCATCTTACCTGGATCTCAGGCAGATAGTAACTTATCAGGTAGAATAGAAAACCTGCTGGACACCAGCACTCCAGGGTAGGACTGCCTACCCCCAGTTTAAAAAAGGATTTACAGCTTTTCATCAGGGCTAAACGTAGCATAGGTTTAGCTGGCTGGATGCTGCCAGAAAAAGCTGGTCTGAGGGGGGCTGGGAGGTGGCCCACACAGAAACTCCTGGGGAGAGGAAGGAGGAGCCAGTAAAGCCAGCCCCTGTGCAACTGGCACTAGTCCGAGCAGAGTGTTGTGCAATACTCCTCCACACGTACCCTGTGTGTCACACTGCTGCAGTCTCTGAAGCAGCCGCTCCACGTCCCGCGTCTTTTCTAGGAATAGCTCCACCAGTGCCGCCAGCTGGGCCACGTCGTCTATGGCTGCCTTCTCCAGGAGGCGATCTCGCACATCCGCCCGGCGCAGCCCCAGCACCACGCCCAGCTCGCACATGTTGAACTGTGGTGCGGTCTCTGTGGCCACGCCCAGCAACGCCATGGCCTCCTGCAGCACATCTGTGACACATCGACATGTGATCAAGGTCATGCCTCGAGCTAGTCAGACAAACGCCCATGATAACTCCACCCACCTTTTCGTTCACTGGCTAATTGTGTGGCTTCCCAGGTCCCCAGACTGTCAGATGTCAGACTACGTGGCATGTCCTGTGTCCATGTGTCTCCAGTAGGCCAATCCGTCATGGCAGCGGCTCCACTCTCCGCCACAGCCACAGAGCAATGGCCGGCGGGTGTCTCACAGCATGGGGACAGCCCCCAGCCCTGCAGCTCGGCGCCCAGCTGTGGGTCCTCCTGACACAGTGCCTTGTACAAGGCAGCACAGGCCCGCTCGCCCTTCGACAGGCAGCTGAGCAGCAGCCGTTGGCTCTGCTGGTACGGGGTGGGCTCAGCTTGCTGCGAGTCCAGTTCCAGCTGTGTCAGGATCCCACTGGAGAAGAGCTGAAGCGACACGGGCAGCACAGACACCCCCAGGCGCTTGCACAGCGCCCCCAACTGCGTCCGCAGTTTGCACACTGAAAAACACAGGCACTCTCACTCACACTGACTTATGGTGCAGATGGGCCAACGTGGACACCGCTTCCTAACCAGTCTGCTCACCTGAGGGTCCACACTGCAAGTCTGCAGTAAACAGGAGACAGAAAAGCATGACCCTCTTATATGCAGAGGGAACCCCCACCTGGGCAGGAGGGTGAATTGCACAGAAATCTGCTCCTATGGCAACCCTGCCCCCTACTGTATGTCTGAGCATATAACATGGTATAACAAAGATGCAGACGCAATCCAAGGAGCACGAGTGGCTCACTGACGCGGGTCAAGTACAGAGACACTCACCTTCCAGTCCGTCTTGTAGATCTGCAGTAGAGACAGGAGAGAGACAAACCGTGAATACCACGTGAGAAGACCCTGCCCCCCCCAGCAATGGCGGTGCATTGTTACCTGTGCAGCTATGCAGCCAGGTGCGCAGGCGGGGGTAGTTGCTCTGACATGCCTTCAGGCAATCCAAGAACTCCCCAGCCTGCTCATCATCCATTTGGGCCTGTACCACCTCCAGGAGGCGCCGTGCACGGTCGGCGGCTGTGCGCTCCGCCTGCACCAGCTGGTAGCTGTCACGGGGCAGCAGGTTCTTGGCCAGCATGCGGTCCAGCAGCGGTGCCGTGTTGTACAGCGCGTCCACCAGCAGCTCCTGGGCCGCCTGCAGGTGCGCCTTCACCTGGGTTGCTTGCAGGGGTGGCGCTGCTGAGTCTGCCGGAGCCACAGCCAGTGGGTTAACAAAGCACAGAGCATTTGGGGGGGGGGGGGGGGGGGTGAATTC
>JAODJU010000081.1:24455671-24465715 GCA_026776725.1 Gnathonemus echidnorhynchus
GATTAAAGTCAGAATTCTGAGAAAAAAGTCAGAATTCAAATAATATTTTCATGGTGGCCCTAATCCTCTTCCGTACTCTTGTCTCCCTCACACCATGAACAATTCTTTTCAAAGGTAAAGTGCAGGTTAATGTATTTTTACTTTATATTTTGTATTAATAATTTTTATATGAACATTTTTGGGTGGTGGAACGAATCATCTGAGTTTCCATTATTTTTAATGGGAAAATTCGCTTTGGATTACGAGCACGTTTCAGGAACGAATTATGCTCGCAATCCAAGGTTTTACTGTATTAGATTATCATTGTATGAGCATTATTTTTAATTGCTTCTTGTGGTCTTTTCTCCTATAATAGAAAATGTACCTTCTTTTATGTAATATGTACCTTAATATGCTTGCTGTTTAATTAAAATCGATTTTTTTTATTTTCTAAACCCAACCCCTTGAATCTTGCTACTTATTATTAATTCATTTCTGATGGAAGACTGTTATGCTTAATTATATATATTGTGATGTTGCTAGACAATCAATCAATAAAGTTGTATATTTGTTTTTGATTTTATTATCAAAGAGCGCTCCTGGGCTTGTGGGCACGCGACAAAGATCTGGAATGAAAGGTGGAGCTACGGGATTGTGCCTTGACCAGTTTCCTGAGGGCGCGGTATGGGGAGCGCGTCCTGGGCTTCGGTGGATGGGGGACAGTTACGCCCCCGAACCAAATTTGGGAAGGGTGGAGCTTGGAGAGCTGGCGGAGGGGGTGGAGCTTGGAGAGGCCGCGAGGGGGGTGTTTCTTCATAACTTTGCAAACTTTTCTGTTTGTTTCCAGTCGTGAGTGGTTGGTTCGTTTATGTTCGGGCGAGTCCCGGGTCGCGGTCCAAACCATCGCCGAAAGAGCCCTGCTTACACAGCCGAGTGTGGTTCCGCAGAGCTTCGGTTCGGACGGGCCCCTTTGTTCCGACCCCCTTTGGTGAGAGGGCCGCTTTTTAGGAGCTCAGTCATCCGAAAGCGGCCTTTCAGGCCCCGGACAATGTCTGTGAATCACTGAAGCCACGGCGCTGGGTCTACTAAAGCGGGCTCCACTCTCCTCGCAGGACGGGCCAAGTGAAGCGGCTTCCCGGGAATTGGGGTAAGTGTTCGGTCCCCATCGTCAGATCCTTTGGGTAAAGCTCCGGTGCTACCCAGTCCGGCCGGCCGATGTTGCGTTCATATCGGGGGTCTCTGCACACGTACGTGCACTTTGTGAGGGATCGCAGCGCCCCTCCGGGCTCCTTCCCCCCTCGCCATTACAGGAGCCATTTCCCCCTTCTCTTCCCTCGGGCTAGCGGTTCTCTTCCAGCACCATAAGACTTAAGATGGTACCATTCGGGACAAATTGCTGCGCTGGTCACGTCCCCCGACATTAAACGAAACGAGGAGTCGGCAAGATGAACTGGACGGGTCTGCCTGGGGTTTGGACTGTGGTGCGGGCGGTATGGACGCGTTTACTGTCCCGGAGGGGACTTCATCTCGCTTAATGCGCCTTATTCTCATGTATACCTGCCCGCCCTTCCTTACCGATGGATGGAGTCGGACTTCGGCCCAAACTTGGTCCTAAGCTGTCGCCCCCACACCTATTGTTATTTAGTTTTTGGGCTCTGCCTGCCGTTAAGGTGACGGTGAGCCAGGGTCCTGCTTTTTTGGGAAATGGTGTAATCATCATATCAATCAGACTAATGCTTCAGGTCAATTAGCTTTTAATTATGGGGGCACCTAAGCCCCCAGCTCAGCTGCGGTGATATTAGATCTGGGGGGAGGGGGGGTGTGCCGTGCCGTGACCCCCTCACCTGAGCTCTGTGCTGCCCCCTTTCGCTCCCAGCCCTGGTGGGTGGCTGTTACTGGCCCTTGTTTTTTAAATGGGTGTGGTGTTTCCTGATAATTGCCTGGGGGGGGCAGTTATCTGGCCGACGCTGGTGCCGCTTTGCCCTGCAGCCCTCAGGCGGCCTCCGTGGATGTGCTGTGATTGGGATTATCTCTCAGTGCAGGAATGTGCCACTGTCCTAGTGCCAGCCCCCCCCCACGCACACACACACACTGTGGCTCGTTCTAACCCATCTCTTCCTCTGCTCCATCCATCCCCTCCGTCTGGTTTGCGAATGACCCTGGGGGTTTGGGGGCAGGCCTTCAATCTCAGGGCTGATGTTCAGGTGGTTGATCTGCATGCCCCCCTGTCTCCGCTAGTGCAGATGTATTTTGAGGATTATGATATTTCTCCTCCCAGTGCGGTCCTGATTTGGAAGGTGTAGTTGCTCATACAGTATATGCATCCTCACCGTGAACTTCCATGATCCTCTGCTGTGCGTAGGTTTCCAGGAGATCCACTGCTCAACTCCCCTGAGCTGTGTGCGGTCGTTGTCACAGTGTCCCCATTTCGATTGGGAATTCTTGCAGGGATCTGTGTGTGTGAGTTTGTGTCTCAGAGGTGTGTGTGGGGCTCCCGGTGACAGCATCTGGCTTTCATTGCTGTGTTCTGGGCCTCCTTCTTTGGGAGTTTACTGGCCCCGAGGGGCCTCGTCCCCCCCACCTGCTAGCCTGCTGGGACTTCCTCATTCCCGCTGTATGTGTGCGGATCAGATCCTTGCTTGTAATTGGTTCCATTCCTAAGTAAGTTGCTGTCATTTGAGAGCAGTAACATGAGGCCTCATCTCATGGTGGCTGTCTGTGTGTCTGCGCTTTCCATCTGAAGTTCAGGAGTTCCCTGGTTCTGAGTTCCTGGGCTGTCTCGACTGGGAACTTTTGTAGTTCCTGGCCACTTTCTCGTGTCATATTCCCAATATTCAACAGGAACTGTGAATTTGATGCTAAATAAGCACAGGAGACACAAAAAGTTCACATAAAACTTCATCAAAAATTTTTAAAAATGTGACATTATTCTGTTTATAAACGCTGGCAAATTTCACCTCTGGCACATGTTAAACAAAAAAATAATGGTTATTGATCAAATTTTCTCATGCAGAAATATGGAGACACTTTTTCGATTGTATTAATACAATTGATGATAAGCAGATGGGATTTTGCTCCAATATTTCAGTCTTTTTTTTCTGTATAACTTCCAGGTTAGTACTGGTGCTTACGAGCAAGTTTATTGCTATAATCCCCTCCCAGTAGTTCTTGGTCGAGCGAAACGTACCTGCTTTGGAGTAAGAACTAAAGGTTCAAGAACTACATCAGACATACTACAATCGGGCCAAGCTCCTGCCGTGGGATCCTGTCTGCCTGCCTGTCTGTCTGTTTATCTGTCTGCCTGTCTGCCTGCCTGTCTGTCTGTTTATCTGTCTGTCATAGTCTTTTCTCGGGGTTTCTGTGTACTGGTGGCTTTCGTCTGAAAGGGGTTCAGTCATTATTTCAAACACACACACACGGTCTGCCATTAAACACAGACCTGCCTGATGCTGCCTCCTCTCTTTCTCTGACTCCCCTCTCTCACCCTCTCTGCCTGGTCCTCTCTCTCTCTCTACTCTTCTCCCTTGCCATGTATGGTTGTGACTCTTTTCCTCCATGTTTGCTGGCACCCAATCCCCCCAGGATAGGGGCCGTAATGTGTGTGGCTACAAGTTTGTGGTAGAAAGAGAACCCAACATACATGTGTAAATGTGCAAAATGGACACTGGAGTGCGCCCGGGCCAAGGCTGACCCTTTGGGACCATGATGCTGGTGGGTTTCCCTGTTTTACCTGCTGAATCAAAGGCTGGACCCCTGTCAGTCTGGGCCTCCTTGAGGGGTTCAGGTGGCATGTCACTGTGTCTGTGTTTGCCGGGTCCCTGTCAGCTTCAGTGCGGCATACCTGCAGGGCCTGGGCCCACATTCCCAGAATCCTTTGGAGTGTAGTGTGGAGCTGCTGTGATTAGCATATGCCTTTGTTTACATTATGCTAATATGGGCTGCTTAGCTCATCATTAGAGCCCTGCTTAATCCCTGGCCTGTTGGTGTGAGCTTGGCATGGGGGCGGCGGCTCGTCACCCTCTCCTGGGGAGGGCTCCACACCTGCACTTTAGGTGTCCCTCTCCAGCTGTATTTGGTCATGTGATGCTGGCATCTCCAAGTAGGGAAACGTGCAGGCGGAGGTGCACGGGGCAGCTCACGTGTAGATGTGCACACGCCGCGGGGTACAGGGAGCAGGCAGTGTGGGAATGTGGGGCATGGGGGGGTGGGGGGTGCACACACACAGGGCCCCTCCATTCACGGCCCCCATCAGCTCTTCCTCTGGCTCTTCAGGGAAAAAAACGGCCCCTTTTAAGCGGGACCCGCGGCCTGTTGTCCTGTCTGCGCCTCACTGCATCACAATGCAGCCCCACTCTATTAAGCTGCGTTCTGCCTGTTAGTGTCGCCCAGGGCAACCGGCCGCCCGTATGGCCGCTATGCGCGGGGGCATTGTGGCCCTGGGGCCCGCGGGGGCCACTGAACCCGGCCCTCCTTGCACTTGACACCGCTTGTGTTTATCTAAAGGCGGGGGGGGGCTTTGTGGTGTTTGTGCAGGATTGAGAGGCTGCAAGGGTATAAATGGGCAGGGGGAGGGTGATGAATATTCAACAGACCCAGGAAAAGTGCCCCCCCCCTGAACAGAAAGCAGATGGAATGCAGGGCCCCACTTCCAGGGGGGGAGCCAAGTTTTATCCAATTAGCAGGGCTGTCAGAGGGAATTTATCCACCGAGGGGCACCGCCCCCCCACCCCCACCTCACCAGAGCTGCTATGACACCACATGCCCAGTCAGGGCTCCCTCTCTGCCACACGCACATTAACGCACATTTCATGTATTTCTGTCATTGTGGGGACTCTCCATTTATTTCTATGGGCATAACCATAATCCACACAATGACATCCTTAACCATAAGAAATCAAACAAAATACAACACTTCTGGAACAGGCACATACACACATACACACACATGCTCTCCAGTTATCTGTCCTCCCTTATCGGCGTCGGTCCCAGGGTACTATTCGAATATCAAACAGGAAATATCAGCACAGTCGTCCTCTCCAGTGCAGCTGCTTTTTCTCTGGGTTACTGACGCCCAAGTTGCCTTTGAAGCCCCTGTACATGGGGGGGGGGGGGTGTTGCCTTCATACTGGCGCATGCTGTGTGCTGCCTCTCTGTAGGGGTGCGGGCACCCTCCACACCCACATTCTTGCCAGGGAGAGGATTGTGTGTGCGTGTGTGCACACGTGTGTGTGCACGACAGCGAGAGAAACAGACTGTCCAGCTCTGCTGGCTTACACTCTGCAGGCTCATTAATCATCCTTAGTAGCGACGGGTTGGGAGTAAAGTGGGATCCTGGGAGGGTGGGGGGGTTGCTGGCTGGCTGGGAGTGAAGGACCACCCTCTCCATCCTGACGGGAAGTTGTTAGTTTAACCTGACAGGAAAGAATTCAGGGAAACTTGGCAGAGGCACCCTGATGGGGGTGCGGGGGGGCAGATGGGGGTCCCGCCTTTAACTGCTAGACAGAGCAGCTTTGCACGCACACACCCCCACCTTCTGTCCTGCTGTAACTGTTTTAAAGCTTTACCTGTTTTTCCCTCCCCAAAGCCCAATGCACCCCCCCCACCCCGCCACTTCTGTGAATGCACCCTCTGTACTGGCCCTGCTACCTGTATCGGTACCAGCAGGGAGTGAGTCATATCTGATTCCTGTCCCGGGGGCAGTGGGGGTGTCCCGGGGGCGGTTTGCAGCTTGTTCTGTGTTCTGAGTGATGTGTGTAGTTTGGCACTAGTTGCTGTTTGCTGGTTGTTTACTATCGTCTCTGTTTAGCTGTGAGCTTCTGCGTTTATTTGCCGTTTTGAATTTTGCCATTTACTCTCGCTGATTGTTTGGTTTGGTTGTAGTTTGTTTAGTGTTGATTTGGTGTTTGTTTCCTGCTGTTTGTTTTGTGTGTTGATGCTTTGTGAATGGGTGTTTGGTTTGTTGATACTCTGTGGTGCACATAGAGATGCACATTTTACCGGCTGATGTTCGTAGAAAATCAAAATATTGGTATTAAGGGATGCATTGATACGATACCGATTTCTTTGGTATCATCCAATACCAAGTACCGATCAGATACCAGTGTTTTATTAATTAGCTGTATGGTTCACTGTGTGGAAGAGACAGTTTTCGGCTTGGAAGGTCTCTATAGAGGAAAACAACATTGACTGTAATGGTCATTTTGTTGTGAATAAATTAATTATCCAAATACACTGCAATTTTCCCCCCACAATCTTAATCTTAATGCTCTTTTGCAAAATGTTGTGCATTGTAGTCGAAAACAATTATCTGATTTTAAGCTAATTGGGTGATTAAGTGGAGGGAGGTTGCCTATTTCTTACGGAAAATATAAAAATGCATTTTTTAATTTTTTTTTGGTGAGGTTCTCCAGATGCATATTCAACAAGAGCATCATCATACCAAAGTGTCTGAATCACCCCCAGATCACCTGTTAGCTTTCCATGCGTGGGATACATGCGGGTATCTGACTGCTTTGCCATATTTTAATATACTTTGTAGAAAATTGTAATCATTATGTTTTGATAAAGATTCAAGAGATTTATTTGTCGCATACAGTACAACATGCAGTGAAATGTATCTCTGAGTCGCCGTTATTTGTGTAAAAATAGAAGAAAAAAGGTAAGTAAAGTAGGAGTAAAAAAGAGAAATTACAATATATAAATACCATCTATGGAACCAAGTATATAATCTAAAATATACAAATATATGATCAGGTACAACCTGGAGTGACGTCAGTCTGAACCCCTTTACCTAAGAATTACTGCAGTGTGTAAAGCATTAACCCACTAATACCACGGTTACCACACATTTGGCTTACGGATTTTGTACATGTTTAAGACTTTGTTTACTTTTAAACTTTTAAAGCTCTACGTGGATTAGCCCCTTCCTATATACTTGATCTTTGCACATACACCACCATGAGATCCATGAGGTCACCCAAGCTCTTTTGGCAGTTCCTAGGACAAGGTTAAAAATGAAGGCCGAAGGCGCGTTTGCCATTGCAGCACCTAGGCTTCAGAACAGACTGCTCATCTATATTAGGGGGCTTCCTCAGTTTCTGATTTTAAACTTAAACTGAAAACTCATTTTTATTCTTTTGCATTTAAAGAAACCTGAGATTATTTTGAGTGGTCCATTTGTTTTATGTGATATGTGTTTCTGTATTCAGTTTAATTTAATTTTGCCAAAAGCATCCCCACCTCATTCCTGTGTTCACCAGGTGCACCAAAAGTACAGTATAAAATTAAACATCCATATTTTCTTTTAAATATTTTAATAATTAAATCACTCACTTGACACTGTTCCTCAGACATATTTATTTTGGATTATTTAGACCAAATTATCGAAACATTCGTATTCTGAAAAAGAAAATGACTCATCTGAAATCATTGAAGAACTTGGCTTACGTCTTTTCCGTGTTTGAGAGTGGCGCTCATAGTGCTGTGTTTCTCATGTATTTAGACAAATTGTTCCTCAACAGCCCTGTACAGGCTTACACTGCCATCGGCTGGTGTCGGGGTAAGAACAAATAATTTAACAATTTTGTTGAAAATGAAAGCTCAATCTGCCAGCCAGATTTAATAATGAATTATAAACATATCGCGGGCCAGTACTTCAAAACCTCTTATAGGTGGTCTTCATAAAGTTTAATTAATCAGCCAAGACATTGGACCGATGCTGATTTTATAGATGCACCGATCTGATACTGATTTTGGACCAATACTGATTCAAATAGCTGGATCATGTATCAATGCCAGTATGTCCAGTCTATGGGACCAATCTATTAAATTCAGTTCTGTGTTACTGTGTGTCGTCCATGTGCGAGTACTACAACAGTGTCAGCTGTAGGCCTGTACATCTTGCTAGGAGGTCATAGCATAGAGGGAGATAATTGGGCAGCATGGACACGCTTTCACACTTGAGCCTACAATAGCAACAAGTTCTACAGCTACTTGTAATATCTGCAGCGCCAATGACTCTAGGGGTGGTGGTAACACCGCAGATTATAACACAACTAACTTACGGTGGCTTGGGTCGTAAATAACCATGACATTTAATAGTAGGCTTGGGCGATCTAATTTTTCATGGTGTTTGGACTATAGGGCTACGTGGGAATGGGGAAAGTGGTAATACTGCAGATATCCGCAGTAATCAGTGGGAATGGGGGAAATGATAATTTTCTCACTAACAGTGGGAATGGAGATGATCTTTATGGTATTCCTGTGGGGATGGTAACAAAAAGTATGGTAACATCGCAGCAACGGTAGTAAAATTGCTCATATATGCATATTCTTATAGGCTTATCTGCTGTATTAAGTCATTGTCATTTTGTTCTCTTAAAATATGCCCTGCAAGGCAAGTATGCTCTGCAGCTGCACGGAGGTTATAACCTATTACTGGTATTGGTGAGCATGAAAAAAACAATTGGTGCACAGATGTGAAAATTTTGGCCTTACCAATAACCGATATATTTTTGTCTAAGTACTAATACTGATCATTGGTGAACACTGATCTCCATAAATCTAGTGACTCTACCTTTTAATAGGAGTGTGGGGGGGTCAGTTCAGTCACCAATTGCGATTCTTTGATGGATAGGCATTGATTTTTTAAATTGCCAATTAAAGTTATGTTAAGGGTTGTTGCCTTGCACACGCAGCTACAGATTTGTGATGACCAACTTCGTGTCAAAAGATTTGTGTGAATGTCAGTGGTATTTACCATGGCAAATCCTGCAGATAGCCTTATTCATGTCTAGGTTGCTGTTAACATTATAGAATGCAAAATTTTCTCAAACCGAGTTAGTGTTGGAATAGTGTGCAAGTGTGCAATATAGTGTGCAAGTGTGCAAAATAGTCTCCAAAAGTGCAAGTGGCAAATATATTAGCAGTAACAAATGTGACCAACATAATTACAGTAACCTGTGTTTAAACAATATCGCAGTGAAGGCTCTTTAATGTTGAAAGATGCAGCTTTTTCTAGAGATGTAACGGTACGCACCTCTGTACAATTTCGGTACAGCAGGGAAACAGAATTTGTTGTGGGACTGTTTACTAGAACTGCAAAAACAATTAGGGACAATTGCAATTCAAAGGAAGTACGTCTGTTGACATGTCTGAATTACACAATCTAAGACACGCACACTAAACATGTAAAATTAAATAAAAATTCAAAAATAAACTGCATGATGAATCAAATCCGCTGTTCTCTACTACTGAGTATAGCGCATATCTGTGAGGATAAACATCCCTATAGCCATAGCAACTTTTATATTTTTTATAGCCCGTCTTCATTTCCTGGCAAAAGCACCTTAAGTGCCACTGGGAGGCTAACTTGCAGAGATTTGTTTCTGCCTTGCTCTGGTTTTACTTTTGATTTGAATGATGTCGTTTCAGATATTTGTGAATGTCGGACATGTTTCCAGCAACCTACCCAAGTTGAATATAACAGACTCAGCAGACAGTCTTGGTCACTCTAACCAGTGTTGATGTGATTTATCGGGTGACCAGATAATCCATGTCAAGGAGGACACTGAGCTACGGCATGATTTGTGAACTGCATTTCAGTCAAAAGGACCTGGATTTCACTTACGCACTAAGTTCTCACTGTATGTGTGGTCCGCGCATGGCCAGGTGATAACCAAACCCCAATCAGGTCTGTTCAGTTAACAGATATATCCCCTGCCCATATCTGGGCAGCACAAGAAAAGGACATATAGATTATAGAGGACATAAGAACATAATAAATTTACAAACGAGAAGAGGCCATTCGGCTGATCAAGCTTGTTTGGGGAGAACTTAACTAATAGCTCAGAGTTGTTAAAATCTTACCTGGCTCTGATTTAAAGGAACCCAGGGTTTTAGCTTGCGCTACACTAGCAGGAAGACTATTCCATAATCCAACTACATGCTGTGTAAAGAAATGCTTCCTCAAATGCATTGTAAAATGTTGTCCCGCTAATTTCCACTTATGGCCACGAGTTCTAGTATTTTAACTAATATTGAAATAGCCATTTGGCTGAACAGCAT
>JAODJU010000081.1:24486337-24496538 GCA_026776725.1 Gnathonemus echidnorhynchus
TTTATCAATTCATTATTGTCGTACGTCTGCAGGACGTCCTTTCTTTGACGGAAAGTGCGCGGTCTCCGTCTGGGTGCGCGTAGTGCAGCTGCCATCATTCAACTCCTAACTGGTTTAGGAGTCCTCTCCAGCGCTCTTAAATAATTTAGGAGCTGAGACCAAGTCTTAACACTTAAGAATGTTTACGCATGTCACTTATTCTTAAGTCTGGGAGTAGGAGCAAAACCACGTCACTCTTAGAATTGTAACGCATTTAAGAGTGAAATTTTACTCTGAGACGTTTTATGCATACCGGCCCTGATGGGTAATGACCAAGGAGGTTTTTGTCAGCTAAGCACCCGCTCCTCACAGCCAAACCAGCCTGTGGTCCCACACCCTGGGCACCTTCTACTGGTCAAGCATCAGTACAGCCACAGTAATTTATTTTCTGAAAAGAACAAGTAGCAGCTAGTGCATGGCCACCACACACACACATGTAAAGCATGGCTATCCCCACACCGCCTCAACATTACTGCTTACAGTTAAATCTGACTGAAGGGCAGATGTCTCTGTGAAGACAGAGCATAATGAATTCTGCTGTTTTCTGAACATTTTAATTAGACTCTGCTCCAAGTCCAGCCACGGTCTTTATTTGACATGAGCATCTGCAAAGTAAATTTCAGCAGGTAATTCTAATTGCTCTGTACATCTACAGTTTGGATCGTTAAGGCTGCCCTCCACTGGCTACACAGCAAACACAGACATGTCTTGGGGAACCCCGGTTACTGTATGACTTACAGCCCTGTCGCTGGATTCAGCATTGCCACATCCCTCAATTTGATGCAATAATACACCACAAAAAAACAATTTAAAATGTTTTTGGGCACCCTTAAATCCCTTAAGCTGTGTGCACAGATGCACAGATCACAGGGGTCAGGGATTTGTAGGACTCGCCGCACACATTCTACTGGTCCGTGTGCATCAGCTCATGAAAATAATGCTGATTCGTTCCTCTGTGGACATGAAACTGATGCACAGTGTGCAATTATAAAATGACAGACAGCAGAAAAGGGGTTGAGAGCTTTCGGAGTCATCCCTGCAGTCCTTAATGTCGGCAGTCTGTCGGAGATCAGAGGAAGCCATCACGCAAGCAGACACTCCCCAGAAAGACAGACGTCCAGCAGAGCTGCTGAGCACAGATTACACCCCCAAGCTGCTCAATGAGGCACTTTCCAGCAAGACAGACACACAGTAAACGGCTCAGGATGGCAGCAGGGTCCACCCCCCCAGACAGGTTTGACCATTCGTCAGCATCAGAACACTTTGCTCAGCATTCTGCCTGGTTTTCAGTTTCCTGTTGGCTTACTTCCCCCGCACAAGCCTCGCTGTGGCGAAATTAACTCCTAACATACTGCTGCTGCAGATCCCACTGTCCAGCATCCCTGCACTACCAGAGCCGACAGGAAGAGGGAGCCTGACCCTCATTCCACAGGGGACCGCTCCAGCCCAGAAGAGAGCCCATCACCAGCATCACCCCTTATTCAGCCGGGACCGATTCACACCATCATAGATTCTTTCTTTTTTTTTTTTTCTCTCGCTGTAAAAACCATTTACATCATAATCAGCAGTAAACCAGAAAATCAGAGGTGACATTTTATTAATCATTTAACAACAAACAGTTCATAAGTCAATAAAAATGCTAAAAGCATGGTCACTGTACACCTGGGGGAGGGACCCACATCCAAAGCTCTGCCCCTGAGACCCCTGCCCCCTCACTACACACTCCTGCTGAGCCCCAGCACCTTGCCTTTCAGGGCCTCAAAGCGACCACTCTCCAGCGCCCTCCGCAGGGCAGAGAAGAAGCCACCATAGTGTGCCAGGTTGTGCAGCATCAGCAGCACACCAGCGAGCAGCTCTTTGGTGACCAACAGATGGTGCAAGTATGCCCTCTTGTGGTTCTGGCAGCAATAACACTCACACCCTTCCACCAGGGGGCGGAAGTCATCCCGGTACCTATAAGTCAGACAGAAAAATGGATGAAAAGTTGCATGACAATACACCCCCCCCAACAACCGACTGAAACAGAAGTGCAGGCACTCACTTCTCATCTTTCAGATTCATCTCAAAGCAGGTCATCTGCTGCAGGTCTGCCAGCTCCTCAGAGTCCTTCATAAGCTTCTGAGTCTCTGCGACTCCATTCTCCTCCTGCTCTGCACAGAGCCACAGATCTCTTCATGCAACACTCAGACCCTAGACCACATCATACCAGTCGGCCTATGCTCAAACCAGCCATATCCACCACCGAGTATGAGTGTAAGGCATATACTTCCTGACCTGCAGGGGGCGCCATACCTTTGCTCTCAGGATCACAGTTGACATTGAAGTCAAAGTTGAGGGCACAGCCCCGCTCGGTCACCAAAAAGGGGAAGAAGCCCTCAAAGAGATCGACACCTAACTCCACACATGCCAGCACCTCATCAGGACGGCCAACACCCTGGAGCAGCCTGCAATACACACACACACAGCACCAAAGTAACCAAGTCATATGACCAGGAAAGCAGTGTTAATTTTGACGAAAAATATTCATCATAGTTATCGTCAACGACCATTATTTTTAGACTAAAACGAGACGATAACTAAATAAAAATGATTTTGCGAGGCCCAAGTCTATGACGAAGTGTATTGACACTTTTGTCAACGAATAAAAACGAAATAAAGACGAAAATGTTTGCCAGAGACGAGATCCAATCAGAACTAATGTAGTTTGCATACGGCAGGGGCATTCAACTAAAATTTAAAGAGGTCCAGTTAGAGAAAATTTCTTGAAGCAAAAGTCCGGAAGATCATAATGTCTATTTAGTGTGATATATATTTAAGTAGCCTATTAGTTGTATCAACATTGCATGTAATCAATACCTGACTGTCAATTCTAATTACTGTAATAAAAAATCTTTTGACAATATTTATTGTCACGTAACATAGAACTGAACATATATGTATGACTGCCGATATGTGTAATGTTTTCACATTTGCTAAATAAAAGTAGGGCTGCATTTCAAAATATGAGAAAATGTGAAAACTGTGCAAGTTTAAATAAAGTGCTTAAGACTTAAAACCCTAATGCAGTGGTATTGTCACAAATCCATGAACACTAAAATATAAGTATTGGTTTCGATAATCCCACACCGTTAAAATTAAAGTCTCATTTTAATATAAATACATACGAACTTTAATCTCTATTAGAGTAGGATATGGGCGGTCTTATTTCAAAAAGATATAAAACGTTATGTTTTCCTCATATTCGTTTTATATTTGTCGGAGTAACAATGCAAACGGAATGCAAGCCGTTTCAGGTGAAAACAGTGCATTTTACTTTTCATTTCAAATAAAAAGCGGGTTGCCAACTTTGGCCAGTTGGCTAGAGTGAGATTTTCATTTCGAGATGTCTGCACACATATGTAACAGTTCTTACCTTGTAAATAGTCTGCTTTTGTATTTATCTGTGTAAATAACTTTTGACGCAGCTAATTTTAGGTTTAAAGTGGTATAATATAGATTTGCCATAAGATTTCCTGCGTGAGTCTGAAAGCGTGAGTGTTATACCAGATTCTTGAGATTTGGCAACCCTGAAAACGTAATTTTTTTTGTTTTACATGAGTTGATTTATATAACAAATTACATTACTTTATACAGTTGTTAAAAAGCGGAAACTTCAACGAACATGAAATCACCAATAAACTATGTCTGTAATGCACAGTCAGACCTTAATACCATTCCTTAACATTGGTTTCATTTCATCATGGTGAATGACTTTCAGAAATCAAAGGGAAACTTTAAACATTACACTTTGCACTTTTAGTCAACTAAATCAACTGTAGTTTTAGTCGACTGTAATCTTATGACATTTAGTCAACTAAAACTAAAATAATTTAGATGACTAAATTATGACAAACTAAATTACATTTTAGTCAAAAGACTATGACTAAACCTAAATAAAAATTTGCTGTCAAAATTAGCACTGCAGAAAAGCCAGCAGCACAGTACATATACATATGACTCTGCTCCTCCCCTGTGGTAGATCTGTGCTAACGCAGCACCTTTTGCAGTAGTGAGCCCACAGCCACACACACCTGGGCTTATCCTGGGGCAGCTCACTGGTTACTGCGACAATCAGATGGTGCTGCAGCTCCCGTTCCATGGCCCTCGAGTGGAAGCCATCCAGGACAAAGCCGCTGACGGGCCTCTTAGCCGTCTCCCGCGCCGAGCGCAACCGCTCCTCCAGGACGTCGCCTCCCTCAATTACACCGAAGATGTGGGCCTCAGCCAGCTCCTGGGTGAGGGGGACTCACTGCTCAGCGCCATCACGGGGTCACCGGGTCCACACCACAGTGACGGGGGGTGACGGGGTACCTGAGCCTTGTGATGCAGCACTAGACACTCATCCAGGAAAGCCAGTGTCCGCTCCACAGACTTGCGAATCCTCTTTAGCGAAGTTCCGGCCTGCTGGGTGTCTCCGTCTGCCAGGCTCTGGTACCAGTTAGGCCGAACAGCAGCCTGAAGTGCCATGTAGCGCTGGACAGTGAGTTCGATGCGGCCGCCGCTGCTCCATATGGACACGGTCTGTGGGTCGTACATGCATGTCAGAGGGTGCGGTGTCCAGTCAGAGCACAATGGCCCAAGCATAGACAGCCCTCACCTTGTTGGTGTTGTAGCCAGAGGGGCACAGGGTTGCAGGGTCATGCAGTGAGCAGAAGAGCGCTGTGTTGTGGAGACCTGCAGGAAAGACACCAGCCACATGGCTCAGCGGCGCCACCAGCCTGCCGGAGGATCTGCACACATCCACGGGGATTTTGCGGCCAGACTGTACTCATCTTTTAATCACTTTATTCTCCATCTCACCTCATAACACACAGACAGACTCTACTGTAATGAGATCACAGACCGCTCCCCTCAGATCCAGGAGGACAGGGGATGGGGGGGAGAGGCAAACAGACAGTGAAGTGTGATACCTGCAAATTTAGCTGCGCCCTCTTGGAAGGACTCTAGCACCTCCTGATGCTCAGCCCTAGAAAAGCGAGTGAGAGACAGCCAGTTAAATACCCAGAGAGAGTAGTAGGACAGAGACCACACAGCCAGGGCCGTGGGGCCCAGCTGATGGTAACAGGCATCATCTATATGAAACGTGCATCGCATTTGCATGTGTGTATAATGATGCAGTGATTATGAGACTGTTTGTGCGCATCTTTGTAATTATTACATTTGGGGGACCGGATTTCCCCACAATATGATAAAACCCGTAACTTTTCACCAATTTTTTATAAAAATCTGCAAATGCAACCAAAAAATTAAAAATTCCAACAGACTTGTATTTTGTTTGGTTACTAATGGTTAAGGTTAGGGCTGTATAGAAGTTAAGATAATCATAGCTGGGATTTTAGGGTTATGCCCATGGAAATGAATGGTGAGCCCCCATAAAGATATAAATAAGTGGACTGTGTGTGTGTGTGTGTGCGTGCGTGCGCGGGTGCTCACACGGAGGCCAGAGGCAGCAGGGCGCCGGCGGGTAGTGCCCCTAGTGTCCGAAGCGTATCTTGCGTGAGATGCGGCACAGAGCAACAGCGTGTGTAAAGCAGGCACCCCGGCAGCTCTAGGCTGTGCTGCCCTCCCCCGCCCAGCCCGCTGAGGATCCCCAGCCGAGCGCCCCGCACCAGCCGGCGAAGCTCCAGCTTCATGCTACTTTCCTAAAGGGGGAGGAGAGGCACGGTCAGAGCGCGTCAGACAGCGGCTCGCTCCGCGCAGGAAAGCCCTCCCTTGTTTATCGGCTTGTAATGGCGGTAATTATCACTTCCTAAGAGCAGGGCTGTTAACTTTGGTCAGCTGGCTGGAATGAAATTTTGAAGTCTAAACACACATGCACACGACGTAGCTAATTTTAGGTCTATAATGGAATAATATCGATATGTCGTAAGACTTCCTGCGTGAGCGCGAGAGTCTGAAAGCGTGAGTGTCACGCCAGATGCCTGAGAGCTGGCAACTGTAATCGTGACAGAGACACGGGCAGGTAGATCAGAACGCGTTAACGCTGCCGTAGACGATGCACCAAAAAACCAATAACTCTACCGGACAGCTAACAAAATAAGAAAATGCGGCAATAAATAATAACAAAGAGGAGGCAGCTAATCGAAATGAATGAAAAACGGCGAATTAAGCCAAACGTGTTAACTTTTCACGTTAACTCACCCAGCTCGAACGGGTTCACGTGTAACACCACTCGACGCACGATTATGAGCATGAGCTCTAGCAACGCCCGCTTTTTACATCATCAACAATTGTCCAAGCAGTCGTGAATGGGGAAAAAAACTCTGGTTCATGACTGGCAGAAACAAAGACAACATTTGCCTGGATGTTAGAGGTCTAATAATAAGATTAATATAACTGAGTGCCATTTTGTAGACTTTCATGCTAATTATGTTTTTACAGCTTCAAGTTCAAGACGTTGTGCGAGACGTCGTTGCTATGGTTACTCAGTAACGCTTTTTAGTCTTCCCTAAATTTGTGATTTGTAGTTCTGTTATTGTTTTAAACTAGGGAATTACAGCGGATGGGTCGTTATTTGGACTACAATACCCATGACACCACATCGAGCAGTAGCAACTGTTAAGACAAAGGCTACATTACCGATGGTACTTCGGAACCGATAGCGCACTGGTTTCTTTTTCGTGAATCTAGCTCTTCTTGGGCTCTGTAGCTTCAAAAATACTGCGTATCGCTACACACAAATTCCAGAAAGCAGACGCAAAAGAACCTCAAACCACATGGCACATTTCGTGCCGAAGCCGGACCTCTTTCGCTGGAAGAGGATCACCAAGAATGAAACGCATACTAAGGTAAAGAAACATGAATTCCAGTAGTTTCCTGCTTCCACCAGAAACAAAGCTTCGGCAAATCATCGACTAATACATTGCGGTCATTTACATTTCGTTTAATTCCAAAACTAGGCGAAGGTGAACAGAGATGACATTGAGCACTGGAGGCAGGTAAAAACGAACTTTTCAGCTTTTAATTGTTCCCGAGTAAAGTGTCAAAGAAAGGGGCATTATATCACATTGGCAGCTCGGCATGAGGTCCAGCTACTGGAGCATGTTCACGTGTTCAGATCCCCGTTTGGCTTTAGCTGTCCCTCTGTAAATACACTCCCACTGGTCGCGATAGTGCCGAGCAGGGTTAGGACTGTCACTGTGG
Organism: Gnathonemus echidnorhynchus; assembly: GCA_026776725.1. Taxonomy (NCBI): domain Eukaryota; kingdom Metazoa; phylum Chordata; class Actinopteri; order Osteoglossiformes; family Mormyridae; genus Gnathonemus; species Gnathonemus echidnorhynchus. Next base: position 24,493,559 of record JAODJU010000081.1, read on the forward strand.
TCCCGCAGAAGGTGGAGGCCGCCTCGCAGCTGGCCATGTCCCAGGTGCTCTGCGGCAGGCGGAGAGGAGTGCTCGGCGTGGGTGGGCGTGGCCAGGCCATAGCTCTGCGTAACCAGGAGCAGCTCCGTGATCACGATGACGCCTTCAGCGAAGGTAGGCTTGTGCATGTATGCGCCTGTGTTATTTAAACACAGGTCAGGTGACACCCTCACGAGCCCCACCCCCTGCAGCCCAGACCCTGCTAAGTGACTGGATGAACAGCAAACTGCGACTGGAGCTGGAGGTGGGAGAGAATGAGGATGAGAGTGAGACCAGCAGCCCACTTATGTCACCTTCTGAGCAGCCGGGATTTCTGCAATACACCAATTTTGATGGTTAAGTGGAAGAGTAATTGCACACATTGAGTTCATGCATATACACACACACACACACAAAGCTGCAGCACTTGCCTCTTACACCTCCTACTGTTTTGTTTAGACTTGCACTCACACCTGGAGCAGGAAGCAGAGAGCTCCACAGCGCACACACTCCTGCAGGAGCTCATGCAGAGGACAGCAGGGGACTGTGGGATACTAGAAGAATCTCGGCTGGATACAGAGAGAGAGAAGAGGAAGCAGACGGACCCACGCGTCACCATGGAAATCCATCATCAGCGGGTTCAAGAGAGACGGACATGGCTAGATGCTGAACGGGAGCTGAGGTACAGAGAGGAGGCATTGAGGAGGGAAGGGAGGAGAGAGACAGGGAGGAAGGACGGGAGTAGAGAGGCACACCAGCAGGACAAGAGGAGGCAGGAGGCTCTTCTGGAACAGGAGGTGGTGTGTTTGCGCAAAGAAATGGAGGAGAAGAGGAATTTAGAGCAGCGTATGAGGTACAGTACCCAGAAACCCCTTCTCTGGCTGGTCCAGTCAAAGTTCTGGTTCTGGTTCTATTCCATACATGGAAGCCCTATGACTGTGCTGTGCTCCGGCAGGCAGCAGGAGAGGATGAACAGGAACAGGTCGAACCATGTCTCCTCCCCGTCTGACCCAGGCCTCTCCCAGCACTCCCAGAATTCTCAATCCAGTATGCAGCAGGACAGCCAGCGGCTGCATAGGATGCAGGTGGCAGAGGCCAAAGCCCAGCTGCAGGGGCTGCGGGTGCGTGTTTGGTCACGTGTGCATTATCAACGTCGGGAGCCCTGCCGGTGCCCATTCATTGCCCCCTCTCTGTGTCAGTGTCTGCAGAGCCATTTCTCAGCCTGGTATTGGGCGGTGCTGCAGCAGCGCCTGTGCATGGGCAAGGCGGTGGCCCTCTCTGATTGGAAGAGGCAACTGAGAGCATGGCGTGCCTGGCGTCTGCTGGTGTGGGAGCAGCAGGCACGGCGAGAGGCTGAGGCGGCGGAGGAACAGCTCCACGCTGACAGCAGGTAGGACGGCTGGAGGCAGCATCTAAGCGGGGCCCACAGCACCAACAGCAGCATCCAGCAAGGTCCTGACCACATTGTCTGCATGTAATACCTCAGGTGCTGCCAGGTGGCACTGGAGAGTAACCGACGGCGGCTGCTGAGGCGGAGCCTGGCGGAGTGGCAGGCCTGGTGCTGTGCTCGGCAGCAGCAGAGGGATGTGCAACTGAGGCGGGAGGAGACGCGGCGCAAGATGGCCGCCTTGGTCAGTGCGGCAGCGGCAGGAAAGCTGGGAGGGGGGCAGCCTTTGGCTCCTCCCTCAAGACCCGAAGGGGTGCACTCCACGAGGCAGGTGAGTGGGAGGACCACCTGTCTCACCTTTAGCATTATCATTGTCAGAGGGGGTTAGGGCTCTCTGTTGCTCCCTAAAGGCAGGGGACGCTAATGTCCTACCCACACAGCACAGTGCCCCCTGTTGGCTGGACAGGGATGCGCTGGGCAATGGGCTAATTTGCCTGCAACAACAGGAGGGCATCAGCATTAAGCAGTCCGTCCAGAAGGAGGAGTGTCAGAAGCAGAGAATGCTGGGATTGAAGCGGGAAGCCAATCAGGAGCAGGACACCGAAGGGCCCAGGTAACTGTGACTGTGCTTTCAAACCAGATCAGTAAAGACCATTGTGATTCATTGCTAACCAGGGCAGTAATTTCACATGCAGTGAGCAGAGGTTCCTGAGGCAAACCAGCGTCTCCCGACCAGTACCCAGAATCCCCCAGGTTCCCTCTACCCATCCCCACCCTGTGGTCAGAGGTCAGTTACTGTCTCCCTCATCTGTAGGGAACAGAGTAAATATTACACCTCACAGGGGTCTGACACACCGTGTCACCAAACAGCTATGGAAGAGCGCGCCAAGCTGCGGGCAGAGCGAAAGAGGGAGGTGCAAGAGATGAGGAAGAGGAGGGAGGAGGAACAGCTGGTGAGTGAAGCACTGTCCTCCTCAGTGGGGTGAAGGCTGCACCACTTCAAGCTATCTGACCCCTCCGTCTGCTCCCAGAAGCAGCTGAAAGCAGCAGAGGAGGCACAACAGAGGGAAGAGGAGGAGGAGAAGCAGGCTGTGGTGGAAAGGAAGAGGGAGCAGAGGAGGCAGGAGAGGGAGGTGCGTGTAGTGCAGCGGGGGGGTACTGGGGCCTTGCTGAATGAGCCGCCGATACACGTCCATCTGTTTGAATGATCAGGAGAAGCATGAGTTTGTCCATCTGTCACCTCGTTGACCTCCTCAATCCCCCAACCCAGTGGTAGTTCCTCCCACAGACCCCCCCCAACCAGAAAGAGGAACAACATCTCTGATAATAACAGTAATGTGTGTGCCACTCACATGTGCCCCCTAGAGGCAGCTGGAGCACCAGCGTAGGGCAGAGAGAAGCCGCCAGCTGAGTGCCAAGGCGCTGCAGTACCGCTGCCGTGCCCTGCTGCTGCACCGCGGCCTGGCGCCATGGCGACGTCTGCTGGAGCTCAGGCGCTGCCAGGAGCAGGCGAGTCCAGGCACCGAGACTCAGCTCCCCCCCCCCATCCCCCATCTCCCGTCTGAAGGCTCTCCC
>JAODJU010000081.1:24499232-24524431 GCA_026776725.1 Gnathonemus echidnorhynchus
TCAGAACTCGAACTTTTTAGGATTCGATCCGGAGTCCGGAACGGATTAAGTTCGAGAACCGAGGTACCACTGTACTTTGGTTAATTATGGTTAAGGTTAGGGCTGAACAAGGGTTAGGGTTATCATAGTAAGGATTATTATGATAGAAATGATTTCAGTAATAGAATGATTACAATAATAGGAATATATGTGTATTCTGGTATCTGTGCCTCTGAGTATGTATCTATCTTTGGGTGTTTCTCAATACCAAGAATGCTCATACATGTGGTCTCTGCAAAAGCAGTTTTGCTAATTTACTTCCTAAGAATGCATTTGGGATGTAATGAATCTTGAGATTGTTCTCATTTGGTATGGATGCACAATATATCCTTAATATCTGGAGATGCAAAAGCAACATTCGGGATTTCTACAGTCCTCTGTATTTTTGTTCTTAGTATTAGATCTGATCTTCGGCAGTGGAAGATGACATAAAAAGGTTATGCAAGAACACAAGAATGGTTAAGTACAAATATTGAGAAAAACCATCTGTGTGCATCTCTCTCTCTCTGTCTGTGTTCACCATGTCCCTACCTGTACTGGGCATACACGCCGGGGCAGTAGAAAAGGGCATAAAGCAGGTTCTGACGTGGACAGATGCTACGCAGCACCAGGCTGATCCCGTACACCGACGTCAAAAGGAAGAGGAGGAGCGTCAGCAGGAAATTGCGATGATTGGCCTGACCCACACAGCTGTTGATCCTGATTGGCAGATCGATCAGACAGTGAGTCATGGGCTGTCAGGTCAGCTTATGGTACGTCCGCCTGCTTCGTTATGGCAGGATGTGACAGGGACAGACTGATTCACACTCTGCCATCACAGACATTGTGACATCTCATCTCTTTGTTACGTAAGGCCTAATTACCCCACATGTGAGTGCACCCATCCCACATATCAGTAAGGACATAGAGGAAACCTCCCAGAATTCTGAGTGGCGAAACTCACCAGACGCAGTGGTGGTCCATGCGATAAACGCAGGCGCTGCAGATTCGGCAGTGCCCTGACCGTGGGGGGCGCATTATCCTGCAGGTGGGGCACCAGTTCTTCTTCAAGCCATTAGCTTGTGTCGCTGGCCCCGTCCCCTGCCCCGGGGGAGCTGCCCGGCTGGCTATCGCCACTGCCTGGCAAGAGCCGTTGGACTGGCTCTGCTCGTCCTGCTCAGGCAGCCTACCATAGTAAGTCACGGTGCTGTGAGCATCGGCGGGGTGGGCCTTCACAAATCCGGGGTCGCGCTTAGTGCGGGCCAAGGAGATTAGAGTGAGGACCATGCCTGTTGTCACGGTGACTAGCTGGGCGCCTCCCACATCACCCCGTGGAAGGACCTCGGTGAGGAAGAGGTAGTACATATAGGCCAGGGAGAAGAGTGCCAGGCTGAGGAAGAAGAGAGTGCGGCCTTTACGCCGGTGCGTGACGTAGTAGTACCAGAGCACCAGGACCGGCAGGGCCGTCAATACCACCATGCCCACCAGGAAATGCAGCGCCGCCAGCCGCAAGAGCACAGGGAGCAGCACCAGGGGTGGCACCACTGACAGCTCTACCCGCTTGGCCCCCCGCAGCCAGGGCACACGCAGCCGGTCTGTCACCACGGCGACCACCCGGGACAGTGAGTCAGCCTTCTGAGGCTGCCGCTTCAGCCACCTGCGTGTAGGCAAGGGAAGGAGTGTCAGTTACAGCTTGTAACCATACTCATTTGGCCTCATGAGTGTCCCCTGCTGCCTGTCACCTGTCACAAGCCTGGTCCAGGTCCTCGCAGTCACAGCAGCAGGCCGCCATGTGCTGCCGGTCCCCCTGGCGGTCCACATACTCACAACAGCACAGGGGGTCGTCTGGCTCCGGCGGCCTGACCTTCCCCCTCATGGTCCCACTTCAGCCAATGGCACTGCAGCATGGGCAGGGCTAACGCACCTACAAGAGGGAGCAGCCAATCACAAACATGAGTAGCAGCACCAGGCAGACAGGAGCCCTGTGAGAGAAACAAAGTGGGAGCAAGTGGCGACAGCTGCTGTGGAGACCAGGAGATGGCATACTGGCACACCTTCACTGCTCCTTCCTGACAAGCCACACTGGCCTGCGATAGAACCAATGTATTACAAAGAGTAGAGCACAGAGTCTCACATGAGAATGCAGCTACCTGGACTCTTGGTTTGCAAGGAAGCAGTGGGACCAGCACAGGATCCATACAGAACTAGCATGGGACTTGTACAAGACTAGCGCAAGACCAGCCTGGGACAGGAACGTCTCAGGGGCTTACAAATTAGGCCACGGCTCTTCTGATTCGGTTATCCGTAACAATCCTTCGCTAGAACCATGTCCTCGTGTAAGAAACAAGGTCAGACTGGTCCCAGGAGAACCACTAACTAGGACAATTCATTTTGTTGCCCATGAACTTGACAGCAGTGGAAACCGGAGATGGCGACTGTAAGCGGGAAAGCTTGCAGTCTCTAAATGTGGCTAGTGGCTCCTCACAGGCTGGAAGCCAGAAGCTGTTCACTCAAAAAACAGTTTGAGAGATATAAAGAGATGCCTAGCAACAGCTAACCCTTCCTCCATACTTCACGAATCACATAACACATCCGCCGTCTCCAGTTACGGTCGGCTTAACGCCCCATTCAGGCTGGCAGTCCTGGAAATCAGCGCTTTGCTGTATCCTGTTACAAAGTGTGTATCCTACGAGCCAATTTCAATTTGAAAGAAAGCCAAACGGAATAAAAAGCAGCTATGCTTCTATATCAAGACAAAAACTGATGTTAAGCTTATGAGCTGAATGTGGATCGATAGACCTCCTACTTAACACACATTACGCTGAAAGCGAAGTGATCAAGTTACGGCGCCTGCTTATTGTTTGCGAGAGCAAAGGCAGGTTAAGTGACGCAGCCTCGGGGCAAGCCGGTCAGGCGTGGCGCTCATCCCGACTGGGGCTGTCTCAACAACATGAAGTGTGCATGTATGGCCATGCTGGTGTGTGACAGTCCCGAAATGTGCATCTATGTCTGTGGCGGTGTGTGACGATCCCTCAGCAAAACTTAAGCCGAAGTGCGGATAGGCAGCATGGCTGGGCGCGCACAAATCCGAGGGAAATGAAAGCGAAACCCCGTCCACCAACGCGGGACTAACCAGCTGACCTTTATTAAAGCGGCTCTCACACACGTCCCGGCACCGTTACGCCACACATGGCGGTCCGGCAACACGCACGGAGCCGAGGCACAGCACGGAGTCTCTGGTCGGCTCTGGGACCCACCTTGAGCGTAGCGGCAGCGGCGGTGTACTTGTTGCACATTAATGGGAAATCAGCGAGGCGGGCTCCGGACGTGTCCGAAGTGTGGGCGACCTTTCGTCTGACAGCAGAAGTCACCTTTCAGCCCACCGGCGAGGGGCAGGCGGGGGCGTGATGACTTGAACTCGCAGATTGCGCCCGCGGTCCGTGGCGAAGTGGAATCGGATTCGGAGCCGAGGTCGGAGTCAAAGTGGGATCCGGAGGCGGAACGGGGTGTGGGTGTTCTCCGCCAGGCGACGATACGCCTGCATGCAGTGTGTACTAAGTGCGAGTGAAGCAGCTTCCTCCCGCAGACTCCTGACGTCAGTGGCCGCTAACCCTTTACTGTCCACAGGTGAAGATCTCACAGCTCTCCGGGGAGGAGATGTCCCAGCAGGGCAAGCAGGTCTACATGAAGCGTCAGCCCCGTCAACCCGCTGATGACGCACATCCCAGGGCAAAACAAATAAACCAAATTAAATAAACGGCAATTATTTGAACTTTGGTGGATCCTTTTTGAAAAATAATCTTGCCACTACAGTGGAAGTGAAGGGTTGAAGTGGCAATGAGCTCCAGGGGCACTGTGGACAACAGTGCTTTTATTTACTTCTTTCAGTGTCACTGGTTTTATTTATGTACTTTTAATGAGTTCCTGTTTATAGGGCAGCTGTAAATAGCAATGTAATCACTATTTTGATATTCAACAGCAATAACAAGCGGGGCAGTACACTAATGGCCATATCTGCATATTTATGCAGCGGCCATTGGCCAGAGGCCGTAGGACACTAGAGCAGACAAAGGAGCGCTTAATATGGGATCATATTACGCATTACACACCCTCCTGGGAACAGGATGAGTGAGGGCTCCAGCTTCCAGCCAAAAGCATCTTAACCTTGAGCCGCTCAAAGAGCCCGAAATGGAGGGTGTCATCACAAGACTGGCCGAAAGACCCCACCATCACACAATTAGACACACAGATGTGAAAACCTTTATTAGAAAGCAATGTGCGGGTGTCACATTGGGTCAACAGCACAGGTCACATTTAACCATGGAACTGAAATAAACACGCATGCTCCCAGTGCAGACAAACACAGAAACAAGCCGGTTAAACAGGAACACCAGAGATGGAGGCGGTGACGTGAGGCTCGTTAAAAATTCAGGAACAGAGGATCGACCTTCATCTTAAAAAGTACGCAAATAAAATCACAGGCACACTTCAGAGAGCGTGAGAAATGGGACAGGAGCACAGAGGATCACAGCCTCCACTTGAACTGGACTAAATTACTCTATGCTCACCAAAACAAAAATACCATATCTAAAAGCTAACCGAAAACATCCTATTTGTTAATCAAAATTTAAAATGATCACAGTCAAAGCCCAGCGCTGGTGTCGGGTTCTGGTTCCACCAGCAGAACCAGCTTACAAGAAACACACCTTCAGCTGAAGGTTATAGTACAGAACACATGGGACATTTATGATTTGTCATAGTACGCTTCATATGCACTGCTCCAGGGGGGCAGTGCTGCACCCTGAATGTGGGGCTCCAATACAGAGGCAGGGCTTCAGTCTGGAGGAAGACCTTTAGTCTGGGGGGCCGGTCTCATTCTGTACCTTGAAGCTCTGCTGTAGAAGCACCAAAGAGCTGCGCAGCTATAAGGATAGAGGGTAGGGTTAGACTGGCACAGTCAAATCACATGACCTGTCGCCTTTCACAAGGCCCTAGGCAAAAGTAATCAGGCCAACACACCTGTTCCAGCAGGTCGATGGAGTCCTGCAGCACAGACCTCAGCAAGTGGGTCTCCTCCATATCCCTGAGAGGAGGATACCGACGGGGCTCTGTGTCTGGGGTTAGACTGGAAGACAGAGAGGTGAGGGTGAGTACAGGGCCCATGGGGGAAGCACAGAGAGGTGGCCGGGATGCCAAGGCTCACCTGGACTCCACCGTCCTCGTGAGGCGCTGCTTGGTGCTCAGGTACATGCGCTGGGCCACGTCTTCCATGGCCCACAACTTCAGGAAGAGGCTGAGATTCAGTACAGTCAGGATGAGCAGTCTGGATGAGGAAAGGGGATCCATTAGGGCTATGCATGGGGGCCACACACCTACGACTCGCCAGCCACACTCACATGAAGCTCATAGCCACCACAATCATGCCGATGTTCCATCGTTGTGGGCCCTTCCTGTCCAGGGAACCTGTGGGGAGGACATTGTTGACAGCTGTGTCATCTGTGCGTGTGTATATGACCAGAACCACAGGTAACCGTACACGCTTCTGCACCTGAGAGTCGATCCCGGTGGAGATCTGCCTCCACACCAAACTGCTTGCTGGCTTTAAAATGCTCCGGGACCGAGCGGCTGTAGGTCCTCCTACGGCGCCGCACGCCACCTGCCTTGCTGTCCCCACCCACCGGTGCCGACTCTGCCTCCTCCTCCAGTAGCTCCGCCTCTGCAAGGGTCACACTCTATTATGGCCATGAGCTGGGAGAACAGGGGGCACCCTGCTGGCCTCGCCATAGAGGCCCCCATGGCCCGCTGAAGGAGTTCCCCATGACGGCACTAAAGGAGCTACCGCGGCTCTGCTAAAGGAGGGCAGACACAGTTCACATTCTGCTCCAGTTTTTAGATGAATCTAGAACACTGCAATTCCAAATCTGGCCAAATACACAAATTTCCCAGAATACAAAATGCTAAACCCAGTAAATTTGATTTATTTTTATGAAGGATGTGAATTATGCTCTGTGCTTGAGGTTCAATTCCAGATTTTTCCAAAAACAGAGGAAAGCATAAGTGCTGTAGAGGGTGCTCAGAGCCCATCGGCATGGCTGTGCTGGACGTGGACACGCTTAGACGAGGCTCATTCCAGCCTGCCCACTTAGAGGCCCATTAGCAGCATCAGCAGTGGTCTAATGAGATCATGCACTCTGCTCCTGGGCCAGGAAGTGATGACACGGCAGCAGGGAAACAGGGCTAAGTAGGATGCCAAAAACACCATGGCAAAATGCACTTATGGAAGATATCATACAAGGGCATCTGGTAAATCTCATCATATACTGAAACTGACACAAAAAGCATTAAAGAAAAAAGGATGTAGTTAACATATCCAGTTTAACCTAATCAACACAGATAACTAGCACTATATACCAAAGGTCAAAACCCATCGAGTCTATTTCCAGCTACCTGGGTAGGGACTTCTGTTTAACCACAACTACCTGCAGCCAGGTCATACTGAGCTTCCATTTAACCAGAACTGACTACAGCCAGGTCACGCCAAGCTTCTGTCTGACCACGACTACCTATGGATGGATCACGCCAAGAGTCTGTATAACCTTTGGCCAGGTTATGCCAAGCTTCCATTTGACCATGACTACATACGGTCAGGTCACACCACAATCTTCTGTTCGAGTTCAACTACTCCCTAGGTCATCAAGCAAGTGCTCCACTGCCCTCTGTGGGCTGTTCATTGACATTTTCTCCTTGACCTGAAACCATCAGCTATAAAAATGTCATGTTGTTTAGGTTTCCCCCTCCTTGTTCCTCCAGGGGATTGAGAGGCTGGTTTCATGAAACCAGAAGAATAACATCCCATGTTTTAGTTTACCATCAGACAACAAAGACAAGAGCATGCACCGAGATGTCGGAAATAGTCCGCCAGGCCACTCCAGGAGTTCTTGGTAATGAAGGATTTGACCAAACCCCAGGGCTGTCTCTTGTACTTCACGTCTGTGTAGATCCTGAACACAAAGAGGCACATTGAGCACCATGGCAGAATCAGATGGGCGCTTGACCCTGAGAAACAGTACAGGAAGAAGGATGGCCAGGCAGGAGGGCAGGCAGACAGGCAGCTCACCTGAGGTGACATGCATGCTTGGAGTTGTGAGAGATGCAAAAACGGTTGTGTGTGTAGAAATAATCATGGTATGGAACATCATGGGTATAGACCTCAGCTTCCACTAGGTAGTGCTGTCCAACTTGCGCGTCCCTGTAGAGGGTCTGGGGAGGCGTGTGGCAGATATTGATCGATCAATCAATCGAACGATCTCAATCTCTCTCTCTCTCTCTCAAAATTCGTTCCTGTATACCTGGGTCTCCGTGGCTGTGGTGGACTTCCCTATCAGTGGATTATTGATGGTGATAATGTAGTTTAGTGTTCTTTTCATGTTACCAGAGGCATCCTTCTGCCAAGGTGTGAGGGTGATACCTGGAGACAGATGAAGGAGATGATGCTATTTACATTGTTTATGGGACGACTGGATAACATTGTGATCATTTCCAGGTGATCCTGCTCAACTGACAGGGCACAGACAGGAATTACCTGTCACCTTTCTGGCTTCCATGAACCTCCGGATGAAAGGAGAATCTGTAAAGAGCAGCTCAAACATCTTTTCTGCACTCAAGTGGAAGAGGCGGTTTATATACACTTTACCCTGGGCAGGGGCCGGACATGCAGACTCATCTGCAGAGACATTAAAGAGAAGGGGTTATTAAACGGGCCAGGGGGATGATTGAAGGGGGAAGACACTCGCGGGGTGGCATGATTGCTCACCATCTTCCACACTTTCTGAGCTGCTGCCCTCTGTGACATGGTCCTCATTATCATTAAGGTCCAGGGTTGTCTCAGGGCATTTGGACCCCCTTTCTGAGCCAGATCGATCCAGAGGAGAATGAGAACCTTTAGACCCCCTTTCAGGGGTGGTTTGGTCCAGAGGGGACTCCAGGCGCTTAGACGTCCTTTCCGGGGTGGTCCGGTCCAAAGGGGACTCCGGGCGTTTGGACCCCCTTTCCGGGGCAGTCCGGTCTAGAGGCAACTCCAAGCGTTTGGACACCCTTTCTGGGGCAGTCCGGTCCAGAGGCACCTCCAAGCGCTTGGACACCCTTTCTGGGGCAGTCCGGTCCAGAGGCACCTCCAAGCGTTTGGATGCCCTTTCTGGGGCAGTCCGGTCCAGAGGCACCTCCACACGTTTGGATGCCCTTTCCTGAGCACCCCGATCCAGAGGCAACTCAGAACGCTTGGACCCCCTTTCCAGTACACTCCGGTCAAACGGTGTATCTGAAGTCCGGTGGCGGGATGCAGGAGAACGTGAGCCCTCCTGTAAAAACACTTGGTAACATCAGTGTCAAACAGTCCAATTATATACCCTCAAATCCAACCACCACCTACTCTTTATGAGGGTGACTGGATGATTGGTCAGCCCACCACACTGAGCTTCTGATGCCACTCAAGCCCTTACTGTGCTCACGGAGCCCCCCCCAGGCAGAGATGATGACTGTAGCTCCTCTCCACTTGGGGAACTTCTACCCACTGATGGCAAACTGGTTGGCAGGATACGGAGGGAGGTGGGTCTCTCACGTCTCCCAGCATGCTCCTCTCCAGCTGCCCGTGCTGCCATGCTGAGAGAATGAAATGCCATTGAAGCTCCAGTAACAAACTGCCGATTGCCCATTTGCCTGGACAAAAGTACCGCATCCAGAAAATCTAATCCTGTGATATTTCAGAAACCCTCTACCACCCCTGTAGATAGTGATTACGAAGTTGGTCTGATTACTAATTACTAATTGTATAGGGTCATTCTACCTCAACCCAACAAATATTTGGTATCATCCATGCTCAACCATCTGAGAATTGAACCATTTTGTGGCATTTTGTTTGACCCTGGGCCAATATGAATAATCCAACATTTCTTGAGCCTACCTCATATAGTTTAGGAGTTACACTGACTTGAAATTCAATGAGATTTTTCCTTCGTTTGCAAAAATGCTTGGTTGCCCATTTTCAGATGCCTGTATCTTTGCAACGGTAACACCTAGGCACCTGACAAAAATATTCTAGGTTCCCTTTACAACATATAAAAAAATCAGAATGGTGTTTTGTGTTCTAAGGGTATTATTGACAATCTGAAGCTCAATAAAACCCCTAAAACAGAAAACACCATTTGAGTAAATGGAACCTAGAACTTTCATATGACCCAATGAAAGTGACAATATTTTTATAACCCCCTGAGATTCTGGGCCTCTTGACAGATTAGAGTAATAATGTTTTTTATCTTAAGTTGGGTACATGGGTACAAGTTGGGTAAATGAATACATATTTTGAATCAGGCCAAGACCTTTATATCCACAATTTTTTCAGGTGCCTAGGTGTTACTGTTGCAAAGATACAGGCATCCAAAAAAGGGAAGTTTTGGATTATTTATATTGGCTCAGGGTCAAACAAAATGCTGCAAAATTGTTCAAATCTGAGATGGTCAAGCTTAGATAATTTGTTGAGTTGAGCCAGAATTACCCTATTTTCTCGTCACCTCATGAATTACAACATTCCACACTACAGAAGAGGAAGACCAAGTATTACCTGGGCTCAATCATTTAAACATTGTAAAGAAACACATTCAGAAATGTTTTCAACATCCATCTTCACCCTGTAAAGGTCCCATAAGCAGCATAAAGAAAAGGAGTATGTTCACCTCGTCTGGTTCGTAGCCTCAGATACCAGAATGTTCTCCATGTCCTCGCGGCTCAGGCCCACGTCGCCTCCATAGTGCAGCAGGACCATGTGCCAGAGCTCAGGCTTGGTCAGGGGCTGAGGCCAGTGAGCAAAACACATACGAATGATTAACCAGATAATCCATTCTCTCAACACACACAAACGTAATCTTTAACAAGTATCTGCTTTAACCCAGAAATTCCAGCTCTCCTCCCTTCCTCCCTACCTAAACACTTCAACTAATTATTATGCTGACAACTAACTTTAACTTCAGAATTGTTAAATCTTCAAGCAACAAGTTAGGACTACAAGTGAGTGTTAAGTCCGACTCTCTCCCAAAAGTTGCTCGTAAACTCCCGAGAGTGGGCGCTGTAGGTGTGTTACCGTCAGGAAAAACACCGAAACTCAGTACCGAGCGTCCGTTTCCCTCAACCCCTCCCCTCTACACATTCACTATAATTGGTTTAAGGAGTTTATTTAGCATTCAAAATGATTAATTGTAGCAAGCGGCGAAACGGCCGTAATTGTTAAGCTGTGATCATGAAAACGGTGGACAGTTTGGGAGAAACAATTGCTGGCAGCGAAACGTACCGCGGATCCGCTGAAAAATTCTCCCAAAAGCGGAAGGTCAAACTTCACTGCGCTGCGCAAACGTTGGGTATATGCAGCGGGTGGTCAGAGATGGGGCAGGTGCAGCAGCGCGGCCGGTGGATTCCTGACGCGGTGTTTCAGGAAAACCGTGTTCACAACTTCAGAAACAAAGTAACCGGTGACGAAAATAGCAACACCCGCCCTACCGTCTCCACCAAGCAGGTGTCATAACAAAACCTCTGTGCGCAGCACAGGCTGACGCTCCCTCCAATCCGTATCGGAACGGCGCTTCCGCAGTGGCAGCACTCCCCGCCAGGACGTCGTCCACCTGCAGCCGTGAACGCGATAAACCTGCGCGCGTCAGGGGGGCTGGCACAAAGGTGCACCTTCGCTCCACCTACTGACACCCACACGCAGGCGCTGGGCGGGACAGCCCATGCAAACCTGCCGGATACCGCAGGTTGATCGGGACGCGCCCTGGAGGAACCGCCGGTGTACAAAGGGTGACGTGGCAGTGCATATGTGCCCGTAAATATTCCCGGCTGTATTAATGGTATTTATAGGGTTGTTTACCATGGCATAGTCCCCCGACATTCAACCCCTGGAGCATCGGTCCGCAGGGCGGACGTAGCCATAAACGCTGCACTGAGCCAGTTGAACTGCGGCCACAGTTATATTATGTAGTTCAACCATGAGACAAGGGCGGCTCTTCGCCTATCTACAGCTTTCTAATAACCTACTAAGAAAATCATTTGCATTTTGCGTTATCTCACGTAAATCAGGCACCGCGTACAAAGCATGTCAGACTGTGGCACTTTGACTCTGGCTTGTGACAATGCTATACTTTGTCCTGTAGTATTGGTGGGCTATGATATCGCCCTGAAGGTGTGAACACGTGCACACAGGTGAGCAGCAGCATGAAATATATGCAGTACATTAAGGACAGCCAGCCGTTTCCAACATAGGGAACACCCAAGAATTTATTCTGGTAGCTGGTTGCCAGACGTGTACCCTTTGACATCTGAGAGACTAAGACCGCACAGGCGTGATTCCTTCCTCTCCTTACCATGATGAGAAGAGAGGGGTTGATTAGTATGCTATATGAAGAGACTAAAAATACTGATTTCGGATTGGTTCCTGGCTTAAATGGCTTGTGTTGTGATTGGTCGATCACCTTGTCCAGAAGCATGTTCTGCCACATCCTGAAGATGCTTTGGAAGCTCTTCTCCCTCGATGAGAAGGATGTAAAAAATAACTATGGGGAGGACAAGAGACACATTGTCATGAAACTGCTGTCCACCTGATGGGGGTGGGGTTTATACTTTTTGTGTGTGTGCGTGTGGCTCAGCAGGTTAGGTTATTTGCTGTGTCTGTCATTGTAAGTTGGCCGGTTCGGATCTCAGGGCTGACAGAGTGATCTCCCCCCTCGGTCCTTGAGTAACTTCCAGTTGCCCCAGGGACTGTCTGATGCTGCTTCTTCAAAAATGCACATTGCCTTGGATAAAAAACACCTGCTAAATGGATGCAGTGTAGATGGGTGCATCTGTGTGTGTGCCCTGCTGCTACCTTTTCTGCCTCAGTGCAGATCTGGATGGCATTAGGGATGAAGATGGCCGTCTTCTCCCGGGACACGGCAGTGATGATTTTCAAGGGCACCTTCAGCTATGATGGAGAAGGCAAGAGGTCAGCAGAGGGACGGTGAGGCCCCTGATTCCAAGGCTGTCACTCTTCTCCATTCTTCTCCTCACCGTTGTGCCCCGAAAGACATTGGTATGAAAGCACAGCCAGCCCTCTGAGAGGTAGAGCCGCCCTTGGAGCAAGATGTCTCTCTGGAGAGCGCAGGCGCAGTCTGCATGGCACCCAGGTGGGGAGGGAGAGGCTGTGAGTGGAGTAATGCATGCAGTGCTTCAAGTGCAGCTGAACTGTGACTCTCTCTCTCACCCATTATGAGCATCTCAGACTCTGGCAGGTCTTTGAAGAGCTTCCTGAACTCCTCGCTCCGTTGTATGTAGCAGCTGGGTGGGGCTTGTGGGGAGATCAGGCACTGTACAGGGGCCACAGGTGGGTAAACAGCATGAAATACTTTACAATAAAATACTGAAGTTAAATGTGTTTGGGGGGGGGGGGTCATTGGCAATGTGACATGATTTTTCTGCAGGTTGGAAAACCAGCAGTGCTCGGACCTCAAGGACCGTGATTTGAATAACCCTGATATAGATGTTCCTGTGAAAAGTGTCACGAAGCGCCTGAATTTGGTTGTAATTCCATGATACTTCCACTAGATGGAGGCAGTCCATAGAGCAGGAATCAATGTAATTTGTATTAATTGCATTGGATTAATGTTCGATTGGATTGATAAGAGTTTAATGGGATCTGCTGTGTTCTTTGGGAGATGCAGGTCATGACACTATAACTTTGAGTGTATTGCAGGTTCCAACCTCAGCTTCCTCTGAGATGCCCTTGTCGTCACCCTGGCAATCATCGTCACTAACGGCATCAAGCCACATCCCCTACCGGGCTGGCTGGGTCGTCAGCCCAGGAGATGTTCTGATGAGATCTGGACCTTCTCAGGATGGAGGGAGATGGGTGGGTGGCAGCCCTGTCTCCAGCCTTAGAGGGACTTGATTACTGATAAGTGAGGCTGCTGATCATCGTCCATATAATCTTGGTAAAGCAGGAAGAAACATTGCAGCAAATAGCACTGTAGAAAACAGGTTAAGAAGCATACAGCAGATTCATACGTGGAAGTTATGTAGATATATACAGCACCGAATCAACTAAACTGTAAATGTTAAAGGTGATATTGTACATGCATAAAATGTCACGGACTACTACATTTTCATAACACGCAATGAATTATTTTGCAGACTGATAAAACACTAAAATATGTAGGTCCAAAACACGCAGTGAGACTATACTGTATGTTGTCGATCCATATCAAACAGTGAACTATAGTGTAAATACAGAAGACGAGTAAAAATATTCATACTGCAAAAAAGTGCAGCCTGCGACCTACCTGAGCCGGTGAAACCCCGAGAATCAGGTATGCGGTGCGGATCAGCTCACTCTGTGTTAGAAAGCGCTTCAAACGGCTTGCAAAACAGGTTTCGCTTACCGTGCCTGTGTCGGGAGGCGCATGTGTGGGAACCGGTTTATCCTGCCCGGGACCCTGGGGGACCATGCCCGCAGGCCGTCTTTCACCAGGGCAGAAATAAACCTCCGTGTGGAGGTTATAAAGACGAGGAGGAGTCCTTCAAGATTGGGTTTTACCTCATCCACCATTTGGGCTTTAAATTCCAATGAGTCAGTTACTTGCACATTAATGTGGTTTAACAGGCGTAAACAAAACGATGAAAAGACTTAAGGCTGATTATACTTCTGCGTAGATTCCGCACTGTAGGCAGCCGCGCTTCGCCCAGAAATGTAACTGCAGGCATCAGCTGGCTATGGTTAGAACATCCAGCCAGAGCCCTGTGTGTCATAAATGATTTATCCCTGACATAAATGTGCATTTTTACGGTTAGTAGGCCTATTGATACCTTGGATGGAGCACGATCGTTTTAACGCAAATTTAACCTGTAAGAGTGATAACACTTCCACATTTGTAGAGTAGTCCTTGTCGAGATACACACGTGTGGTCGAACAGTCTATGACCTGAAAACACTAAGTAAACGTAGCCGGTTATCCGCTTGAAATCCCAGTTTCTGACACAGAAAGTCCCAGTTTAATAGTAATGTCTTTAGTGTATGTTAAATATGTGTTAAATTATGTACTGTAGTATTATGCCACAACAGTCAGTATTGGTTTGGAAACTTAAATAGTGAAAGTGAGTGATTACTAATCACTACAGTAATTTATTGTCAGACTTTACCCAGATGTTACACTCTTTTCGCAGTTAGTGGGCACTTGGTGGGCAGTGGTGGCTTGATGGTTAGGGAAGCGCCCTTGTAATTCGAAAGATTGCAGGTGCAAGTCACCACTGAGGTTCCCTGAGCAAGGTACCGTCCCCAAGCACTGCTCCCCGGGCGCTGAATTAGCTGCCCCCTGCTATGTCACATATGGGTTAAATGCAGAGGACACATTTCGTTGTTGCGCACTCTGTGCTGTGCTGTGGTGTGTTAACAATGAATACTGGTCACCAAATTCTAGTTAGGGCTCTCTTTGACACAGAGACATCCAGAACCCTATACTTTGTACTCCAAGCACTTGCCATGCTGGTCTAACAGGGGCACTGTGCAGAATGAGCTCCCACTCCCATTGCTACAGCACAAACACTAACCTCTTTACTTTTACTAGCAGACTACAGCATTTGGCCATGGGTTCATGGCAGCCCCACTGAGATTCATCCTCAACACTGGCAACATCACATCCAGTGTCTGCCCATTTAGGGCCCCACTGACAGAATGTTGCCATACTGGATTGAAACCAGTTTCAGGCAGGCATTTATGCTATTTCTATGCATATAAGGCAAGGACCTGATTGAAGTTGCTTTTCAGACTGTGAAGGACAAAGGAGGAAAATCAGAGAGGAATGTGTCACACCCCTGGGCAGGACGAACCTGTGGCATCACACACACACACACATACAGAGTCACACGCAAATGCAGACACACACATACAGAGTCACACACAAATGCAGACACACACAAATACAAACACACAGAGACATACAGAAACAGACACAAAATCACACACAGTCACACACAAATACAGACACAAAAATACAGAAACATACTCACACACAGACACACAAATACAAACACAGTCACAAATACAGACACAAAAATACAGAAACATACTCACACACAGACACACAAATACAAACACAGTCACAAATACAGACACAAAAATACAGAAACATACTCACAGACATACAGATACACAAACACTGACACATAGACACAGACTAGGGCTGCTTCTCAATACCAAGAATGTAAAGACCGTACTTGTGGTCTTGGCAAGACCGGTCTTGCAAACTTGCTTTCCAAAACTGAACTTGTGGTCCAGTGAATCACGGGATTGGTCTTGTTTGGTGAGGATGCAACCGATGCATCCTTGATGTTTGTGGTGGAGCAAGACCAACATCCGGGGATTTTTACTGTCTTCTGTACTTCTATTCTTAGTATTGAACTGGCCTTCGGCAATGGAAGATGACGTAAAATGGGTACATGAGAACACAAGTACAATGAAGTACGCATATTGAGATTCATCCGAGCTATCTATATCTTCGTGAGGACTCTCCATTCATTTCTGTTGGAATAACCTTAACCCCTACCCAGCCTTAATCTTAACCGTAAGTAACCAAACAAAATGCAAAACTTTTGGCATTTTTAGTTTTTTGAGTTGTTAGATTTTTATAAAACCTTGTGGGGACTGAAAATGTCTCCACAAGGTCAAAATAAGTTTTCATCAGTGTGGGGACGTTTGGTCCTCACAGTGTAATGTACGTGATATCTCTGTCACACATGCGCACACAGACACCCAGAGCCGGCTCAGCACCATGTCGGAATGAGAATCAGCCGTCAGACAGCTGTTTATTTTATTGTTCAGGACTTAACACATGTACCACAAAAAGAGTAAACTATGGACTAAGCATGTGCTTCACACACGGCAAAAACACAGGACAGTACAATCAAGAATACAACCATGAGGAAACAAGTAGATTGCTGGCAGGGGGGAGGCCGCATTTGAGGCCTGTAATAAATAAACCACTCTATGGGCAACAGCAAAAATATCCAGGAAGGGGGTCTAAGTGGGGAGCCACACGTATGCACCCACACACGCACCCACACATACACGACACTGGAAAGGCTGAGGGCTCCCGACTCCACACGCATATGAGCAGCGACAAATGACAGATTCACTGGAACCGAAAACACACACACTCATGGAATGTGGCTGTGTGGCCAGACCGCTGCAGGGCCCCCGGGTGCTGGGGTCAGGGGGTGAGCCCACTCAGTCCTCCAGGCTGCGGAAGGCGTTCTGCATGTCTTCCAGGAGCTGGCCATAGTCCTGCTTGATTTTGGCCTCGCCATCCTTCACTGGGTCCTGCAGAGAAGCACGGGTGTCAGGACTCTCCTGCAAAGTGATGCCCCCCCATGCACATGTGGCCCAGGGCCTCACCTTGAACTTCATGGAGCTGATCCTGTAGAGGATCTCACTCATGTGCTCGCGAATCATGGCCCAGGTGATCTTACTGTCGCTCTGGGCCGTGCTCTCCACGGCGTGCCGCGCCATGTCATAGAAGGCAATCATGTTGGACAGCATGCCCACTGTCTTGTAGAAGGGGCAGAACCTGCCAGAAGGGGCCACAGTCAGTCCCTCAGTTTGGCACTGTTAGGTCGGCCCGCTCGGTTTGGCACCGTTAGGGTTGGGTCCCAACTCAGGCCGCTCACCTATCATACGGCGTATAGCCGTTCTGCTGCAGGAAGTCATCTTTGATCAGCTTGGCCACCTCCAGCGTGATCTTGTCCGTTTCTGCGAGGGAGGCCTGTTACCATGGAAGCGGGAACAGACAGGAAGGTGGGAACAGGTGCCATTAGAACGTCCCGCGAACCAGGCAACCTTTAGACCCACTGCCCCGCTCAAGTGACAGCCTGCCCCCACCTTGCCCACGAGCTGCACAATCTCAGCCAGGTCCTCCTCCTCCTGGAGGATCTCCTTGGCCTTGGTGCGCAACGGCACAAACTCGGCGAAGTGCTTGTCATAGTATTCATCCAGCGCTCGCGTGTACTTGCTGTAACTGATGAGCCAATTCACTGACGGGAAGTGCTTCCTCTGGGCCAGCTTCTTATCCAGACCCCAGAAGACCTACAGGGGGTGGCGGTGTGTGAAAATAGCGAGCAGGGCCTCGACCCCCCTCCACCCTAACTCTTCTATCTCTGTCTGTATAGGATTACCTGTACGATTCCCAGGGTAGCAGATGTCACAGGATCTGAAAAATCACCACCAGGGGGCGACACACTGGGAGGGGGCGAGACAGGAAGGCCTGGGTTACAGCAGGGCAGGGTTTGCCTCATACAAGCACCAAGAGTGCCACCTGCTGGCCAGAGTGTGTACTCACGCCCCCACGATGCTGACGCTGCCCTCTCGCTCAGGATTGCCCAGGCATTTCACCCGTCCTGCTCGCTCGTAGAAGGAGGCCAGCCGCGCCCCCAGGTAGGCGGGGTATCCACTGTCTGCAGAAAGTCAATGGGCACAAATAATCTCTATTAATGATCCAAGATTCAGCTGGAGTGCCATGGTGCTCCAATGGGGGGCGCACTCACCAGCAGGCATCTCTGCCAGACGACCCGAGATCTCCCTAAGGGCCTCGGCCCATCGCGAGGTGGAGTCAGCCATCATGCTGACGTTGTAACCCATGTCTCTGAAATATTCTGAGAGTGTGATTCCTGTGGATGGAGAACAGGGGGTATGACATCACTGCAGGACACAGGTCACTGCTGACACTCAGAGGTAAGATGGTGGAACTGCATGTATAGAGAAAGACTCTGAACAAATCCAGTGCCCCCCCCCCCCACTCTGCGATTTCGCTTTATATGATTTCAGTTACCCACAGTCAACCATGGTCCCGAAATATAAAATGGAAAATTCAAAAAAATTCATAAACTTTAAACTGCGTGCTGTTCTGAGGATCTGAAATCTTGCCTTGCTATCCTGCCTGGGACATGGATCATTCCTTTGTTTCCTATGCTTGTCCAGCATAACTTCGCCGTATACCTGCCCATTGGTCACTTAGCAGCCATCTTGGTTCTATTGACTGTCAAGGTATCGCAGTGCAGTATACTGTTACAATTGTTCCATTTTGTTAGTAATTATTGTTGTTAGTCTACTATTGTGCCTAGTTTATACATTTTAAAAATTTATCATAGGTACATGTGCAGGAAAAGACATAGTAATATTGAGTTTGGTACTATTTGTGGCTTTTGGCATCCACCGGGAGTCTGAACATTTTATATTCAATAAAAATGTACTTCATTGATCCCAAGGGGAAATTCAGTGGCATCACTGCTTCCTTGACAGGGAATTGAACCCAGGTCAGACTGATGAGGGAGCTGAATCCACAAAAGCCAGGATACACCTCCTCCCAACCTGATGGCACCAGACAGGCTGGTCAGTGCACTAATACTGTGACAATTTTGTGATCCCACGTCTCACGTCCCTTCCCACAGCATATTAACAGACATCTGATCGGCCAACAACACACTAATTCTGGATGAGCATTAATAATAATAATTTAATAATTGATACTTTATTGATCCCCGTGGGGAAATTGTCTTTTTACGCCTCTCTCAATTTGCTCTTTGTAGAATAAGCCGTCCGTGAAGGGCAGCCACCTGTTGGGGCACCCAGAGAGCTGGGGGTTAAGGGCCTTGCTCAAGGACCCACTGACGTGCTGAGACTGGGTTTGAACCGGTGACCTTCTGATTACAGGCACACAGGCTTAGCCCACTGAGCCACACACTGTGAATAATGCAGTACCTGTGTAGATAGAGGCCTCTCGGGCGGCCACAGGCATGTTGGAGGTGTTCGCCACCAGTGCCGTTCTCTTCATGATGCTCTCCACCTTCCCATCCACCTCCATGGTCAACTGTGGGGGGCGGGGCCATCATCAGTGAGCATCAGCCATGACATCTCTATGGTCCAATCAGCTTTGTTCATCGCAAACCCCCCCCCCACCCCACTGACCTCAGGGAAATCCCTGAGGACCTCTGACATCTCATTGCCACGCTCCCCGCAGCCCACGTAGATGATGACGTCACTGTTGGAGTACTTGGACAGGGACTGAGAGATCACAGTCTTGCCGCAGCCGAAGGCACCAGGGATCGCGGTGGTGCCACCCTGGACACACCTGTGACCCGTACACACAGCAGATTGGCCCATGTGATGTCAGCAGGACACACAGCACGGCCCGGAGACCAGCGAGGACACTCACGGGAAGAGGGCGTCCAGCACGCGCTGGCCTGTCAGCAGGGGGTGGTTGGCGGGTAGCTTCTCGGTGACCGGCCGCACCTGCCGCACTGGCCACACCTGCACCATGCTGAACTTCTCTTTGACGCCCTCGAACTCCAGCTCCAGCACCACGTCCTGCAGGGGCGGGAACATACACGCAACGTGGTGTAATGAGCAGACAGCACCCTCAGCAATAGGCAGGCAGGCGGGGGGGGGGGAGGACACTCACAGAGACGTCGTAGTTGCCTGGGGGGGCCAGATAGGTGACGGTGCCACGGTTGCGGGGAGGCAGCATGATCTTGTGCTTGATGAGCGAGTTCTCGAACACAGAGCCATAGATGTCGCCCCCGGTGATGTGGCTGCCCACCTGAGCATTAGAGAGAGTGGGAGAGATCACAGCAATGCTGGCATACCCCTATACACACCTCCCACTGCAAAGCCCAACCCCAAACCCATACCTGACCCAATGGGGGTCAGGGGGGAAAATCAGCAGCTGCTCCTGAAATGCCTTTACAACATGGATCAAAGACACAATACAGACAAAGAACTCAATGAAGGAATGAAGAACAGATTGACAAACACAAACAGACAGTGATGCAGAGAGACACAAACAGACAGACAGGCACAGACACACAGGCAGAGTGACAGACACACACACAGACAGAAGAAAACATAGACAGAGACACACACATACAGCAACAGAGACAAACACTGTCACAGACAGAGACACAGACATACAGCAGAGACAAACATACACAGACAGAGACACAGGCAGACACAGACAGAGACACAGGCAGACACAGACAGAGACACAGGCAGACACAGACAGAGACCAGAGGTGGAAAGTTTTGGTTCAGAAAGTACAAATCCAGACCAGGATTTTGTTTCAACCAACCAGGTCAGCGGAAAGAGTCACAGTCACAGAGTACTTAACTGGTTGGTTGAAACAAAATCTTGGTCTGGATTTGTACTTTCTGGACCTAAACTTTCCACCTCTGTCAGAGACACAGGCAGACAGGTCGCTTACCCGCAGGTTTTTGCTGGGGCTGAATTCCCACTTAATGTCTCGGTTCAGAGCCCCAATGTTCACGCCACGGGGGATGTAGATGCTCTTGGTCAGGTCATTAATGTCCTTCAGCGGGCGCTGGATGCCATCAAAGATGGAGCCCATGATTCCAGGCCCCAGCTCCACAGAGAGGGGCTTCCCTGTGCGGAGAACAGGGTCCCCCACCGACACGCCAGCTGGGTGGGGCTCAGGAAAAGGAGGTATGGGGCATGGAAGGCACTGGGAGAGCTCGGGTCAGGGTTATGTAACGCAAAGGATACAGGTCTCCTCGTACACCTGGATGGTGGCCATGTCCCCCTCCAACCGGATGATCTCCCCAACCAGTTCGCTGTGGCCCACACGTACCAGCTCGTACATGGCAGCCCCTGCCATGCTGGACGCTGTCACCACTGGGGGGGGACGACGACACAGAGGGACACGGGTGAGGCAGGTGACGCAGCATGAAGACGGAGTGGGGCGATACGGGAATAAGTACCAACCTGGTCCGGACACACCATGCACGTAGCCAAACTGGCCCTCGCGCTCCTCATCGCGGATCTTGGGCAGCTTAGACAGGTCCATCCTATGTCTGGGTGGGGTGGAGAGACATGCCAGGCA
The DNA here is from genome assembly GCA_026776725.1 of Gnathonemus echidnorhynchus. Classification (NCBI taxonomy): domain Eukaryota; kingdom Metazoa; phylum Chordata; class Actinopteri; order Osteoglossiformes; family Mormyridae; genus Gnathonemus; species Gnathonemus echidnorhynchus. Next base: position 24,520,204 of record JAODJU010000081.1, read on the forward strand.
TGAAGGGAGCAGCAAGTAAGGAGGCCACCTGCCAGAGGCAGGTTTGGGACACCCTCAAGGCCAATTCACACTTCATTGTTCCGAAAGCGATTTCAGTCGCTCACAGGCTGAGGTGATGTGAATTTGCCCTGGATGGTAAGTAGCCTACAATTTTTTTGTCTAGCAGTGATAATAATAATAAAATAACAACAACAACACTGGTATACAGTGATTTTGGTGCCAACAATGTCTGAACGGTTTTATATTAAGTTTATGTTGCTGATTAAGAATATGAGTTATCAGTTTTGCCAGATTGGCTCTAGTTTCTGAGATATTTAATAGTTAATTAATGCAACACGTTTGAAAAGCATTCAGAATTGCAAGAATGTTTTTATTTTAGCAAGTAAACAGTCCAACATCATACAAAAATAAATTTAAAATATCTAACAGTGACAGGAAAAAGTTATGATTTGATTAACACAATATTAATTAGTTATTAATTTTTATTAATGTAAATGCTTCAAAAAACGCTGTTTATGCGATTTCCATTTATGTGTGTCATCAGGACAATTATGACTCCAACTTCATATCCTGGTGGAACGTCTCGCCTTATTCCTCGCTGAAGTCTCCAAGGTTATCTGGAAATCTGTTTAAATGGCTATGGAGATAATATGAGCATAAAGTTGCACTAACTCCCAAATTTCTGAAGTTAGCAAGCATATCTTGCACCAGTTCTTCATAATTGTCTGCTCTGTGATTACACAAGTAGATCTGCACAACATGTACTCTCCACAGATGTACCAGAATACATCAGGATTGTTGATGCAGGCTCTTCTTGATGCTGTCTTAATAAGTATATAAATACATGTAAAAATTAAGACAGAACTTTTTGGGTACAAACTAAGACTGGGTTGACAAACTTATACTGTAGCCGACTTCTTTTCTCTGCAAATTCACAGTTGAATTCTGGCTTCAAAAAGTCGCTTTTATAGCATTGTGGGCCTACAAATTGAAATACAAAATAAGTATATGGGATATTTCATTAAAGAGTCAAAAGACAGACCAAAAGCTATTGCATTTGTTATCACACACAAGTCGCATTGGGGGAATGTATTATTTTCATGGATGTCCCATTAACTCAAAAAATTAGAACCAATTCAGTAAAAGTAATGGGATTTTTGAATTAAGCATCCTCAAAATACCCTAAATCCATTCAAAAAAATTTTTTTGTAGACCTGTGTAATCAATACTTTATTGATCCCTGTGGGGAAATTGCCTTTACAGAGTAAGCTGTCCGCGAAGGGCAGCCACCTGTTGGGGAGCCCAGGGAGCTGGGGACTAAGGGCCTTGCTCAAGGACCCGCAGACGTGCTGAAGCTGGGTTTGAACCAGTGACCTTCTGGGGTCCCAACTAATACTGTCGCAAGGATTTCAAAATACCCCGCTATGCCATGTTCTTAATACCACCCAATCCTATACTAACGACTTTAACACTGTTCATAAAAGTTTACCCATTTCACTTCACTGCTTGTATTTGTGCAGCACAGGCCGCAACCATCCGCATCCACAGCCAAATGTAGTATGAACACAAGCTGCCACGTGCATCCCAAAGAAGTGAAGCATGAACTAGACTTCGGATTTCTTGCAGATTTGGGTGCTGACAGAGGAACGCTGAGCCCTACCCGCAGTGATGCGGTCCAGGCTGTGGGCTGCAGCCAGGATTCACACAGCTCAGAACTTCCTTGTCTCACAGGAGACCCAGGTCTCCGCTTCCCTAAACTGCCCGTTCCACCAGCCATTCCCCTTCGGAGTGGGGTGACAGCGTGACTGATTAGTCAACAGGAGAGAAGCAAAGGTGCGCCGTCCCAAAGTAGCGCTGAGGAACACACTGAAAAGCAGAGTGACTCAGGGAGCTGGATTCCTGCAGCATGGTTCAGCAGGGAAGTAAAGAAACGTGACATTGGGATACGCATAAATTCAAAATGTCCAACATTCATGTCCAACAACTTTCAATGCAATGTCTCAGTTAATTTAGAATTAGGTGATCAGTGGTCATTGTTGACACAGCACAACACACAACAACAAAATGTGTCCTCTGCATTTAACCCATATGTGACATTGTGACATAGCAGGGGGCAGCTAATTCAGCACCCGGGGAGCAGGGCTTGGGGTCTGTACCTTGCTCAGGGTACCTCAGTGGTGCCTTGCTGGTCGGATTCGAACCAGCAATCTTTCAATTACAAGTGCGCTTCCCTAACCATTAAGCCACCACCGCCCCATTTAAGCAAAATATTCATGAGGACAGCTGCAATCGACACAGTGTCTACATAAAGCAGGTACAAAAAACACAGCTCAAGTTAGTTCAGTAAGAATCACACCGTGAATGTGGCACAAAAGGTGAAGCTTTGTGACAGTCCACATATTACAGTCCACAGTGCCACTACGTAAATGAACCGGCCATTTCCTCTCAGGGGACACTTCTGTACAGTGACACAGTGTCAGGCAAGATTGCGATGAGCTGTCATTATGGGAGTAATGGCTCAATCCCACCACACTTCCTCAAAAAACATTCTCAAGCTCCTATCTTGACTGTGAATCATGGAGAAGCCATGTGACACAGGTCATGTGACAGTAGGTGCAGCATTTCTGTAGCATTTACCTCTTTCCCATTCGTTAACATGCCCAGTCAGTCTGAGCAGGGGACACACATATGGGGGTGTAGTGGGTGTTCGTGGGGCCAAACGTGACATGGTATTAAGGGGCAGTGATAAAACAGCGCTGCTGATTAGCGGTCAGGATCAAGTACTCCTCCATCTATTGATCTTATTTTTCTTCATATTAGTAGTATTAATAATGACACCAAGGCACCAATGCATAAAGGTGTGTGCAATACTAAGTAGAATGACAACCCCAGATAATTTAATTCGTCACCCAAGAAACTCCTTCCGTGACACAGGCGTCTGCGCCCCCGCTTCACGTGACCGTCACGCGCGCTCCCCCGTATTGTCAGTAACAGCGTGACCATTCGGGTCCTATATTTTGACATCGTCACACATACCCCTTCATGATGATAACACAAACAGACCGCGATGGTGCGTAAAAAGCATAAAGACACGGCAGCATGACCGTGCAAAGTCAAAGTAATACCCAATTGCAGGGCCATATCAAAGCCATTTCCTGACTCCACTACATAACACGCAGACCTATCCATATATCAATGTATTCAATATTTAAAATGACTCACGGAGTAAAGCAAATTAATGTAAGGCATTGTGGTATTTGCAAAATTTTTTACTGAAATCAAAAATATTACTGTAAACCCAAAATAATGAATAGCAGCTGGTTTAAATGTAGAAATCGATGCTTAAATGAGATCCCAGGGCCGTCTGTGTCATTCAGCCCGAGACGCGGGCGAATGCGGTTAAAATACTCGCCAGTTGTAACTCTTACCTGATTATATACAATTTAGAAATACACGATTTAAAGCACTAACACAGCACCATCGTGAGCAGACGAACGGACAGATTACCTTTGAAGCGAAGGAGTTCGAACAGCTTTTGCCTTCGTCGGCTGGAGAAGCGCTGCGATGCGGCTGCGACGGGAAAGAAGCAGTCAGCTGATCTCATCCAGCGCAGGGTTTACGGAACGGAATACGGCGGAAAGAGGCGGAAAGAGGCGGAAACCTACGAAAGGCGGCGCCATTTCGGCTCCTCCGAATCCCTCAAGAAGAGCTGATTATTCACTCCCCGACCTTACCGTCCTGAGAATTACCACAGGATCCTCTGCGTTTATTGGTGAAAAGGACAACGAGACTGCCGGTTGTTTTAGTCTTAAGTTGTTCTGACCTCAAAGGAAATTCATAAACCTAGAGCGCTAATGTGTAAACCTAATTTTACAGTGCTCCATGTTAGTACAGATTCCATGTTTGCTCGCATGTTAGAGACCTTTGAATAGCAAAGTCTATAACGTATCCAATACTGAGAAGTATAAATAATATCTTCTTCTTGTACTGTGTGTATGTCCCCGATGTTGTCGTGAATATTGTGGGTTACTTTGTTATTGTTTTTAAAATGAACTTCTATAAGACCTGTGGCCTGTACTACGAAGCGGGGTAACTGGCTTATCGGGGTAACTTTGCGAGTAACTTGATGACGTGTGGTGTAACTTCACGATTAGGGTGACCACCTAATCCATGTCAGGAGGGACGCTATGAACTACTTCAGCTTTTACGAATTACTTTAAAGTTGAAA
>JAODJU010000081.1:24524531-24544344 GCA_026776725.1 Gnathonemus echidnorhynchus
CAGACTACCTTAAATCTGGCAAGTTATCTGGCTAAGCAAGTAATCCTGCTTTGTGAAACAGGCCCCTGTACTACGAAGCGGGGTTACTGGCTTATCGGGCTAACTTGTCGGATTTAAGGTAGTCTGGGCAAAATGTAAGTAAACGAATATGAAGTCCATTTAAACTTATGGAATATTATTTAGCATTATGTAATGTAGAATATAAGTATTATATTATTAAAAAGTATGCCAAATATCCATGATGTAATCATTGCAATGTAAACATTATAATGTAATGAACACCATGTAATCAATTGAGTATATATTTGCACCTTGTATTAGTCTAAGTTTTTTGTTAGCTACTTTATGTTAGTTCTGAATTTATGAATATTTTATCACTATGTTAAAGGACAAATATATTATCAACCCTCTAGTTAGTCAATGTGCAACAAGCTGAAGCTGCCAAGGTTTACTGCTGAAGGAAAGGATTCGCCTGAGTTCACCAGAAGTTCACGGCTGAGCATCCAAGTGGAGATGGTCGCGCCACCATTATGCTCGGCCAAGGGACCAAATAGTAAAAGAAATGATGGACTAACTTATCACCTAGGGGTGGGGATTAAGGGAAAAAACAATTATTGTGAATGGTTGAAGGAATGATGATGCTCAAGTGACGAGATATTGTTAAATGACAAGAACTTGTCTGGCCTTGGTTGTAACTTCATTGTTTCAATAAAGACTGAATTTGGATCTACACCAGCGGTTTCTTACTTATGATTTGGCGGAGAAGGAAAAACCACAACAAACTGTGGTACCTTAAATCCGACATTGCCCCGATAAGCCAGTATAACCCCGCTTCATAGTACAGGCCAATGAACAGGTGGCTTCTCATTTCGGCAGGTCCTCCGTTATCCATAAAGGACAAACTCTGTAACTGAACTTTAAATATCTCCTTGTTCTCCTTCTCACTAGAGGCATAGGGACAGGATCGACAAGGCAGGCAACTGCCTGGGGCCCCCGAGCTGGAATACTAGATTGCATCGACAAATCTGCGTTATATGTGTATTGTTTTAACAGTAAAGTGAAAATAAATTAATCGTGTTTAATAAATTCTCTTTGGTGATATTATTAATCTAGAGACTTCACGCTAAAATAATGGTAATAAATTTTATCATGCCGGGTGGGGTGCGTTAAAGTGCCCCTTGGAGTTTTTTGTTTTTTTGCCTAGCGCCCCTGGAATCGCCGCGCTACAAGTGCGATTACTCCGAAGTCTAGGAGGTGAAGGCGGACACGGGGGATATGTTTCTGCCGGCCGACTCTCATCGCAGAGCCCAAATGGCCGCACATCTTCTACTTTACTTTCATGATTACGAAACACGTATGCAGGAGGACAGGGGTTTGTGTCGTTGTTGCCCGTTGTTTCATTAAACGACTTCGTTCCAAAAATCAGTGTGTAATGGTTTGCCTCGCCCCGCAAAAAGCACCCTAATTCGCATTACTGTAGAGATGTAACATTTTAAAAATCACCCCCTTTTCATTGTGCTTCCAAGCAGTATGGTCACGTTGTAATGGAATAATAACTACATATCAATACTATCACAGACACATTACGCATTCATGAGCCGGGTAAGCGGTCTTGGTGCGCGATTTATTTTCGCTTTTAACACGATCCTTCAATGAGACGGACCTCGTAGGGTCACGTGACGCCGTGACGTACGCGCAAAAGTGTTGCGTACAAAATTATTAATTTTATTTTTATATATATTTTAATATGCACGTCATGATGCATAGCAAATACGCGCACTGTTCATACGCGGCAATCGTGAAAGTAGACGCCCGTTCCGAAGCGCACGACCCGACCAGCCGGTGTCAAAGGTCACGGCCCCGTGTGTGGAGAATTAAATGTTTATTTTCCGCGCGGTTGCCCGTTTTTTTCCCGACCCGCTCATTGTCGCGTCGGTCCGGCTTCTCGCCGTCCCTCGGGTTTTGTTCTCCACACGTTTTCGGGGTACCGCTGCGTCGGCGCCGGCCCGGGGTCAGAGTTGACGGGGCGGCCCGGGCCGCGGAGGCAGTGCGGCGGCCCGTCCATGTGGAGCTGCAGCGGGAGGCGCCCGGAGCCCGGACTCACTCTGCACTTGAGCGCTCGCACCGACCGCTTCGCACCGCAGCATAGGGAGCCGCGACTCGCCCCGCTACGACATGAAAGGGTGAGTAACGCGGCCGCGGTGGCGCTCGGCGGAGGGACGATTCTTTAATTCCCGTTTTTCCGGGCGGGTGGGGGAGGCAGCAGAGGACTCAGTGCGGCGGCGCTGGAGGACGGAATCTGCCGAAGGCAGCAGCCTCATGCCTACGCTCCGCGGTGCGGCGCTCCGTTCGGCCCTGTGGCTCTAAGCCGTGCTGGATGGCGGGGTCGCGGCGGGCGGCCTTTCGCCCACCGGCCGCCTAACCTGCCCGGCTCGCTCCCCTTTGTGCTCCGCCGCTTCTACGGGGGTCCTGCAGGCCGGCTGGTCGCGATAGCGAATACGCGTGGCCGGGTCGCCATGTGCCGTTCGAACACTGTAACGTCGCTCTGTCTGGGGGGGACACTGCCGGGGAAGGTTTAAAGAGTTGAAAGTGCGTGTGCGGCCGCTGCATGTTCCCCGAACCGATAGTCCGGCCCAGGAGAACACGTGGAGTAAGAGGGCGCCATCGCACCGCGGCTTGGCTGCTGAAAAAACAATTAACCCGGTAACCTTAAAATCCAAACTATCACTTTCTAAAGGCGGTAAACTGTGAAAGGAGGTCATTTCCGCATAGGGGTAAACGGTTCCAGAGCTAGATGACCTGTGATTTTCAGCTGTCCATTTTGGGGGAAGGGGGGCGTTTACTGTAGTCATTTGCCCTAAAAATAATCTCTGTGCTCCCGCGCCGTGGCCCCGCCGACCGTGCGCTAAGGACAGCTGTCATTTCGCACCATCTGCAGCTCCACGAATGCTGCGTCCAAAACGGGTTTGCTGCTGGTAACGTGATATACAGGTCAGTGTGATAACCCAGCACATCCTACTCTGGCAACCGCCTCCCCAACGTGGTGCCGGTCGGTCCTCGAGCTGCCTCCTTTCATGCTGGTTGAGCGGTACAGTTCTGTTTCAGCAGCCGGATCGAGCTGGGCGATGTGACGCCCCACAACATCAAGCAGCTCAAGCGGCTCAACCAGGTCATCTTCCCTGTCAGCTACAACGACAAGTTCTACAAGGATGTGCTGGAGGTGGGCGAGCTTGCCAAGCTCGGTGAGTCCCGGCCATCCCCTGGCCTCCATCCAGGCAAAATGCATCATCCCATTCTGCCAAGATGTCCTGGTTGACCTCTGAACTCTGTGTGACAGCCTACTTCAATGACATTGCGGTGGGAGCAGTGTGTTGTCGTGTGGACCATTCTCAGAACCAGAAGCGGCTCTACATCATGACCCTGGGCTGTCTTGCCCCCTACCGCCGCCTGGGTATAGGTAGGTGTTCGGGGAGAGGACAGATGACTTCAGGGTTACCGTTCTCCCTTTGAAGTCGTGGGATTGGATGGGGTCATGCTTCAGAGATTACTGTCCTCCCTGTGAAGCTGTGTGATTGGATTGGGTCATGCTTACTGCCAATGCCTGAGAAGCATTGCTTTTCTACAGGAACGAAGATGCTGAACCATGTACTGAACATCTGCGAGAAGGATGGCACCTTCGACAACATCTATCTGTAAGAAGCTTCTGGAGGCTTGGACCTCAAAGCTGCTCTGCAGATGTTACCTGACATTATCCCCGGTGGGATGTACATTTTTTTAAAACAGTCACCGTAAACAGATTGGTATCTGGCTGATAGAGGAACTGCAGGCGCATCTGTGGATTGCAGTGTGTTAATTATGGGGCCTGAGCAGAGCTTCAGAGTTTGGGCCTTCCGTCAGCTCAGTGGTGGACTCTGCTTTTTTAATCTTCTTAACCATACAGTAACAAAGTCAAAATGTTGATAGTTTGAGCCCTTGAAGCCACTCTAGTGTCAGATTGTTCCCTGTACATTAAAATAATCTGAGAGCTTGATAAATTTACGAAAAGCTTCTAACACCTTTGGGATGTCCCTTCCATGTCCAGTCCCCTCAGTAACGAGGCTGACCTAGTCTTACACTCTCTCCACAGTCACGTCCAGATCAGCAACGAGTCGGCGATCGACTTCTACCGGAAGTTTGGCTTTGAGATTATCGAGACGAAAAAGAACTACTACAAGAGAATAGAGCCTGCTGATGCTCATGTCCTGCAGAAGAACCTGACTGGCCAGCCAATGCCCTCTGGAGGGGACCTGCAGAAGGCTAACTAAAGTGTGGCGTGGCGCCACGCTCCATGCCGCCGACACGGCACTGCTGCGCCCACCCCAAAAGGAACAGTGACCGGTGCCCAACGGGCCGGACGCGACAGCTCGGATGATCATTTACCACTTTCCAATGGACATGCAACAGAAAAAATACTCAGAAAAATGGTTACATTCTATTTTGCAGAAAAGGAGTCCTTATAAATGTTGGGGTTACATTTAATTTCTTTTTTTTCCATGTAGAGATTTGAGAATCCAGAAGTGCTCCAGAGGGAAGGATTAAAGACTGCTTCTCCTCTCATGCGGTGAAGGTTTTCCAGTTTCGGTTTTTGCGAAGCGCATTTCTTTAGTTATCAAAGGGGGTCATGTTGCAGTTAGGGAATCAAAACTAAGGCCCTTGCTTCTGTCTTGTGACCTCAGAGCCGTACTTGGCATGCCGAGCCGCCCATTCCCCCCTCCCCCGCCCATGGCAATCAAGGGACAGTCAGACCCGGTCCTTGTCTTTATCACACGGGTTTCTGCTCTGGTGCAGTGTCTGGCTGCTGGCCGCATTTGTGGACTGCGCCTCTTGTGTGCAGATGGGGATGTTGCTGGTGGAGGGTCTGTGTTCAGTTGAGCAGAGTATCCGTGTCCCTATGGCTGGGCGCCCTGCACTTTTACTTTCTGAATGTTTTTCTTGATTTGTTATTTAATTGCCCCTGAAATTTGGACCTTGAGTTGTTTTTGGGGGTTTTCCTGGGTGTAATTTAGTTCTGACAGGGTTAGGTCTTTAGAAATGTGAAGTGTAGCAGGACACCAGCGCCCTCTGCTGCCCTGTGATGTGTGCAGACGAGACTGGGACCGTCACTGACCGGTGACCCACATCTGCAGTCGCTGATTGGATAGTTGCACAAACGCCTGGCAATGCTCATGTTGATGGACCCGCGCAGGCTCTGAAGATTCACGGTACGCTTGATTAACATTGGTCGGCTGAGTCCCAGTCAAAAATTGGCCACAATTTAAGGTCAGTGAAATAGGCAGATTTGGTTTGATTCTGCAGTTCTGGGCGTGCTTGGCTCATTATGGCAGGTTGCACAGCCAGCCCCGGTTCTCAGCGCCCATTCAACTGTAGGTGTGTGAACCCCATTGCATCTGATTGGAGAACCAGTTTGGCTCAAGCCAAGCCCAAGAGAACCCAAACCTTTAGCACATCTGAACTGGGTTCTCACCCTTCCTGCTGTAAGGAAAGCATGGGATACATTATCTTTCTTTTCTTTGAAGAATTTTATCTTTTTCTGGAGCTCTATATTAAGACTTTTTAACCTCTAAATAAAAGAGTACTATTTGCATTACATCACATGATCTTGTGTTTTTTTCCTTTTGGGTAACGGGTTGCATGTGAACACGCTCAATGAGTGATTGGCAGTAGTGTCAATGTCTAGAAGGTGACAGGCCTGAAACTCTGCTGCTGGTCTTTGCGCTCATCCATGTTTCAGCCACTTACACAGTATACAGTCAATACTGGTCTGCGTGCTACTCCGACTGCAACTCCAACTGCATACAGTGACCACAGCTTAGAACAGGGGTCTCCAACTCCTTTCCTGGAGAGCTAACATCCAGTAGGTTTTCTATCCTACCTGGCTTCTGATGAGCCACAGCTGTTCTCAGGTAAATACCAGGAATAGGTGTGGCTCATCAGAAGCCAAGTGGGACAGAAAACCTACTGAATAGTAGCTCTCCAGGACCGGCATTGGAGACCCCTGGCTTAGAAGCTGCTGGATCTTGTGATTTAAACAGTCTTGGAATTTCTGTTAAGTGTGCTCTCTCTGAAGTGTCTGGACACATCTACTATGAGCCTTGCAGAGTTTTAATGTCTTCAGTAGGCTTGTCTTTCATTACACAGCTTCAACAAGGCTGTCCTGCAGTGCTACGTAAAGAGGGTTTATTTACAGGTGTTGCACAGTTTGTACAGCCAATGAATGCTTCAGAAGAGAACAGCTCTCAGGCACAGCCTGACTTGACAAATTTAAATTTGATACGTTTTAATATATAAAATAACCTTGCACAGTGTGGTTGGTATGACAGCATTTTTCCATTTAATATATATTCTGTCCATACTTTTTTTTTCCTTAAATGGTTTTGTTAGACTGGCTCTGCCCTAGCGATTTACTTTAGTACGTTCCCCTTTAAAAATAACATGGATGTTAATTCTAAAACACTTCCTCTAAATCTCAACCCATCCTTTTTATCCCATCCTTCTTGTTGAAAGGTCTGCCCCGCACTGCGTACATTGGTGGATGGCTGTGGAAATACAGGAAAAGCTGTTAATCTATTGGTGAACTAGGACGTCGATCATATACGTCATGTTTAAATATTCGTAGTTCGTGCGAGGCCGCAGCTTGCGGTTTCATTGGATGTTTACGACCGTTCCCCGATCAGGATTGGTCATTTCCCTGTTATCCCGCCTTCTTTTTCTCATCGCAGGAATCGATGTAGGTTGAGCGAAGAGTTGATTTCCAAGGAAAACCAAAGTTTTGACAGGGACGTGGTCGTGAAAATGGGGAGTCTGCAGGTTAGTAGCCCATTTGCACCCTGTTACTCGGCTGTGCGCGCAGTTCCGCCCGGTGCTTCGTCTCCATGCGCGGTCTGCTCTGCCAGTCCCGTCTTTTGTGTATTTGTTCGCCGACCTGGGAACCGCTGCGGCGGAGGGTTAGGGTTAGGGATGCAGCGCCTCTGGGAGGCGGACATTTCGCGGCTGTGGTCATCGGGTTGACGGGGGGCTGCTGCCCTGCCATCTCCGCGGGGCCGTCTGTGTCTCCAGGCACCCCGCACTGTAACATATATGAGCATAAATGACCGCGTCGTTTTCCACGGCAGACGCTTTAATACCTGCATGAAAGCGTCCCGGACTCTAAGGCTGCAGAGAGCAAGCGGTTGCCTGGCTTGCTGTCAGTCACAGGGTGTGCGATCAGAGCCGTTACCACGCAGTGCCTCAGCGGTCAGGATCTGCCTCTGTGTGTTTATGGTCATGATCAGGAAAATTGGCCATTGTGTGTGGTCATGGTCATAGTTCAGCGAGTTAAGCTCTGGTCAGCTAAATCTAATCTATGTGGTGTGCATGTCAAATCAGCTCTGCTTTAAAACGCTTAACTTATTGGGTGCAGTATTAATATGTGAGACGGAGAAGGCAGTATTCAGACACCTGGGCAGTGCAGCGTGAGGTCAAAGAGCCTGAGGCAGCTGGAAAGTGAAATATGAAGATGTAATTGACGTTTTCTCCTGTCCCCATGTCCCCCTGTCCCCTGCTGTTTCTCCGTAGCTGTGTTTAGGTCCAGATCTGGTGGGATCTATCCAATCCTCATTCTGAGTGGGTGTAGTGGCCATGACGTAAGCATTTTCATCCCCTCTGGAGTGACCTGTGGATGAACGGTGAGTCTGGGCATGGAGGACAGCTGTCCGTATCATGTGTATGATTGGGGGGATGAAATGGGGTCAGTGCACAGAAGTCTGACATGTGCCGGGCTCCCCAATCTCTCCTTTGGCTCCATATTCCCCCACTTCATGCTTAACAGAATGTGAATGCTTTCTCTGGTAGCCTTGTGAGTACTTGTGAATGATGTGTATCATGCAGACGGACAGTGTGTATCAGGATGCCAGAGATGACAGAGAATGCGAGCCGTCCTCACAAGCCCCAGAGGTGAGTGGTTTCTCTCCTGTAACCAAGGGCTGAATAGCTTTGTCAGCACCGGTTTAGTGAAGATGGGGCCCAGCTTCTCTAAAACATTCTGCCTAGTTTGTGCTCTAGTGGAGTGAACTGGGAGGACAGTGCTGATGTAACGATCCGTGTGTTAGTGAAGGAGCTATGCTATCATAACAGTGCTGAGAAGACATGTTGTGTTTCTCTGCTTACAGGAAGAAAAACAAGGAAACGCACAATGCTGGTAAGTATCACACTGAACAGTGTTAGTCATTATGAGAAGAGGGAGGAGCCCTGGGGGTGTGTGAGCCGATGGGGGAGGAGCCCTGGGGGTGTGTGAGCCGATGGGGGAGGAGCCCTGGGGGTGTGGGAGACGGCAAGGGAGGAACTGTGGGGATTTTGTGGTATTGGGGTGGCGATGATGTATTTTCTCTTTGGCCTGCAGTGGAGAGACATCGTAAGAAAAAGATCAACGCTGGCATTAACCGCATTGGCGAGCTCCTCCCCTGCTCCCAAGCCCTGAAACAGGTAAGGCAGTGCCTCCATCTCATGGGCAGTGGAGGTTTAATGGTTAGAGAAGCGCACTCGTAATTGAAAAATTTATTTGAATCCCCAACCAACAAGGCACCACTGAGGTACCCTGAGCAAGGTACTGCCCCCAAGCACTGCTCCTCTGAATTAGCTGCCTCCTGCTATGTCACAACGTTACGTATGGGTTAAATGCAGAGAACACATTTCGTTGTTGTGCACTGTGTGTTGTGGTGTGTCAACAATGACCACTGATCACTAAATTCGAAATTTAATTCTAAAATTCTCTTCTAATACTGGTACCCAAGGGTGAGTCCACTATAGGGCTGGTACCCAGTCCGATTCCCTTGTGTCTGCCCCTGACCCGAACGCTGGTACCCAAAGGTGACCTTAATGCAGGGCCGGTACCCAGGGTGACTCGTATATGTCTGCATCTGCTGCAGAGTAAGAACATGATTCTGGACCAGGCCTATCGCTACATCACAGAACTGAAGCAGCAGAATGACACACTTCTACTCAATGGTGGAGACAAGGTGCAAGGTATGTCCACATCTCAGTGCGTCTAGGTCTTCTGGAAAGCTCTCCATGTCGGAAGGCAGCGGGGATATGTCACCTGGGGCCCCCTAGGCCACGCCTGGGTGCTTTTTTTAATCTGTAGGCTTCATAAAATCTGCATGATTTCTGAAGCGGCTCTTCTGTTGGTGGTTTAATCCCGTATGGTATGGTGTTGTGCTGTGAATGCTAAGTTCACATTGCATGATATTAGCTTCAATTTTCCGGCTCGCCAACAGTTTTTGGAGCCAACAAAAGTCCTCATCGTGGGAAAATCAGTACTTAATCGCTGTTTCTGAACTGTTCAGATATGCGACCCACAGAGTCGTCGATGCATCGTTGACATGCGTCAGATATCTAGCAGGCTAAATTTCAGGACCTGCTGGTGACTCCAAATCCTGTGGCATGCAAAGTCTTCTAGCCTGGCTGTGACTAGCAGTGAATGCAGTGATGAGCTACAGCCAATCAGAGCAAAAGACATGAGTGAGGGGAAACCTGGGAGAGGTCTTTAAAAAGTTGCAAAAAGTTCAGTTTGTTTATTAACTGTTCTTAGTGTTCTAGGAAGAGGTATTCAGTAAATGTTTACGGTTATGACTACCATTATTTGTGGCTTGAGATATATTGCCAGTCAAAAGTGTTTGCACACACTAAGATTCTCTATATTTGCATGTTACTTACTTGACTCGACTCAATATTCTTTGCTTATGAATAAATTTACAGTATCTTCATCATTTGAGTGCCGTTATAAGAAAATGTCATATCTTTGATTCATCAGAGTAACCTCCTCTAGCAGTTATAACTGCAGAGCAAATCTGAGGCATTCTTTCTCCATGGACATTAAATCCTATTCTCTAAGCTCCTTCCAATGCTCCTAGATCATTGTCCACAGGTGTGATGCACTAGTTGGCTGCTTCGCCTTGACCTTTCTGTCCAGGGGTCTGTTTCCCAAACAACGACGGAAGTTAGCATTAACGATGCATCGTACTATGGTAGTTCAAACTAACTAACATTCGAAGTTTTCCCAAAACCATCGTACCACAGTAGTTCAAACCACATTAGTTAGTTGGGACTTCCGTAGTTCGAAGTACAATGGTTCCAGCGCCGATTGGTTAGACTCACAGCGAGTCGTGCGCAACAACTAACAAACATGTAATATCGTATAAATATATAATAATCACACACACACACACACACACATATACATATACATATAAAAAAAAAATGTTCTTCCTCACCCTCCGCGGGTGGTCTCGTCCTTTTTCAAGCTTGGGCCTCTACCAGAGGCCTGGGAGCTTGAGGATTCTGCGCAGTATCTTAGCTGTTCCTAGTACTGCACTTTTCTGGAGTGAGATGTCTGATGTTTTTCCTGGGATCCGCTTTAGCCACTCCTCCTGTTTGGGGGTTACTGCCCCGAGTGCCCCGATGACCACGGGCACCACCAATGCCTTCACTCTCCAGGTTTCTCAAGTTCTTCTTTGAGGCCCTGGTATTTCTCTAGTTTCTCGTGTTCCTTTTTCCTGATATATATATATATATGTCATCAATTTATTGTGTCAGTCACATAACACCAATAATATGAAAAATAGCAATCGCGCCAAAATAATGCGATGCTTCTTGGAGTGGTAAACGGATAAACAGAAGAACTTTTAGCTATGACACTGCAGTTTGTGAAAGACGCTCCATCTGTAATTACGTTGATTGCAGTTCATTGTGTTTCAGTCACACTACGAACACTTAGCTACAGCTTGAGAGCTGTAGTTCGAACTACGCAACTTAATGACAGTGTTTGCGAATGTTTGTTCGAACTATGGTTTCGGGAAACACCTGCGTCGTACTTCCATAGTTCGAACCACGCAAGTTGCTAACGTAGTTAGCAGCTATGGTTTTGGGGTTTTATTTGACTTATATTTTCATTTATAGTTGTTCACTTACCTTATGGTCCCCATATGGGAAAACTCTATTTTATAAAAATCCGTGACCACAGCGAAAAAACTAAAAATGCAAAGACTCTTGTATTTTGTTTGTTTTACTTATGGTTATGGTTAGGGCTGGGTAGGGGTTAAGATTGTCATAGTTAGCATTAGCATTTTTCCCATAGAAATGATAGAGCGGTCCCCAAAAAGATATGATTGCACGACTGTGTGTGTGTGAGAATATATATATCATACTAAAGATGTGTGACCCCCTATTGCTGATCAGTCATGTAGTGTATAAACTATGACAGTACAATGATGTGACGACTCAGATTAACTTCTTTGGGATCCTCTGGGTCCCTAGGCTGTAGCCTGGTATAGGCTATGTATTAATTGGCCCTGCACAACAAGGTACTTACCCCATGCTTTAAGTCCGTCTGTCCATCTGTCTGTCCACTGCAGCGGAGGAGATCCGGAGGCTTCGGCGCCAGCTGGACGAGCTCCGCAAGGAAAGTGCCCACTACATGGAGCTGCTGAAGGCCAATGGCATCAACTTTCTGGATGACCCCACAGTGCACTGGAAAGGCAGGCTGGGCCGCACCCGGCTCTCCAAGGTCACCCCAGCGCACTTGGTCCCCGAGGGCATAATTGTCTACTCCAATGGGAACGTACTTTGCCCCGCAGGGGAGGATCCGGCTGCCTCCAGCCAGAACACAGGGAAACGGTCTGGTGACATCATAGCCAACCAGCCTGCATGCAGTGTGGCACCTGCATCCAGGACCAAATTCTGCTTACAGGACCCCCCGGCCTCTCCTGCGGCCCAGCTCGTGCCTGTTCCAGGTCTCGTGGCTGTGGAACAACATGCAAGTGACCCTCATGTCATCTCCAAGCTGCCCGGTGCAGTGTCCTACATCGCCGTCCCGGCAGTCTGCCCCCTGTCGGCAACTAGCTTGGCCACACCCCAGCCCTCGATCTCCACAGCAACGCATGGCTCTGCACCCCGGGTCACTCTCCCTCTGGGGCCCCTCACAGTCCCCACCCTGCCCTCAGCTCTTGGTTCCACGCCCCAGTCTCAGGAGTCAGCCCTGAGGACTCTGGCCTTGGACTCTTCTGCTGGAGTTGCCCCGGAACAGGGCCCCCGATCACTCAGCACGGTTACCCTCCCCCAGAGTGTTGGAGACAGCCATGCACTCAGGATTGGCAGCACGGGAAGCACGCAAACCACGTGGACAACACTGCAGCTGGGCCCAAATAGTGTGCAGCCTTTCTGTCATGCCATAGTCAGCACTGCCTCTCCCACACAAACTTGCAACAGTACTGCACAGAGCCTGCAGGGGGCACTCATGTCTTCTACTGGCTCTGTTACCTCCATTCAGCCTGTGCTGGCACAAGCCCAGGTCCAGAGTCCCCCTCCTGTACTGGGCCCCCCTCAGGTCACAGTCCAAACCTCCATGCAGGTCCCGCTACCGCCCCCTGTTCACGTCCCTCTGCAGAGCACTGCACAGGCCCCACTCCAGGCCACACCCACAGTTCTGCCCCTGCTGCAGACCATGCAGGTGTTGCAGATGCGGAGCAGCATAGCGCCTCCTGCTCCCCAAACCTCCAGTAACACCAAAGTGGTCATCCTCCAGCCAACCAATCCACCTGCACCACAGGCAGTGATCAGGGAAGGCTTAGCCAATCAGTCATCTTGCCAGCACATTGTCATCATTCAGGCAAATAATCAGAACTCCCTACAACAGAACCCCAGTGTGAATGGGGCCCCGGTCGCAGTTCCTCTAACACAGCAGATTGTTACGTCCAGCTGTCCGGCTTCCACTACTAATGTGCACACGGTTGGCGGAAAGCATCTGGTGCACATTCTGCCACGACCACTAGCTCCACCCACTTCTAGCCCAGCACCAGCCATGCAGGCACCCCAGACCATAACAGTGAATGGGCAGGTCTTCGCTCTGCAGGCAGTGAAGCCGCCGGCCGGGTCATCTGTGAAGACTGCTCTGCAGATTGTCCAGCCTACAACCAGCGAGGACCCAAACACCAACCTCACACTGCACACCCTGGGGGCACTCGCCAATCTCAATCAGAGCATTTCACACGTATCCAATCAGGGCCTGCAACTCAATGTGACCCCGTCCTCCTATCCACTGGCCCCGATTCCTTTTCCCGTCACCACAGCAGCAGTAAATTGTAGTCCTGCTTTAGCCACCTCTACCACTTCGGTTACTAGTCCAGTTGGGGGCCCTGTGAAGGTATTACTGAGGAAACCCGGGCCAACCTTAGCAGCGAAAAGTAAGTCAAGACGCCCTGCTTCTAAGAAGGGTGTTTCAACCAAGAAAATGGCATCCAGACAGAAGGATGATTCTCTTCCTCATCCCGGAATGGGAGCAGGTCAGAATCTGCCTGCAATTGAAAAGCAAATCCAGTCGACAGAGCCTTCAACATCAACTGACATGCCAGAAAGGTGCTCCTCTACCAGGTCTACAGAACCTGCCCTTCAGCAGTCTGAGGAACTTAACAATGCGCAGTGTGTCACGTCCACAGTGGGTGGAACCTCTGACTCTGGTGCCAGTTCCAGTGCTAGTAGACCCATAGTTTCCACTTCAGGTTCTCCGGAGTGTATCTTTGCCGTTAGCCATATGACTTTGACACTGAATGGACCTACAGTTACTAGTGAGAGTCCTGCTCAGAGCAAATCCATATCATCTACTGCAGATTCTTCAGAATGTAGTAAATCTGTGGTCATTTTCACCATTAGTGGACCCACAGTGTCTCCGGTGAGTGAACCTGTAGTGTCCGGTGCGACTTTGACAGAATTCCCACCTGCTGTGAGCTGTGAGAGTTCCTCGATCAGTAGACCCATAGATTCTCCTGTGAGTTCCACAGTGAGTAAACTTCTAGTTACCAATGATGCTTCCACTGATGGTAACCACAAAGTGCCCAGTTCTAGCTTTACAGTTACTGGGTTGAGTTTGTTGACGGGCACATCAGTCAGTCATCCTTTAGACCTTCAGGACTCCCTGGCTAATGAACGCCCAGCACTTACTGCCTCTTCTTTGGCTACCCTCACAAGACCGTGTTCAGTATTCACTTCCTCACCTGTTCCAAACGTTCTTCCTCCACTCACTGAGTACGCAAAGTCCACTCCTCCTCTTCAGACTGTGATTTCCCCATTAGAACCCACAATGTTGTCCCTGGCATCGCCCCAGGGTAATACTGTCCCTACTGAGCCAAGCATGAAGACTGCTGGAAGAGATAGTGACCCCAGTGGACACAGGGTATCTGATGAGGGAACAGATAAGGGGGTTCCAGGAGGAGGAGAAGAGCTGTCCAGGAAGGCTTCGGCTCCACCACAACATGTGTGTGAAATGGAGCAGGACACTCTTGGGCAGCCACTGCTATCCAGCCGACAGACGGAGTCCCCTGTGTTAGCTGGGCCTGGTGGTGCTCGTGGGTTCTCTGTGGCTTCCATGCTTCCCCCTTGCCATGGAGTGAGCGCACCTGGAGTCTCCTTTGCCACCTTCACCTTCACCTCGGAACAAGCAGAGATCTTGGCTATGGCTGCCAGAGCTATCTTTGAACAAGACAGTCCCGGGAGGAGATCTGGAAGCTGTGGGATGGAGAGTCCCACACCTGGCCTTGCATCAGGTCTCATCTCAGGTCCCACGTCAGACTGGGACCTTACAAAAGCTCAGCAGACCTCCCACTCCAAGGAGAGGTCAACAGGATCCCAGCCCAAGCTGCCAAAAGCAAGCGAAATTACAGCAGCTAGGCCTCTTTCTGAGGTCTCTGTTGAGTCTCTAGAGGCACCGACTAGGGAGCTTTTGGCTGCTTCCTACCCACAGTCTTCCCAGGCCCATTCCCAGTCCTCCCACTCTCCCAGTGCCGGTAGCCTCAGTGTTAATAACTTGATAAGGCCTACTAGTTCCTGTCAGCCCTACCCCTGTTCACCCAGCTTGCCCCAGCAGGTATCGGCGCCATCACCCGTGGTACCCTCTATGACCCAGCCCCCTGTTCTCCTCCCACCCTGCTCTGCCTCGGGACAATTATCTGAGTTGACTCCCTCGAAGACAGCCCTCATGAGGGCAGCGGGTGCCGAACGCCGCATGAAGGACTTGCCCAAACGCACCGCCCAGGATGACATGATGGTATCGGGCAGCAAGAGGCCAAAGCCCTGCTCTGCCAGTGCTGTGACCCGAATTGACATGAAGGCTGTGTCTTCAGATCATGTGCAGATGATGCCTGGGCACCCTCCTGCTAGCTTAGGAAGCTCCTCCGCTCCCGGCAACCGAGCTCACCCCACAGATGGGATCAGCCCATTGTTCCCTGGGAACAGCTTCATGAACACAGTCCTAAGGCAAACCGATAGCCACTGCAGCTCCCAGGTGCTCCAGCAGGAGCATCTGCAGCCGAGTCGCAGTCAACATGGCAATACTGGCCACCACCAATCAGGAAACCCTTACCTGAAGCAACAGGAGCAACAGCAGCTTCAAGGCCAAAGGCAACATCTGTACCAGCTGCAGCACCACTTGATCCAACCTGACCCCACACAGCTTCATAGCCTCCACCAGAGGGTACTGCAGCAAGATCAGCACATACAAAAAAAGCGGGGAATGGTCCGAGGAGGTCAACAAGCACCAATCATTAGCCTTACACAGAAGCAGCATCATGTGGAGAAGAATGGAGTGCAGCATCAGCAACCACAGCAGCAACCACAGCAACAGCACCATCAGCAACAACAGCAGCAACCACAGCAACAGCACCATCAGCAACAGCAGCAGCAACCACAGCAGCAGCACCATCAGCAACAACAGCAGCAACCGCAGCAGCAGCACCATCAGCAACAACAGCAGCAACCGCAGCAGCAGCACCATCAGCAACAGCAGCAGCAACCGCAGCAGCAGCACCATCAGCAACAACAGCAGCAACCGCAGCAGCAGCACCATCAGCAACAACCGCAACAACCGCAGCAGCAGCACCATCAGCAACAGCAGCAGCAACCGCAGCAGCAGCACCATCAGCAATCACAGCATCATCAGCAGCAGCAGCAAGCACAGCAACAACAGCATCATCAGCAACAGCAACCACAACAACAGCATCATCAGCAGCAACCACAGCAACAGCATCATCAGCAACAACAGCAGCAGCAATCACAACAACAGCATCATCAACAGCAACCACAGCAACAACATCATCAGCAACAGCAGCAGCTACCACAGCAACAACCGCATCATCAACAACAGCAACCACAGCCACAGGCTTCCCACTCTATGCACCAACACATCCAACAACATCTCCAGCAGCAGCACTTTGGTGGCCGCCATCAAGAGAAGAGCCTCCTACACCCTCAGCAACAGCCACGGCAGGACCAGCAGGTCACTCAGAGCCACAATGTCATGCAAAGGCTGATCAGCTCCAGGTCTCTGGAACAGCAGTTGACCCCACAAGCTGGCAGCACTGTGTCACGTTCCTCTGACATGACTTGCGCCCCATCACGGCAGGAGCGTCATCGCATCTCCAGCTACTCTGCAGAAGCTCTTATTGGGAAGTCTTCGTCCAGTGCCGAGCAGCGCCTGGGGCTCCCCCTGCAGGCCCCTCGCTCCGCCCAGGACCAGCCGGACATGCGCCCCTACCTGGATGTGTCACGAGGGAAGGGGACCCACAACCCACAGGGACGGCTTCCTTCTGAGCACCCGGGGCCCGGGGACCTGCAGCGCGTATCTGAATGTGCCCCCTTCAAAGCTCTGAGCGGGGGACAGCACACACTGGCTGGTTTTGAAGCACAGGCTTCTAAGCCTGGCCCAACGGCACACCGGGCTGTGCAAACGCAAGGCTTCAGGATGGGATCCAGTGTAGCGGGGGACCGGCAGCCTCGGGGGCCATACCCTGGCCAGCAGGGGGTGCCTGTGGGGACCGGGGTCCAGCGAGACCACGACAGCTGCCAGCAGAGCTTCATGCAGAGCCTCCTGGTGCCACAGGTAGAGCAGGTGGGCCACCAGAGGGCACCACAGTGCTGCCCCCCCGTCAGCATGGACTACGGCTGTGTGTCGGGCACCCCAGGGGGGGACCTGCAGGCTAAGGCTGGCAGCCCCAGCGTGCCCCCCGTACAGAAGCCACCCGCCATGCGGCTCAGTGACACCAGCAAGGGGCACATTAATGCACAGATCGGAGGCAACATGCACAGTGGAGGTGTCAGGGCGGGCCTGCACCCCCCCACATCCCACAGCAGCGCCGAATCCAGTCTCCCCGCTGCCCCCCCCACAGTGGCCCGGCCACTGAATGCAGTCAGCCAGCGTTCCCGCCACCTGGGCCCAGACACCCAGAGTGGGAAGCTGCGACCCACAGAGCGGTCTCGACCCAGCACTCTGCGGCCCGGGAACCCGTTTGAGAGCGAGGGGCACCTGGCCCTGCCTGCAGGGGGCGGCGTCCTGCTGGGTCGGCAGCAGCCGGGGGGTGACGCACGCAGGGGCAGTATTGTGCGCTTCATGGCCGACAGCGTGCAGGTGGGGAGCGATGGCTTGGTGTCCGACCAACACCTGGCCCAGAATTTCGGCTTCTCCTTCATCCCAGATAATGCCCCCGGCATCAATACAAACCCCACCTTCATGCCACCGGTGAGCCAGTCCAGCACAACCCGTACCCCGTCCATCCTGCCGGTGGAGCCACAAGCCCCACTTTCCTCCTTCTACCCCTCGTACTCCCCCGCGGCACACCCCAGCCTGCCCAGTGACATTCAGCTGCAATACTTCCCCAACCAAATGTTCAGCAGCCCCAACACGGAGAAGGCCCCCGGGCCGCCGCTCAACAACCGTTTCGGCTCCATCCTGTCGCCACCCCGGCCAGTGGGCTTCGCACAGGCCAGCTTCCCCCTCCTCACCGACATGCCCCCCATGCCCATCACCAACTCCTCGGCCATCACCCCGCATCTATCCAACTTCAACCTAACCTCCCTATTTCCTGAGATTGCTACAGCGATGCCGGCCGATGGCTCCACCATGCCCATGTCCCCGCTGCTGTCACTCAGCAACACATCATCCTCGGACTCCGGGAAGCAGCCCAACCGCCCCGCCCACAATATCAGCCACATCCTTGGGCATGATGGGACCTCTGCCATTTGATTAGGCTGGTCCCGTGGGTGGCACAGTGCTAAAAATCCACCCGTCTTCTGTTCAGGGTGTTTTTTTTTAATTTTACATTTTTTTATTTTTGACAATCCTCATTCCTGTGGACACTGCTGTCACCTGGTGTCTGACAACCACCAGGGAGGTGGAATCTTCAAAAATTACATCGCATGATGGTGACACTGGCCATAGTGATCTATCATTTTCTTCATTATTATTCTTTTGTTATTATTATTATTTTAGATTTCACAGAGTGGTGGGGTGGTTGGGCTCACTTTATACAAATGTTTACAGTTGTATCTCCTCAGAGAGGAGGCCTGTGACATTTTTCAGCAGCTGTAGCACAAACCGTGACTGTTTCTCACTAAATAACCAAACTGATATCAGGGTTGATTTTATAGCAATTTGGAGCTGTGTGTAAAATGTAAAATTTCTTATTTATAATAACTGTTAGTACATCATGTAGATACCTGTAAATATATAAAGTTGATTATTAAAGATTTTCTAATTTAAAAGGGACAATGCTTCTTTTTCAGGTGAATTTGTTACCTGCGGCAATATGAATGTGTTTCTCATATCAGCTTGTTTGATTTCGAAGGGTTCAGCATGGGTGCCTGCCTTATTCTGTGCCATTTCGTCAGTGGGACAGACTTAAGATTTAAGTTTTTGCAATGCGATCAAAATTCGTGAACATCAGGGGTTGTAAGAGAAAAGGCGTGACATGAAAATATCAAATTTAATTTTGCAAATTAGTTAACCCCTCCTGTGAACTTATGGCGTTCCATGGCCTGTAGCAATACTGGCGGGAACAGGGGTTAGGAACACCTACAGTCCATCACTGACATCTTTGGTGTGTTGTTCTTCACATGTCCACACGGGGGCAGCACTGCATTGGGCCAGTATATTTATTTTTAATAAATGTCTCCACACTCATTGTATGCATCCAGGTTCACCATGATCCTTTAGTGTATAAGTGTTTATGTTGCACTGCAAAACACAGTTTTGAAAGCACTGTTCCTTTGCTCACCTGTTTCAGCATTTGATCTGGATGGACTTCCAGCCGGTGGTGCAGCATTTCCAGAACTCGGGACTCTTTATTGCCAGTATGTGAACATACAGGAATTGGTTGTGGTTCAGTGCAAACACTGAACACAGAGACTGCAGTTAACAGGACACAGTGCAAAAAGAAATGAAGGACAACTGTCCAGTGCAAACGTAACAGAGTGCAACAGGGTGTTAAATAAATAAAGTACAGTACATCTAAATAAACATACAGTGCACACAGGCAACACGGTACACTTGATAGTGATAGTGGCATACATGTGTAATGTGAAAAGGTGGCAAGTGTGCAGCATAAGCAGTGAAGAAGTGCAAATGTGTTCGGCACATTGGTTGTAAGGAGTGGTTATTTGAGTTACTGTTGCCTTTCTGTCAGCTTGAACCAGTCTAGCCATTCTTCTGTGACCTCTGTCATCAACATGGCATGCCATTCAAATCCACTGTTGAACCCTGAACCCTCTGATGGGGAAATCAGCACCTTACCCACGGTGCCACTCTGCTATGATGAGGCTCAATTTTGACCTCCTTTCTCATATACAGTACTGTGCAAAAGTCTTAGGCAGGCAAAGAAAATGATGTTTAAATTATCCTCGTCTTGGTGTAAAACTATGATATTATGCCTGTCAAAGTGTGTCAGCTTAGCCATTTCAGAACCTCTGCTAAAGTCATCCC
>JAODJU010000081.1:24581069-24609897 GCA_026776725.1 Gnathonemus echidnorhynchus
ATGGCATCTGAAAGGCAACGTTCAAGGCTATTTCCTAAACAAATCTGGTCAGATTTAATATACCACTTAAAAGAATGTACTTTGAAATCCATATAATCTGCTACCACATGAAAGGTAAGGGCCTACACTACACCTCCACCGAATTTGGTCAACTTTCACTTCTTTTAAGTGGTATATTAAATTTGACCAGATTTGTTTAGGAAATAGCCTTGAACGTTGCCTTGCAGATGCCAGACATTATGGGAAAGTAACACATTAATTGCATTTAAGTATATCCTGTATTTAGTACATACGAGTACTCACCCTTTTCTTATGCGCGATCGCTTGGAGTCTGTTATTTACCTAAACCGTAATGTACGGCTGATATCGTAATATGTCATGTCTATGCGTGAACCTCACATTTTAAGTGCGGATGATTTGACCGTGTTTCGGCGAAGCGCGGATAGCCTGACCGCAGTTCCACACTGTAATCGGGTCATTAAAACACATGTAAGCATTTTAATCGGATTATCGCATGTAAACGTAGTTATAGTTAGGTAAAACAAATAAAACGAAAAAAAAAATAAAAATCTCACTACATGTGAGATTATAACAATTATTAATATTTCTCCTCTCCACCAATTTCACCGTGAGTGCGTTTCCCAAAAGTGTAGTTGCTAACGTAGTTGAAACCATGCAACTGAACTGTTACTAACAGGAGCTGGTGTGATTGTAGCTGTGATTCTGGGATTCAATGCAACATCACGAACGACTTTCGCGTTGTTTTGAACCAGGAAGGAGTACTTTTGGTCTCTATTGAAAATTTATAATTAACAGAGCCCAAATTTTAACGCATGATAAATCGATATAAACAATTATAATATTGCGGCATCCTATACCTCGTTTTGAAAATATCGTTTTAGCAAAATTAAAAGCAAATATTGCAATATATCTACATCTATGTTTATTACTTTTGTAAACGAACTAAAACAAAACCTTCATACTATATTCTGCTTTAATAATTCTATAGCCATAAAGTCTATCGATATTTGTAAAGAATTTAATTTATTGCTTTTGTAACTTAACTCCCAGCATAATTCTTCATTGTTCCTTTTTATTGATCTTTTTATGTTATAACTTTGTGTACTGATCCAACCCAGGATGGGGCAGCCCAAAACCGAATGTGATAAGTTATTATTGACAACTCAATTTTTTTGTCTTCTTACAAGCTTCTGTATAACTGCATGTTCTCTAAATGGCCCCATTCTTGCCCCTAAAAATTTAATCTCACTTACAGCTGCTGCAGGCAGAGGAAGGTTAAACTGGGGCATGGAGGGAGTTTTATGTGAAACTGTAAGCAAATCAGAGGCATTAGGAAGGATATTTCCAGCTAAGTCTGTAAAGGCCATTGTGATTGTTTGATTGGCCAGGCTGTTCTTACTTCGTGCAAGTGCACAGCCCAGTGCTCTCATGAGGTGCCATTTACTTTTCTCAGAATCAGTCCTGGAAAATCATTATGTGTGCTGCCTTTCATTTCACCTAAAATCACAATCAATACAAAACATACATTTACTATATTCCCAGTGTTCTCTTTATGGGATACACCTAGCTAGTATTTAGTGGGACCCTCTTTTGCAACTGATTCTGTTAAAGGATAGACACTGTAATGCATGGAATCCCAGGTGGGTGGCTGTTTCTGAGATGCTGGAACCAAAGAGACTTAAAGCTCAGTCTCTCAGTGAGTGAACCTCCTGACCCTGTGTATATGTGTGTGTGTGTGTGTGTGTGTGCGCGCGTGCGCTTGTGCGTACCTGCCTGTTTGCCTTTCTGTCTGCCTGTCTGTCTGTATGTCTGCTGCATGTGTGCAGCTGCAGCCACATGAGTGGCTGTTTGCATTAACGAGCAGGTCTACCTAATAAACTGGCTACTAAATCAAAATATACAGTTTAAATTTAAATATTGAGCAGCAGTTTCGGATGAAGGCTCTACCTTGTCATAATTCTAATTGCTTGGCAGGAAGTTACAGTTGTTTGCTTATGCAAATGGACAGCAGGGGACACAGATATTTATGCTCCAGACTGTGAGGGCCCACTGCTACCAGCATCAGCATCACTTCCATGGCCCTAGGCTTGTCTGCTTTGGCCAGGGGCCCTGGCTGACCCTGGAGCAGTCATGATAGAAAGGTGCGGCTGGACGGGGGGACCTAGCTGTACCTGGAACAGCTGACATGTTTCCTGCTTGGAGGACCATCAGGGGTGGAGCCAGATGGTGGGTGGGGTAGATTTGCATACTATATTATTGGCCCATGGCCTGCCGTTGGACCAGTTGGACCAGTGCTGCCACAGAGCCCTGAAACGAGAAGGTCACCAATGCCACACGGCCCCAGCAGAAAGCCCTGGCACCAGCAGTGACCATCCTTCACTGGGACCGAGAGCCATCAGGGTAAGTCTGCACTGGGATCAGATCAGTGTTGCCATCAGCTGGTGAGTGGTTAAAAGGGCCAGTCAGGCATTCAGAACCACTGTGCTGTGTTCAATGTGTGTGTTTGTGTGCGTGGGGGGGTGGGTGCAGTCTCGCACCTTCAGTCCGCCAGGCATCGGCTTGATCACCACCCTCACGCTCAGATGCCCCACTTGGTGGATCAGTGTCTGCCAGGATGGGATGTCGTGTCAAGCAAAGATCCAATCAGGCAGAGGAGCTGCGGAGGCTTGGTCCCTCGGCTCCCACCAGCAGCCGCTCAACTGGGTCACATTTTTAATAACAAGTGCTGGTAACAGAGAGAAGACCCGGCAAAGAGTAGGCAGGGTGTGGCACGCCCCGGCGGCGTCGAGCCATAAAAACAGGTAAGAATAAGTTATGGGTGTCAGAGTATGCGGGCCTGTGCCTGTCTGACAGCACCATCTCCATCTCACTCTGTGAGCATCATCCTGGTCTGAGTGCGCTATCTTCATCTTGGTCTGTGAGCATCAGCATGGCCTGTGAGAATGATCTTCATCTCGCTCTATGAGTGTCATCCTGGTTTGAAGGCGCCATCTCCATCTCGCTCTGTGAGCATCATCCTGGTCTGAGTGCGCTATCTTCATCTTGGTCTGTGAGCATCAGCATGGCCTGTGAGAATGATCTTCATCTCGCTCTATAAGTGTCAACCTGTCCTGGTTTATGAGCATCTCCACAGTCTGTAAGCGTTGACCTGGTCTGTGAGCACCATCTCTGTCTTGCTCTGTATCGTCCTGTCCTGGTCTGTGAGTGTTGTTTTGGTCTGTGAGTTCTTTTCCAAGAGCACCGTCTCATTCTGTGAACACCACCTACCCTCGGTAGTGAGAGCTGTGGGGTCAGTGTGACCATTCTGATGGTTCTGTGTTTGATGGGCAGCTGGACTCACTGATAGAGCTGCAGATAGAAGCATAAGCTGGGATGAGACACTGACTGGCTGGTAAAGTTGCTGCTCAGGGGCGTGTGTGTGTGTATGTGTGTGTGTACAATTAAAAACTAAAACAGCCAGAATTCTTTTATTTTGTTTGGATACTTATGGTTAAGGTTAGGGCTGGGTAGGGGTTGAGGTTATCTTAGTTAGACTTAGGGTTATGCCCATACAAATGAATGGAGAGTCCCCATAATGACAGGAATATATGAAGTTTGTGTTTTAGAGGATGTATGTTAGTGGGTGTTTGTGAGTGTGTGTCTGTGGTTTTGTAAGTATTACAAGTGCCAAAAGACTTGTTTTTGTTTGGTTACTTATAGTTAAGGTTAGGGTTGGGTAGTGGTCAAGGTTGTTATTGTTAGGATTAGGGTTATACCCATAGAAATGGACAGACAGTCCCCACAAAGATATGAATATGTGTATGTGTGTGTCTGTGGTCATGTATGTATAATATTGTAGGGACCAAATGTCCCCACAATGTAATAAAGACCTGTTGTTATGACCTTGTGGGGACATTTTTTGTCCTCACAAGGGGAAACTCAATTTTATAAAAAATCTGACTGCAATTTAAAAACTAAAAAAGTCCTCTAGATATATAGAAACCTAATCTGTGTGTGTCTGTGTATGTTAGTATATGTGGTGTTGGTGTGTGTCTGTGTCTATTAGTGTCTGTTAGCGTGTGTCAGTGTCTGTAGTGTGTGTGCATGAAGAAGTCACAGTCCCTGGGCTATTTATAAGGAGAACAAATGCCAGCTATGGGAGAAATCCCTGTGACAGAGCCACCCCCCTCCCCCGCAGTAGCAGGGCCCACAGCTCAGTGGGACAGCACTCACATTCACACGAGCCCGGTGTGCTACCACTTCCGCCGCTCCACTTCATCACCGCAGCGACTCCGTCACGTCGTGTCAGGGCTGGCAGAGGTAGGTGGGCAGCAGGGCCGTTGTGTTTGTGTTTGCATGGCAGAGAGCACCTGCTTACAGAGCAGCCTCAGAGAGACTGGGGACCCTCCACGCTGCCCTACATTCCTGCTTGTTTGATACTCTGCAGTTTCAGAAACGTACTACGTGCAGCACAAATCTGGTGAGATTTCAGTGATGTGCCACTTTTTCTAGGCTACAACTTCTGGAAACATCTAAACTGCAGCTGAAATGTTCCCTGTTTCTATCAGCCATTGGAATCTTATCCCAGAAAAGTGGGATAAGTCTCTGTGTGTTTATGTGATTTTTTACAAAAAGAGAAATATTTCAGTGTGTGATTTTAGCTTTGTGGATTAGTGGTTAGAGCACTAGGCCTGAGAGCTGTAATGTCATAGAAGGCTATCCACAGGACGGTCTCTCTGGGGTCGGTATGACTGTGCTACAGGATGGTCTTTCCAGGGTCGGTATGGCTGTGCTACAGGAAGGTCTTTCCAGGGTCGGTATGGCTGTGCTACAGGAAGGTTTCCCCCAGGTGGGTAAGGTTATCCTACAGGATGGTCTCTCCCAGGTCAGAATGACTCTGCTACAGGAAGGTCTCTCCCAGGTCGGTATGGCTGTGCTACAGGAAGGTCTCCCCTGGGTGGGTATGGCTGTGCCACAGGACAGTCTCTCCCGGGTGGGTTTAACTGTGCTGCAGGATGGTCTCCCTCTCTGCTGTAGATTTTGCTAAAGTCATGCTTATTGTTGATATGTAAACAGTACCATGGTAACTGTTACTAAGGAGTGCGTACTTTCCGTCCCTGTAGTCACTCCCAGAAGCACTCTCTCTGTCTTCCAGTGCCTGTTTATCTCTTTCCACACTCCTGCCTATAAATATCCCCTATGTTCTCGAACTGCCTCTGTCTTGCTGCCCTTTCAGAGTCCAGGAACAGAAAGCCAGCAGACAGCCACTGGCGCAATGCTGGACCAAATTTACATTGTGGTGTGAGATGCAAACTGGTAATGGGATCAGTCAGACCTGGGAACACTAAGTTATTTGTTAAGTGTTTGGCTGCTATTGCGGAATGCCACACCCACCCTATAACCACCAACCCCAACCACAGGGTTATTCTGACATGTAACTCTCTATACAAATGACTTGTTTACTTTTGTCGAAACAGGAAAAAAGACGCACATGTAAATGGTTTGGGTAAGGTGTTGGAAACGATGTCTAAGATATCCTCTGCAAAGGCTAAGCACACCCAATTCGTTTAAACTGCTTAGATATTAAAGTTATAATCTCTGCTTATTTGGATACCTCAACTTCATACACAGCACCTGTACACCCGACACCTGTATATTCATGTAAAGTACCTGCACATCTGTTACCTGTACACCTGTTACCTGTACATTCACATACAGCACCTGAACACATGTTACCTGTAGGTTCACATACAGCACCTGTACACCTGTCGCCTGTATGTTCAGGACCTGTTATCTGTACACCTGGTGCCTGTTCCTAACATACAGCACCTGTACACCTGTTACCTGTACATCTGTTACCTGTACACCTGGTGCCTATATGTAACATACAGAATCTGTACACCGGTTACCTGCATGTTCACATGCAGCACCAGTACACCTGTTACCTGTTCATTCACATACAGTACCTGTACACTTGTTACCTGCATGTTCACATGCAGCCCCTATACACCTGTTACCTGTACACCTGTTACTTGTACACCTGTCATTTTACATTCACATACTGTACCTGTACACCTGTTACCTGTATGCTTACATACAGCTAGTGTACACCTGTTACCTGTACATTCACATACAGCATCTGTACACCTGTTATCTGTACACCTGGTGCCTGTTCCTAACATACAGCACCTGTACACCTGTTACCTGTATACCTGCTCATAAATGATTCAGTATTATCCAATGCTATAACTGTCCTGCTGCTTGGGGTCACTAAGCAACTGAAAGACTATCTTGGATTCCTGAAAGTCATCCAACCCCCCGTAGACACAAAGAGACTGGCTGCTTTCTCACCTCTCTCTGTGTCTGTGCCTGCAGGATAAAGTATCTCGCAGACAAGATGTCCAAGCAGCCGTCGTCCAACGTGAAGGCTCTTCAGGTAGGATAGAGATGCTCAATAATTTTGTGTTTCAGCGGGTTTGTGAGCTCATGTGGCGTTTGTGGCTGTGTGAGAGAGACTCTGGCTGTCTGTAGCTGTCTGTGAGCATGTATGTCACTGCCAGGTGCCTTCAGACTCATGTTTCAGGCCTTACGCTCTCTGGCTTTGCATCGCGCTTGGTTCAGAGTATCACGCAGGTGCTCATGGCTCATGGAACAAATGTTAAAGGTCTATTAGTGAAACATTCCTGAAATTTTGTTAAGGCACACTGCGAACAGAAATAGCCCCATGTCAATGTGTTGATGCTTAGTGGCTTCAAGTAACTTACTATGCAAGGCGTGAGAAAAACAGAAGCCAAAAATACTGAGTGACTAACAGGCTGGTGGAAATGACCTGATACCTGACACGACTGTCACAGAGAAGGGACACACACACACACACACACAGATGTTTGTAATTTTATCCTTGTGTGTTTAGTTTTTTGGTTGCATTCACAGACCTGAAAAATTGTCCCCACCACGTCAGAATAACAGGTTTTTATTACATTATGAAGGACACTTGGTCCCTCATAATATAATATAAACATAATCTACACACACAGACACAGACATACACACACACATTTGTATTCATATCTTTGTGGGGACTGTCCATTCATTTCAATGGGCATAACCTTAGGGTTATGCCCATTGAAATAAATGGACAGTCCCCACAAAAATATGAATACAAATGTCCCAACAATGACAACCTTAACCCCTACCCAGCCCTTAACCATAATACAACACTTCTGACATTTTTAGTTTTTGATTGCAGTTTGGGGACTGAAATAATGCTCCCCACAACATCAAAATAACATGTTTTTATCACATTGTGGGGACATTGTAATATATACATAACCCACACACACACACACACACACATACACACACACAATACACACAGCTGTACAGCCTCCTCCGCACTGCATGTTCTGTGACCACACAAGCACACACAGATTTCTATCTCTGGGGGATGGTAACACATTTACATGCCCAGGCGGAAGCTGGATGCTCTGCGGTCAGCAGCTTTGGAGAGATATTCCCCAGTCAACAGGCAAGCGTGTTCCCGTCCATTTTTCGGAAAGGAATCTACTTATAATCCCCCAGAAGGCAGTTCATCAAGACAAGCCAATGCTGAGCATTTCTGTGACAAGGTCTCTTCAGGTGGGGGGTGGGTGACCTGTTCCTCTTTATAGGACTGACCACCCCAAACACCCACGACCTCCACAGAGTGATTGGGTAATTTATAGCAGGACCCCGCTCCCTCTGCACCTTGTGGAATTGTCCACATGGTGGCACTGGTGAGCAGAGTGATGGAGATGCTAGACTTCTGTTAGGGATGGGCACTTGGCCAGGGTGGCAGTGGGGACAGGGCCTCATCTCATGGGCGTGTTTCTCCACAGGCTAATCTCAACATCCCCATGGGAGCGCTGCGTCCTGGAGCAGGACACCCAGTCAAGAGGAGAGAGGAGTCTGAAGACCTGGAGGAGGTGAGGACACACACAGGCGCCCGCACACATATCTGTGCCCATAACTCCCTGAGGCAGGATCAAACCATGCCCCCACCCCACTACCCTACCCCTGCCACACCCCCAGGTGACACCTGTGGCCAGTGAGGAGAAGAAGCATCTTCCTGGAGCTATCAAGCTGCCTGGACCAGCAGTGAACCTGTCTGAGATCCAGAATGTCAAGAGCGAGTTGAGATGGGTGACTAAGGAGTAGGCGGTGGGTACACTGTGTCAGTGTCTCCTACACACAGCAACATATACTGACTGATACACAGTCACACACACTGACCAATATAGTCACACACACACACTAATACACACTCATACCAATACACATTAACATGTAAGTTCACACTCATGCAAGTTCACACATGTGCCAACATACACATTTATAAATACAACCTCTTACACACTCACACACAGTCTCAAACAGCATGGTTCTTTGCAAATGTGTCATGCTACGGTTTGGTCAGACGATGTCAGTGTAGCTCTGCAACAACAACCAGCAGCACTGCTACTTTAAGCCATCTGCATTCTGTTGAGGTCAACAAGATCCTATTTATAAAGTCTCAACACAGGGGGTATCTGCTGACAGGACCGTCACTCTGACCCTGTCTGGTCCCCCAAGGACAAAAACAAGTGGATATAGACCCAAACAGACAGGGAGTATAGGGGTCTACACCCAAACACAAGGAGAGTAGAGGGTATAAACCCAAACAGATATTGAGTATAGGGGGTCTACCCCCAAACACAAGGAGAGTAGGGGGTATAGACCCAAACAGATAGGGAGTATAGGGGTCTACCCCCAAACACAAGGAGAGTAGAGGGTATAGACCCAAACACAACAAGCAGTAATGTGTGATCTCATCTTTTCCACCGACAGAAGGAAGAGGCCAGTAAACCAGCCATCAAACCCACAGATTCACCCAGAAGTGTTTGTGCTTGTAGGAAACTCAGCAGCATCAATGTCAAACTAGGAAACATATATCTAAATGAGGGACTGACAGGTCACAGCTTCACCTTTCCCCACAGAGACTGAAAGACAGGCCCAGCCACATGCCTTAGGGGCCGGCCGGGATGGCGACCCGGCGTTGGGGCACTTAGAGGTGGCGCCCCCTGGCTCCCTGCACTCCTCTCACCTTGGCGTGCACAGAGCTCTCTCTCGTCATTGTGTTGTTTCTCTCTGGGGGTGGCGGGGGGGGGTCGGCCAGTAGCGGGCCAGTTAGGGGCTTCCAGAAGTATCTGCAATAGACTGCAATGTTGACCACTTTCAATGTGGGATCCCAGCAAGGAGGGGCCAGTGTGGGCCCCGGCTGCCCCACTTCCTGTCAC
This sequence comes from Gnathonemus echidnorhynchus, assembly GCA_026776725.1. Classification (NCBI taxonomy): domain Eukaryota; kingdom Metazoa; phylum Chordata; class Actinopteri; order Osteoglossiformes; family Mormyridae; genus Gnathonemus; species Gnathonemus echidnorhynchus. The sequence continues at coordinate 24,590,384 of JAODJU010000081.1, forward strand.
TAGCTCTTCTCTCCGCCCCACTTCCTCTCGCTTGCTCTACTCAGTATCACTGGCTCTTCTCCTCCTGTTTCTGCTTTTCCTGCCCTGGTGTACCTGGATCCGCAGGAGTGAGTCTGATTTGTCAGAAGCACGTGGGACGTCGCTGCACTGCCTTATGGGTCATATCCCTGCACAGGAAGTGTAGAGTGAGCAGTGGCCGTGGTATCAGGCTGAGCCTGTCCTCTCCAGCTGCATTCAGTATTCAAAGTTACACTCTCTCTGCTGTTCCTGCTCCGTGCTCCAGTACAGTTGGCTCCTGCTCACCTGCCGCCCCCGATCTCCCAGCATCTCCTGTCCCTCAACTGCTGCCCCGCCCACATGATCAGAGGCCTGTAGTTCTATTTGTTTCTTTTGACTGTATGAATAAAGCACAGTGAACCCATTGCTCTCGTCTCATTTACGTCTTATTTACGTGTTTAAAACGCTCCCTGCTTGTGCCTGTGTCCCTGCACACCTTCTGGAGTGCAGTACAGACCTCATAACATGCCTGACTGCCTGTCCTGCCACCAACCCCTGGACAACAACACCAAAGTCCAGCTCAGGGGTTCTGCTGGAGGTTTTGGGCCCACTGAATGTATATGATATCAGGCCCCACATTCATATGCCTCTTTATCACCTGTAAAGCTGTAAAAAACACTCACGCCACACAGCCTGAGGGACAGGGAAGCTGGGTAACCTGTTAACTTGGGCCGGTTATAGCACAAAAAAATACAATAAACTAGCATCGACAAACATCTGTGCTGTGCTCGGTGAGATTCTCCCTCTCTCATACACACATATGTACACACACACAGACCTGCTGCCCCAGGATTACAGTGTTGACCCCCTCGGCTGCTGTTATTATGACAGTAAACACAGCAGCACTGAATTCCATAGCTAATGTGTGACTGTGCTGAAAATAGACGCCTTGTTCAGTACAGACACACAGACACACAGTCGTCCAAGGAAAGCCTGCCATTTCTACCCCAGGTGACTGGAATGAAGCAGTGAACACGGCCCCTGCTGAGTGGACTTCCCACTACTACAAGCTGCTTTTTAATTTCCCCCATAATTCCTGGGAAACTGAAAATCAGACACCCAAAACATCCTTCCCCATCAGGGCTGAGCTGAACCGGACCAAGGACCTCACCGCAGCCTGGGTGACTCTCTTGTCATATGATCTCACTCCTTTAGTTTGTCTAGGAGATTTGGTGAAACAACCGAAGTGTGTCTCTGCTACATAAAGTCAGGTCCATCATTTACAAGAGGAAGTTGATAAGCATTAAAAATAGCCCCCCCCACCCCCTGGTCAGATTCATCACGTGTGGCCTGCAGATAACAGCCCCGCTCAGGTCAAATGTATCCTGATCCCCAAAAGCTGTGGAAGGCAGACTGCACCAGCATCTGCCACCTTATAATCACCTCAAAGGGGGGGCCTTAGTCCTGGCCCCCCGCTGAGGATGCCGGAGTCTCTGCTTGGGGTGACGCTCGTCTCCTTGAGGGACCCGCCAAAACCGCCCGGACTGCCACCAATGCAGGTCTACGGAGTCTGGCTGCCTCCTCTCACACTCCAAGACCCCCAAGATCCGTCATGTGCCGTGATCTGCCACTAGATCTATTCCTGTCCCGCCTGGGGGGGGCTCTGTGTAGTGCAGTCCTCACCGCTGACTAACCCTCCTATTTCCTGAGTTCAGATTCAGTTCCCACCCCCACTTGCTGACCCAATAGCTCACCCCTCTCCCAAGCAGTGCCCAGCAAAGAGGGTACTGACTCCATCACCATGTCCTGGAGGGCTGTGACCCCCCCAGGGGACTGGCACACTGAGGCACCGAGTGTGCATTACTAGGAGCAGCTGGGAGGGAGCCAGACCGTCATGTGACAGCCTCCCTCCCACCATCTCTGGCTCCTTCGTGGCCTGACAGTGAGCATGTTTTGGTGCGTTGGGCGGAGTCACACAGGAAACCCTCCAATTAGACCACTGATGTATCAGATGCCCGAAACGAGCTGCAGAGTGCACATCGCAGGGGCAACGTTTCATCCTGGCCCCCACGGCCTCAGCCTCCCACCCGGAGCGGCGGTCCAGGGCCACTGAACCATGAGCTATTTCCTGGTGATGAGCGAGCAGCACGGTGGCCGGGTTCTGAGCCAGTACCAGCGACTGCGCTCACAGGAGCTCCTCTGCGACGTGCTGCTGGTGGCAGCGGATGGCACACCCTTCCCAGCGCACCGCAGCCTGCTTGCCTGCTCCAGCGACTACTTCTGGTCCATGTTCAAGGAGCACACACAGGAGTCGCAGGCGAGACGCGTCGTGTTGCCGGCACTGTCCTCCAGGGGGCTGCAGATTGTCTTGGAATTCATGTACACCTCCTGGCTCTCACTAGCGCCCTCTACACTGGAGGACACACTGGAGGTTGCCAGTTACCTGCAGGTGACTCATGCTGTGGAGCTCTGCAGCCAGTACATGAGCGACAGCCTCAGCCTGGACACCTGCTGCTTCTTTGCCAATATGTCCGCCCGCTACGGGGTGCCCAGCGCCCTGACCGCAGCCAACAGTTTCATCGGCACCCACATGGGGGAGTTGCTGGGCCCAGGGGGAGACCGAATAGGGCTGCTCGAGTTGAACCTGGACTCCCTGCAGGAGGCACTGGTGGTGCCGGAGATGCCTGGGGTGGACGAATTGCCGCTGCTGCTCCTGGTGCTGGATTGGCTGGATAGCAACCACGTGACCGCCGTGAAGAGTGACCTGCTGCTGAGCCGGATCCGCTTTGGCCTGGTCCCGCCAGAGGTGCTGTCCTGGCTCTCCTCAAGCCGGGCCTCTCTGAGGAGCCCATTTGTGCGCAGCCTGGTCCTCAAAGCCCTGCAGTACCATGCACAGGGACCCCGGCAGCCTCTGCTGCAGAGCCCCCAGACCATGCTGCGTGCCACCACCACCCAGGTGCTGCTGGTAGGGGGCAGCTCACAGGGAGGCCAGCCCGAGGGGCAAGTCCTGGCCTTCTTCCCCTGCCACCGGAAGCTGCAGCACCTCACTGACCTTCCCTGCACAGTCCGGCACCACTGTGCCTGCACCGTGGGCAACTTCCTGTTCGTCCTGGGGGGGGAGCTCATGCGTGCTGGTGGGGTTGATGATTCATTGGCCAGCAACCAGGTGTGGCGCTACGACCCCCGTTTCCGGCGCTGGGAGATGGTGCCCCCTATGGGGGAGCGCAGGGCACAGTTCTCGTGCTGCGTAGTGAATGGTGTGATCTACGCAGTAGGGGGTCGGCGGGAGAATGGGGTGCCTCTAGACTCGGTAGAGGCATATGACATGCGTGTGGGCCGGTGGCGGCAGGTGGCAGTGCTGCCATGTGGCATGTACGGTCAGGCCTGCGTTGCGTACCAGCACAATATCTACATATCTGGAGGGATCCACGGTGAGAGGCACCAGAGCAGCAAAGACATGCACCGTCTGGATCTCTGTGGGCCACAGTGGAAAAAATGCGCAGCCATGTCGATTGCCCGCTCCGGCCACCAGATGGCAGCACTGGGTACCAAGCTCTATGTTTTCCTGGGAATGTACGAGCTATTCAGCGACATAGAATGCTTTGACCCTGACCATAACGAGTGGAGTCGCCTCCGGCCCATGCCAAGCGACCGCTTCAGTTATGGCCTGGCTCCGCTGGAAGGCGCCGCCCTACTGGTGGGAGGCCAGAAGTGGCGTGATGGGCAGGAGGTGGCCACGGCAAACATACTTGAGTACATCCCTGAGAGTGACAGCTGGAGGGAGGTGAGCAGGCTGCCGCAGCCCCTGAGTGGGACACAGTGCACACTCATGCTGCTGCCCAACCCCCACCATATGTAGGCATAAGCGACCACCCTGGCAACCATGCTTCCGGCTACATGGCAGAGCGCAGCATCAGAAATGATTGTGAGGAATTTGGTCGACTTTCTGAGGTGCGGGCACTGGATGGCGGCAGCTCTCGACCGGATTTACAGCCCTGGCAACTATGCAGCAGGACTGACGACATCAAAGCTGGGATTTTGTGGTGGCAGAAGAGGTCAGTGGTAAGAAGAGCTGATTTAGCAGAGTGATTCCTGGAAGTGAGATGATGGACAGAGGACACAGCAGGCTGGGACAGGAGGAGCTGACTGTTTAAATAGGTACATACAGGAAGGGGAAGGACAGGCCCTGAAGTCCCCATGGCGTGGAGCAGGCTAAGGTCACCCTGCGCCCCCAAGCGGGGCTCACGGCCTTGTCCTGAAAGTGCTGTCGTGTTGCAGGAGGAGACATGGAGGCGGCGGGTTTGGGGGGAGTGCATGAGGAGACGGAGGGGCAGAAACTGGCATAAATACAGCGCCACAGAGTGACCGGAAGCAGAAAAAACATCCTCTTATATAATTAGTGATGTAGCTCAAATGTCCCTGGGGGTCATCTGGTGATTTGTTTCGCTGATCATCTGGAAACTGTAGAGAAAAGCCAAGTGAAAACTGAATACAGACCAAGTAGCACGTTATGCCATAAACAGATAAATAAATGTAGTTTTAAAATGTGTCTGCAGTCGTGAATGAGCGTTTGTGCCTGCCTACGTCTGCCGAGTGATCATTAGAGAGGCGTAATATCTGGCACTGGGCGACTAGCGATGGGTCAGGATGCAACTGGCTCGGTGTGGACATTCCCAGCAGCTCATGGCCACCAGTTACTGCAGGCTTGTCAGGTTGAGCAGTGTGTCTCTGTTATGTAGGAATGGTCTGGCTGTGTGTGTCCCCTGCACTGTGGAAATCCATTCAGAAGGCATAGCAGATGTCTTTATCTACGCCCCCTGCAGGGACACCATGGTACTGAAGACTTTAACTTTAAGTCAGGAAGCCCAGAATCTGATAATTTTACAGATTTCTCTGTTCAAACACACCCACTAAAGCATTTGGCTGATTCATATGTGTCTGAGCAGGGAAATCTGCAAACTGTGTTGTATTCTGGCCCTTCAGGACAGGAATTTGGGAACCCTGCCTTGGGGAATTGGTATTAACAACATTATAGTGAGAAAGCAGGTGAACCAGCAGAAGACAGCAATAAGATACCAGAGAACAACTTTGATTTAAAGAGTGTAAGTTTATTGACTCCAGTTACCATCACAAGAATTTTAAAAGCAGGAACCTGGGAGAAGAGTAAATAAGCATTAACACGCACCCTCTTACATGTGCCAGGCTCATTTCCACTGCTTCCCACCACAGCCTGTGCTCAATTGCGCTTTGCAGGCACCGTCAGGAATCATCGTTCCTATCTGCCAATCAAGCTGTTGCATGGCAACAGCTTGACGGCATGGCAACCATTCAAGGCTTCCTGTAGTAGCAATAAATATGATTAAAATATTCATTCAATGTGTCGTTATACTGTAATGTCAACACAAGATCTTTTTTAATTAAATCACTAAATATATTACTTATCATCTCTCTGAATATACCTTTTTGGTCCAATACAGTTTATTTACAATCCCAAGAGACAAAAAAAACACCTTGCTTATGTTAAAATTTACCCTTGAAATATTCCTGCGGACGCAGTAAAATGCACACAATGTGTATATGATGCGTCATATCCATAGGGCATGCATCACAATCAGAGCTTGGCAGCTGCATGTTGCATGTTGAATATGTTCACATGTACACAACTGCTTATGCCTGGGAGCAAAGACTGTATAGAAACAAAGACCTGCGCTGTGTAAGACTGGGGAGGGGGGTAGTAACCAAGGCAACGGCCCCACCTAACTGTGCAAAGTCTGCGTTGGTAAATTCAGAGAAGGTACGTCTGATGGGAACCTCACACATTGGCGCCCATGTTCAAGGAGAAGCCCAGACCTGAGCCTCCTACCTTCAGCATGTATTTGGCACAGGCTTAAGAAGGGCCTGGTTTTTAATGTCGCTCAAGTGGCACTTACAAGCTGATACCATGACAGGGGCCTTTACAAAGTGCATATGCTCACTCTCTGTGCTGCCGGCAAAAATACTCCATCTGCAAAAGCAGAACATGACGACATTCTCTCATGTTAGGAGCCTCCAGGGCAGACTGGGGGGGGTGAGGGGGGCAGGTATCACTCACACAAACCAGTTCCCCACAGCATTGCTGTTGGCGTGCACAAGAGGGCCGACCCTGTGCACACTCACACATGTAAAACAGTCACACACGCACAGAAGCCCATCACACGCAACCAGTGTTGGGAAGATTACGTTGGAAATGTAGTAAGTTACAGATTATTAGTTACTCTGTTAAAAATGTAATGTAAAGTCATGTAAGTATTTTGATGACTTCATCAACGTAATGTAACTTCATTTGCTTACTTTTTTAACAAATGTTTTACACTTCCAATAAGGTGAAAATCCCAAAGCCTTTGCTGACCAGCTTTGTCTGGAAATATCCTGAAAGAAGGCATTTCTGCACAGCGAAAAGATGCAAAGCAACAAAATGAATATTATACTCTACATATAAGCTTATTAACAAAAAGAATATATTTGGATGTAACCACCAACATTTGGATTAGTAAGTTTAATTATATATTTTTTCTCAGTAACTGTAACGGATTACTATTACATTTATTTTGTAATTTAATTATGTAACACTGTTACATGTCACTAGTTACTCCCCAACACCACACGTCACTCACAGACACATACTCACAGAAACATTGGTTCCCCATCGCCATGGAGATGGACACCCTCCTGCCCAGATGCCAGGGCACAGAACCATTAGCTTTAGCAAGGAAAACGTTCATTAACGGTGGCTCTGACGAGTTTCTCAAAATGAACGAGCAGGGCAGTCTCCGCACCCCCGCCCCCCCCGACACGGATGCTGAACGCCATCTGTCACAGGCAGGCGACCACTGGGGGGGGGGGGGGACTTCACAGGGGCGTCGCTAACGAGGAATCAGCATGTTAACAGAGACTCACGCTGCTCAGATCCTTAAACACAGCAAAGCCTCATGCCCTTGCCCCCCCCCCCCAGCAGAGAAGTGGAGCCAGTGAGCTAGGCATAATGGGACAATGTCAGGTCAAACTGAGGAAAACGCAACATTACTGGCAGCTATAGTGAAGGTGCTAAAAATCAGCATATTAATAGCCGCATGTTGGCAAACACAACAAAAGGACATGAATAACAAACTGTCCTGCAGTGAGGTAAACAGGAAGGATGCTCTGGGCCGTCATGGCAGGACCAGCCCGAGGCCATCACAGGGACATACCCAGCACCCCCCACAAGGAATCACAGGAGAATCACTCAGAGTACCTCCCAGCTCTGCACCACCCTCTCCAAGGGGGGAGGGGTGGCTAGCATTTATCTACAGCACAGGGACAGCCTGTAACCCCCCAGGAGTCTTATGACTGTCAAAGAGGGAACATTCCAGTGGCTCACACGTGCGTCTCAATGTAGGAGTGGGTGTGGGACAGCGTGGCGGGTCGGGGGGGGACAGCTTCCCGCTCCGATGGAGCAAGGGCCTGGGGTGCCTCCATGAACATCTCCTGGTACATCCTCTTCCACTCCTGGAAGTCGGAGGACGTGAGTTTGGGATTGGCCAGGAGCTTGTCGATCAAAGCCATCTCACCCTCCCTGTCCTGAGGGGGCACAGAAAGAGGGGAGGGGGTGAGACACACGTCCTCGCTGTCTCTCTCTCTCCTCTCTCTGTCTCTCTCTCTCTGTCTCTCTCTCTCACACACACCGACACAAGAACACATGCACTTGCCACAGCAGAACCGGTTAATGAGATGCTGGAGGGCTGCATGTAAGGGGAAGAGCGTGTCCTCCTTCAGTATCCCATAATGCAACAGGATTCTCAGAGCAGATGCCATGGGAAGCAGAGAGCAGTATGAACCTAGAGCCACCCTCCAAGTTACACACAGAGTCACACATGCACAGAGTCACTCTCAGAGTCTCATGACGTGGCCCACCTTGAGCGTGCTCTGCAGGACACGCAGGTGGTGCAGCTTGTCATTGAGTTGGGGGTCACTGCTGCGCTGCAAGAAGGAACGCCGATACTCCAGCCGTGTAGAGGGCCGCAGCTGCCCCAGGGGTGACAGGCTGGCCTGCTCCAGAGCCAAGTACAGGTCCCGCAGCGAGTCTGCCCGCTGGCCACCGTCCTGCTCGCTGCCTGACAGGGGCACAGGGGTCGGCACTCAGGCCTGGGGGCCACTCTTAGCCCTCCCTCAGATTCCCCTGGACACACATCTGCTCGCACTCAACATCCGCTGTCCCACCACCGAACCCCCCTGCTGGCACCCTGCTTGCTCCCAGACAGGCCAAACCACTAACGAGAGCACAACACGCTCAGTGGCTAATTAGCCTGCAGTGCTTTAATTACATATTAACTTCCATTACTGACGACAAGCCCCCCCCCCCATCACCAAGGGATTGTCTACACAGCAGGTTACAGTCACATTGACTTTAGTGAAAGCACCCAGGACCCCCTATACCCCAAATATGCAGTTTCTAGTCTCTGCGGGCTGGCTTACTGAGGCAGGGAGTAGTACCTCGTTCAGCCACCAGAGGGAAGCCTTCTTCTTACAATTTCAATCATGTGGCTGCAACTGAATACATGTAGCACACAGACAGGCAAGGTTAGGAGGTTCAATTACTGTGTGACTAAGCATTAGCGAGTCTAAGATGCCAGATCAGAACGATTCTGAACATGTGGTTATTGATGGTGCCAGATGTAGAGCTTCCAGCATCACAGAATCAGCAGCCCTCCTGGAATTTCATGTATAACAATGTTTAGGGTTTACAGAGGATGGTGGGATTAATAGAAAAACATCCAGTCAATGTTATTTTTGTGTGTGGAAGCGCCTTGTTCATGAGAGAGGTCAAAGGGCTGTCTCGTTAGCACTAACAGGAAGGTCACAAGTGCAAAAATAACAGCTCAGGACAGCTGTGGTGTGCAGAAAGGATTCTCAGAATGCAAAACTCATATACACTTGAAGTGGTTCTAGAGGCCACTGTGGGTCCTCCTCAGTACCGGGTTTGTGTGCCTAATAATGGGGCCACTCTGTGTTTTTACCTGCTACTTTGTCCTAAGCCACCTGCTGAGATGGTAAAACAAGCCGAGTCGTTTGGCTTGTAAAAGGAGTCCAGCATTTCGACTTCACTGCATCGCGATACTCCAAGCTGTGCAGGGATTTTAGCTTCAGCAGCGGCTGCACTGTGCGTTGCCATGGTGAACCACTGAAGGGGTGTGGGAGGGGCCATTGTGCACAGCACTCTGTGGGAGCCGGCCTGGGGTCCCCAGGGGAAATGTGTAGATCACGACTGCATCTTTGCGCTGATCGCTCATGGGACCCCTCACCAAACAGCTTCTACAATGTTCATACCCAGACCAGGGGGAAGTAAGAGGAAGGTGGAGAGGACTGAGGGCAAGTGGGACAGCCCTCTACCTCTTCACCTGAAAATGTCCGAACCTCACCTGAATCCCCCCCGAACGTGCCCAGACTTCCTCACCTGAGTCCTCCCCAGTTGTGCTCGGACCTTCTCACCCAAGTTTCCTCCACCACCAAAGATGCCCAGACCTCACCCCAAAAGTTCCCCTCACTTGAGTCCCCCCACCCCTGAACGTGCCCAGACCTCCTCATCTAGATACCCCCAGAATGTGCCCGGACCTCACCTGAGCACCCCCCAGACATGCCTGGACCATCTCACCCAAGTCCCCCTCAAATGTACCCGGATCTCGCACAAGTCTCATAACATCCAACCTCACCTGAGTCCCTCTCGTGGTCCTGGCCCCGCTGGAGCTTGTGTATATCACTTTGTTCAGTGTTGGCAGATGGGCTAAGGATGGTGTGGAGGCTACCATCGCGGGGCAGGGTGTAACTGCGTGGTTTCACTCCTCCCCCAGGAAGCTTCAACAGGTTCTCACCCCCTGCCATGGGGAAGGGTCCATAGTGGTCATGAAGCAAGCTGCGCTGGGCTGGCAGTGTGGACTGGCGGCGTCCCTCAGGGGAAACCCCGCCCCCCGGCTCCCCAAACACGGCATCCTCCAGGGGTAACGTCTGCAGGTAATGCAGCCCCGCACTGGTCAGCGGCGTCTCGATCAGGTCCTGCCATGAGCGCCGCTGGCTGGCTGACTTGCGTGCCGGAGAGCCACCACCGCTGCTGCTGCCCCCCAGTGGCTCAGAACGGAACTCCTCATGGGAGGAGCGCGACTGTGATGTCTCGGTGGAGGAGAGCCGGGCATGCTTGGGCTCCAGGTAGGGGCTGGCGCAGCTCATCTGAAAGGAGGGAGGAGGGACGATCACGTGACCACGCTCGGGCATCACCCGAGTACTGCATCATGCATGTTTCTGTACTCACTGAATCGTATTGGCTATTTTAACAGTATGTAAATAGGGTAAATAGAGTAATACTTGAGTAGTGAACAGAGCAGAGGTCCTGGCCTGATCGATAATGCCCCTGGTCTTATATTTATACCTATGTGTTTGTAGTTTGGAATATTTATACCGCGTGGGATGGCGTGCCAGGGCAAAAACTACATGATCCGGCCCACAGCCCCTCCCCTCCTCCCTGAAAGCTCCCGAAATTAGAAAGGAGGTGCTACCAAGAGACTCTGTGGAGCACCACAAAGGTCAAAGGTCAAGGGCTCTCCAGTAGCCAGCATCTCCATATCCGAATTGAAAGAGGAACACACACACACGTACACACACACACACCTATACCCTAACTGGGAGCAGGTGGCCTCACCGATGGTGGGCGGGGGTACGTGTCATATGGGGGGGGCGGGCTGTCCTGCTTGGGCGTTGATGGCATGTCGTTTTCTTCCTGCTCGCTCTCACTCCAATAATCTGAAATCAGAGGCACACAAACATGCTGTAGCACCACTTCACACCAGTAGAGGGCATCCAGGAGACAGCAACGCAGCACTGTCTCATCAATATCGGTATGACCCAGATTTCTCACTGTGGTGTATTGGATGCAGGAATGCCAGTTAAATGTGTGCCTCTCAAAGCCCATCAAACCCAGAGTACCACAGCAACAGTGGACCATGTGGCTGCGTGCATGTGCAGTTTTATTTGGATTCACAGCAGGGTACATCCCATACTGTTACGATGTTTCTGTTACCACAGTGACAATCGGCAATACAGTGGCAATACCAAAATATAAATGGAGTGAGTGTCACTGACACAAGTTTTGAACAGTAGCAGAAACAGTGCTAAGAGAGTAAGAGAGTAAGAGAGCACTATGCTCCACATTTCCCCCATGTCCCCTTCATATCCCTCATGTCTCCTCCATGTCCCTCCCACATCCCCTCCATGTGCCCCCATGTCCCAACGTCTCCATGTCCTCCCATGTCCCTGTCACATCCCCCATATCCCCTCCTCATCCCCTCCCATATTCCTTCCATGTTCCTGACATAACCCCTCCATGTCTCCCCCACGTCCTCTTCATGTCCCCCACAACCCCTCCATGTCAGCCCATGTCCCCTCCCACATCCCCTCCATGTCCCCCTTACGCCCCTCCATGTCCCCTCCATGTCTCCCTGTATCCCCTTCATGTCCCTCCATGTCCCCCTAGGCCTTCCAAATCTGTCTAATACATGAACAGAACAGTTTCCACGGCAGAAGAGTGGAAACGGAAGAGAAGAAATGGAATAAGAGAAAGAGAAAGAGTGGAAAGTGGGTGCTGAGGAAAGAGGGAAAACTGTGAAAAGCAAGTGTAGTGGAAAACAGACACACTGTGGAAAATGGGTGCTGTAGAATGTAGGCACTGTGGAGGACTGCAGCCCTTCTGCTGTCACGGCTGTGCTCAGCACCTCACTGCAGGCCCCACGCCTGCCAGGTCTTCGCCTCTGGTGCCAGCTCCCCACATGCAGCACTGCAGCTCAGCGCTGCCCCCTATGGACTCAGCCAGGAACTGGTAAACACCCCCTCCCAAGCCCTAAACGTTGTCCTGCCCACTCAGATTTCTACTTGGATCGGCATTCATCCATGATGTTTCTACTTGATTGGCCACACTAGATACAGACCTGCCCGGTCTCCCTGGTCCTGCCTGATCCGCTCGCGCTCCACGTAGCCTGCTGCTGCCATGTTCAGGCGACTCAGCCACCTGCGGGGGAGGGGGGGGGGGCACATTTAATAGGAAACTCTGTGGCAGGCTCACAAGCCAGAAGCACAGTTATGAGAGACTTGAACCTCAAAGCAAGCCTCCAGTCACTTTGCCCTGCTTACCCCCCCCACCCCCCACCCCGCTGGCCGCCAGATCCTGGCCTGCCTACTCTAGCCCCTGTCTGGCGCCCCCTGGTGGATATGGGTCACGGTGAAGAAGTCACACGCTGCCCGCATGCACCCAGGGGGCCGCAAGATGAAGGAGTGTGACGGCATCAGCGACACCTAGCATGCAGAAACGGGAGATATGTGAAGAGCCAGGGCACTGCTAAGTGGCCGGATATGTTTCTGCAGGTAACAGCAGCGGTCAGCTCACCTGTTCATGTCATCCACACCATCTGCAGCAAAGTAGAAGCTCTTAATTTTGGGGTGACAGGCCTTGAAGGCACTGAAACACAGACAGAGAGAGAGCACGTTTGCTCTCCAGACTACATTTCCCAGGACACTGTGGTCTGGCAGCGTTTCCACAGATACTCACTACTTCTTGCGGCACTCGCTCGCCCGGTCGATCTTAAACTCTGGGAGACTGATGAAGCCCTCTGCCTTTTCATCCTGTCGAGGGTGAAGGGACACAGGGACAAGAGATCAGGCCCCCCATTTGCTTTATTGTGTGCCTCCCCTGTCCCCATGTCCCTGAATGCTTCGGAACCCACAGGTTCATGGTGAACACAGAACCTTCCAGACCTTTCTAGCATCCTACTTATATCTCCTGAGGGCCGACGTCAGTAAAATTTGCTTATGAAAACAAACTCCCACTCATTCCAGTCCCCCCCCCAAAAGCTCAGCTCCTAACTATAAACACCCACTAATCTCCAGACACTGCTCTGTTGATGGGCTCCGGGGGAAAATGGTTGTGCAGCAATTTGAAGAGCAGTATCTGTGCCGCTGGATCCACAGGCTTTTTGAAGCCTTTTGTAAGCCTAATTATCCTCAGAATGGAATGCAGATTTCACACGTCATCTGTTCTGAGCGTGGGTGGGGCTTCACCCTGCAGTGGGTGGGACTTCACCCTTTTGTGGGTGGGGCATCACCCTCTGCTGTGGGTGGGGCTTCACCATGTTGTGGGTGGGGTTTCACCCTGCTGTGGGTGGGGTTTCACCCTGCAGTGGGTGGGGCTTCACCCTGCTGTGGGTGGGGCTTCACCCTGCAGTGGGTGGGGCTTCACCCTGCAGTGGGTGGGACTTCACCCTGTTGTGGGTGGGGCTTCACCCTGCTGTGGGTGGGGCTTCACCCTGCAGTGGGTAGGACTTCACCCTGTTGTGGGTGGGGCTTCGCCCTGCAGTGGGTGGGGCTTCACCCTGGAGTGGACGACACTGAAGAGTGAGCTGGATACTAGCATTGGTTTGGAGAGCACACCAGCCAGTAATATGTCAATCAACCAGCCAATCATGGTTCAGATGTGTCACTACCAGAGTGCTTGTGGGGTTTGTCATTGGCTTAGAAATAAAAGGTCACAAATGTTTCTATAGTCAGCAGCCTCCCATACAAAGAGTTCATGGATCATTTCCATGGGTCCTCCAGAAGGGGGTGCTCTATCCACTCACCCCTGCCACAACCTTGTTATCAGAAATCTAAGTGGCTTTAAAGAGGAGCTACACTGCATGGCGGCGCATGGTAGTGCTGCCCCCTGCCCACACCAATGAAGCTGCTCACCTCTTCATTCATGTACCAGTAGAGGCAGGAGTCCTTCAGCACAAACCAGTACTTCTTCCACTTCTGAGAGAAGTAGCTCTTGGCATCCCTCTTCTTCCAGAGCCAACCCTCGCAGTCACCACGGCCCAGGTCCCGGCAGGACACCCGACGCTTGCTGATGGAGGCTGGGGGTCCAGCTAGGGGGTGAGGAGTCAGAGAGCAGAGGGAGTCAGAGTCCTCATTACAACCAGGAACTGGCTCGTCAAGAGCAACACAGTGAAAATGGGGATATCAGCACAAGAGAAATGGCAGGACTGGGGTAGGTGCTCCTCACCTTTGCTCTTCTTCTTGGACTTGGATGGCAGTGAGGACTGCTGGAAGCTCTGCAGGTAAGACACAGCAAAGGTCAGCAGAGCTCAGCCTCCACATCATCTCCACCACCTCTCCCCTACCCAGATACCCAATATTCCTCAGATCTCATCCTCTGGTCTTAAGGCCATCTCTTGCCCTAACAGACGAGTGGACATTGACAAATATAACGGCTTTGGATAGTTTAGCCTCCTGGGCCACACAGATTAACCTCACGCTGGTTACTGCTGCGCCCTGCTAGAGCCTTTAGCATTGTTGACTGCTAGATCTTATCTGTGTGACTCGGCTGGTGATGTTTGTATGCTGTCTGTCAGCCTAATGCACATGGAACTGTGACGCCGAACCAGAGGCTGAATCCCCCTCAGCTCTGATCGTCAACCCCACCTGCTTCCCCAGGGAGGCTCCTGCTTGGCGATCAGGAGGCCCTGAATGTTACACGGAGACACCCCAGTGAGCCTCCTTGCTGGAGTGGATTCATGAGAAAGTGCTGAAATAGCAGGTACATCTACCCCCCTCCTCTTAGAACTAGGCCCAAGACATGAGACACCACCTTCCCTCGAATCCCAGAAGGCTGCAGATCGGATTGTGCAACCCGGCACAGAAGCTCCGCGGAGGCGTTAAGGCTTGCCCTAGTACACAGTGGTATAAAACCTTGTCCCAGAACACACAGGCACAAAAGCACGTCCCAGTACATCCTGATATTAGGACTTGCCCCAGTATGTAATGATCGCGTCCTGCCTCAGATATTCCCAACTGTTCTGTGCCTTGGCATTAGACTAATGATAGTGTTTCTGCAGCTAATTGAGTTCCCCATGTAGGAGGTGGAATCACAGCCATGCCTGGTTAGGGACTGGGCAGCCTGATCCAGCGCCCGCAGGCTTTCTAATTACCATACGGTGAATACACCTGATTAGCACTGCTGTCAGCTTTGGCTATCTAACACACACTAGGAGATAGGGAAGATCAGGCAGAAACAGGACAGAGAGATGATCACACATATGGAGACGGGAATGATCAGGCACAAATAGGGCAGAGGGATGACACAGGGAGACAAGAAAGATCAGGCAGAAACAGGACAGGGGGATGATCACAGGCACACAGACAGGGAAGATCATGCAGAAACAGGACAGGGGGATGATTACACACAGGGAGACAAAAAAGATCAGAGAGACTGGGACAGAGGGATGATCACACACAGGGAGACAAGAAAAATCAGGCAGAAACAGGACAGGGGGATGATCACACACAAAGACAGGGAAGATCAGGCAGAAACAGGACAGGGGGATGATTGCAGACAAAGAAATCACACACACACAGTCACAGACAAAAAGGATTGGTCTTTCACAAACACACATTTTTGAGGGCTCATTGTCTGGTTTTCGGCTCTACAGCAGCACTAGGTCATACACAGAGTTTCAATGCCAGGACAAGAGGATGACGTAGAACCCCACCCAGCTCACAGACTGCACACACACACACACACACACACACACACACACACAGTGGGGCGCATGACCCCGTGAAAGTCAGCACCAGTATGAGCTCCTTCTCCCAAACTGGGAATGATCCACGGAGCTTGCCGCACCATCTAAATATAGAGGCTTTTTTGGCAGGATAGAGGGAGCCCACAGAGTGATGATGTGAACAGTGATCTGGTGTAAACAGCAGGGAGGCGGGTAGGGAGTGCAGAGAGAGAGAGATGGAGAGAGAGAGAAAGAGGGCGTGAGAGGGGGACAGACAGAGGGGAGAGGGAGAAAAATCGGGGGAAAGAAAGAAAGAAAGAAAGAAAGAAAGAAAGAAAGAAAAAAGAAAGAAAGAAGAAAGAAAGAAGAAAGAAGGCAGAGTTGGTAGAAAAGGAAGCCCAGGTGGAGAAGGGGAGAGTTTTAGAAAATAATTAAAAGAGGGACTTAGACATAACAGGAACAGGGCAGCCAAGCATAATGTGAGAGCAGGGGCACGCGGGGCATTCCAAGGGTCGTGGGGGATACTCTGACAAAGGCATACAGACATACAGACACAGACATGCAGATGCAGACGCACGGGTGCAGACATGTGGACGCAGACATGCAGACGCAGACACACGGATGCAGACATGTGGATGCAGACATGCATACGCAGACACACGAGTGCAGACATGTGGATGCAGACATGCATACGCAGACACACGAGTGCAGACATGTGGATGCAGACATGCAGACGCAGACACACAGGTGCAGACATGTGGATGCAGACATGCAGACGCAGACACACGGATGCAGACATGTGGATGCAGACATGCATACGCAGACACACGAGTGCAGACATGTGGATGCAGACATGCATACGCAGACACACGAGTGCAGACATGTGGATGCAGACATGCAGACGCAGACACACAGGTGCAGACATGTGGATGCAGACATGCAGAAACAGATACACAGGCGCAGGCATACAGATACAGACATGTGGACGCAGCATCCAGACACAGACATGTGGATGCAGACATGAGGAAGTGGACACATGGGTGCAGACATGTGGATGCAGACATGAGGAAGTGGACACATGGGTGCAGACATGTGGATGCAGATACGAAGAGGCTTAAGCAGAAAGAGCCCCCTAAGCTAACGACGGCACGGCCCTGTCACCTACGTCACCCCAAAAACAGCCCACACACGCGGCTCCATCTGCACTGTGCAACGCGCCCGCACCCAGACAGGGACCATCTGCTCCACGGCAACTGACAGTTCAGTGCGCCCAGACACCCACGACCCCCCCGGGAAGGGAACCTTAATCAGAAGCAGGAGCACACAGCACTGAGTGACACAGAGAGACACCAAGCAATAACGAGTGACACCGACCGACACCTAGTGACACAGAGAGACAACGGGTAACACCAAGTAACACCAAGAGACACACTGAGACACTGAGAAACAACGAGCGACACCAAGCAACACTGAGTGACACTGATCGACATCGAGTGACACTGAGCAATACTGAAAGACACTAAGTGCTGTGAGCAACACTGAGGGACTTCAATGACACTAAGTGAAACCAAGTGAGTGACACTGATAGACACCTAATGACATCAAGTCACACTAAGTGACACAGTCACACTAAGCCACACAGACACAGACTTCGAGACAAACATACTGACACACAGAGACAGGCAAAGACAGAGACACAGACAGACAGAGACATAGACACAGATAGAGTGCTTTTCCACTGGCATTCCTGAACCGACCCTTACCAGAGCCAGACTGCAAAGAGAGACTGCTTACAGGCCAGTTTCAGCTCGCTTTGGTAACCGAAGAGATGCTTATTTACTGTTCACATGGTACATCATGATTTACTATGTGCTATCATTATTATTATTAATTTTTTTTTTACTGTGTGCTAATTTTCACTCACGTTCAGTTTGCGTAAATTTGCGGCACAAATCCATTCTGTTCAGCTGTTGTACGGTACTTTAAGTAGGAGGATGGAAAGTTCCAAATTACCAGGAGTGCATCAATACATCGCAATGTGCAATACTACTAATAATGTATAGAATATATGCTTTTTCCTTCAGATAATCCATGTACAGCACACCAGTGTCTCTGTGCATTTCGACCAATCAGATGGTGGTGTCTCACCTAGCCCGATATGATCACACTTTCAGTCCTGCTTTTAAGCAGGGCCATGTCAGCGCAGGTATAGCTTGGGTACGACTCGCATAATTTACAATGGAAAACCGTCAGTTTGTGGTACAGCTCAGTTCTTGGTGGCAGTGGAAAAGCACCAAGACACAGAGGCACAGACTGGGGCCGTGAGAGGGAGGCCCTGGTAGATGTGCTGGTACCTGGTAGAGGGAGGGTGAGTCCGGGCTGGGGGTGGACATAGACTCCTGCCTGCGCACCTCCATCTGCAGGGAGGGCAGCAGGGTGTAGCGCCCAGGGCTGCCACTCTTCTCGCCCTTGTGCTTCACACGCCGGCCGCTGCGGGTGTGGCGCTCCTCACTTGGCACCCGCTCCTCACTCACGTACCGCAACATTGAATTCTCTGGCAGGGGGAGATGGGAGGAGTCACCAGAGGGCGCCACCTCTGTAGGGCACCTGCTCACCAGAGGGTGCCACCTCTATAGTAGACCTGCTAACCAGAGGGCGCCACCTCTGTAGTAGACCTACTCACCAGAGGGCGCTACCTCTGTAGTAGACCTGTTCACCAGAGAGTGCCACCTCTGTAGAAAACCTGTTCACCACCTCCATATGAGACTCTCCCACCAGGGGGTGCCACCTCCATGTAGGACTTGCCCATCAGTGGGTGCAATTTCTGGATAAGACCCGCTCACCAGGGGGCACCACCCCGATATGGGACTAACCCACCAGAAGGCATCACCTCCACCAAAGCCCTTTTTGCTCCACCCCACTGTGCTCCAGTTACTTGGCAACAGTCAGGGGGACACAGAACACCCCAGAAAGCAGCTGTAGGGGTTGTCATGACAACATGCCGGCCATGCACACTCTGTCTTTGGGAAGTGCTTGGGCAGGCCGACGGATGAAGGGAAAGCAGCTTGGTGACAGGAATGCAATGTCCTTGCTGTTTGTGCACCTGATGGTTTCTACCAAGGCTATGAGGGGGGCAATAGAAAGGGAGGAAAGAGAGACATCTGTGTGTGTGTGTGTGTATGTGTGTGTGTGTGCATGTGTGTGGCTGCGTCCATGCAGCAGGACAGTGGGTCAAAGCCATCACTGGTCAGGGATCCAGCTGTCACCCTGTACATCCAGCCATCCGGTCATGGAGATCCACAAGCTCGGACTCAGGGCTGTCATTTTTATGTAAATACAGGAGTAGTTCATGTGACCATACAGCATACTCCCAGGACTGGACCAATTCAGCGCTTAAAAAGATCAAAAACTATGGAAAATTATAGAGACAAGTGGAAAAGTCTGAACTTACACAGACACTGAACAAAGGGAGGTTGATGGGCCCCTCCCTGCTCACATACGCAGCACCCCCCAGAGATAATAGTAGCCATAACGGGCTGGGGTTCCTGCACCAGCTGAGGTGATAATTGGGGACTGGAAAGGAACATCTGCTCACCGTAGGATTATTTTTTCAGTGACAGTGCTATCCTCAGCTCTGTCCTCAGCTGTGTCCTCAGCACCTTCCCCAGCCCTGTTCTCAGCTCTGTCCTCAGCACCATCCCCACCCCTGTTCTCAGCTCTGTCCTCAACACCATCCACAGCTCTGTCCTCAGCACCATCCCCACCCCTGTTCTCAGCTCTGTCCTCAGCACCATCCCCACCCCTGTCCTCAGCTCTGTCCTCAGCACCATCCACAGCTCTGTCCTCAGCTCTGTTCTCAGCACCATCCCCAGCCCTGTCCACAACTCTGTCCTCAGCACCATCCCCAGCCCTGTTCTCAGCTCTGTC
>JAODJU010000081.1:24617019-24632461 GCA_026776725.1 Gnathonemus echidnorhynchus
GGAGCATGAGGAATGAGGGGCAGGTTGTGGGAAATGCACAAGGTACGAGGAGCATATTGTTGGAGGGTAGGAAAGGCATGTGTCAGAGGGGCATTGTGTGGGAGGGGCTTATGGTGGGAGGGGTATGGGATAGGAGGGCCATAGAGTGGGAGGTGCATGGGGTGGGAGAGACACAACCTAGAGGTAAACAACCCAATTAGTTGCCAAGGCACTACCTGGGTGTGTAGGGTTCTGCTGGCGGAGGGGGAATGAACAGGTCTTGCAGGGCAGAGTCTCGCTTGGAAGGGGTGCTGATGGTGCTGGAGGGCGTGGCAACACTGCTGGTGGGACTCTTGGGAATGATGGGCTGAAGATAGAGGCAAACATAAGCAGTTGAGTGAAGCACAGCAGATGACAGAATAGGAGCCCTGACAGAAACTTAGAGCAGCTGATACAGACGTAAGCAGTCAAGTGACGCACAGGTGATGACAGGATGGGAGCGCTGACAGAAACCCAGAGCAGCTGAGACAGGCAGACTCAGTCGAGTGACACACAGCTGATGACAGAATGAGGGCACCAAGAGAAATCGAGAGCAGATAAGACAGGCATAAGCAGTTGAGTGAAGCACAGTGGATGACAGGGTTGTAGCATTGACAAAAACCCTGAGCAGTTGAGACAGACATAAACAGCCAAGTAAAGCACAGTGAATGACAGCACCAGCAGAAACATTCCAGAGATGCTTAAATCAGATGGTCACTTATACATATTATGGCTCCCGCAATTAATTAATCAAGCAAAAATATTAATATAGTGTGTTTTCACATTCTAAATGACAAAGTAGCAAAGCATTTTGCCATGTGAGAGACACTTTAAAGGATTCCTGCAGAGAAGGTAATAACCCATTCAGACTTATTACCCCTCCACTCAGCTGATTGAAGAACATCCATAACACGGTGGGTTATGCACGCTGAGCGTGGATACAAAGCATAGAGGATGGAGATTATAGATCAGACAGTCAAGCAATGTCCCTTATGGACTTTTAAAGCTGGACCAGGGCCTTGTAGAGAGACAGCCGGCACAGACACGGACTGCCTTGTGTGCTTAGGTTGGTTCTGAGTAATCTACAGCTAAGTTAAGAGGATAAAGGGCACTAAGGCTCTGTGTGATCATACTGCCTCCTCTGTCCTCCAAACCGCTGACAGCACAACCGCCCACAATAGCAAAGAAAGCCTTTCTTGTTGTTGAGCAGCAAACAAGTACAAGGAAATGCACTCTTCATATATCCCATCATGCTCTCTGATTACACACACAGACACACACAGGTGAGAGCAAAGTTTGGAGTCAGAGTGCAGGGTCAGCCATTTATTCAGCGCTCCTGGAGCAGTATTTGGGGTCTTACTTTCAGGCCTATGTGTGGTATGATCTCTCTGCCAGCTACGGGATTCAAACTGGTAACCTACCGAACAAAGAAGCCTAAACCACAGAGCCACACACAGCCCCAGTATATCCATAATGCACCAATGCACCCATGAGACCTTGATGGCTTGGCTGGGTCCTTCGTCTGTCACTCATTGCCAGGCCTGAAGGGGGCTCCACCTTGGCAGGCCCAGTCACACACAGAGCCCTCACAATCCAGAAGCGATTTCATGGAAATGAAGGCATTTGGACGGCCATCCAAAGTCAACAGCCCAGATTCATGCCTCACTGTGGGTCCAGCAAATCAGAGACACCGAAATGCCAGCCCCCTCTATGACAGAGGAATGACATCATACCGAAAAGCCAGCCCCTCCACGAAGGAGGAATGACATCACACTGAAAAGCCAGCCCCCTCCATTACAGAGGATTTACATCACACTGAAAAGCCAGCCCCCTCCAGTACACAGGAATGACATCACACCGAAAAGCCAGTCCCCTCCACAATGGAGGAATGACATCATACCAAAAAGCCAGCCCCCTCCATAACAAAGGAATGACATCACACTGAAAAGCCAAGTGGGACTAAGTCCTACCCACACTGACTCACAGAAGAGGACAGTCCTATACCCACTGACTCAACTCTCAGAGTAACAGACAGGCTGCTTGTACAGAGGACTTAAATCTGAACACACTGACTCACTGGAGAGAGATAAGTCAAGATCATAGTGACTCACTCTGCATTTCTGAACACACTGACTCACTTAGAACTGAGTCATATACAGTGACCCATCTCGTACAGACTCACTCACAAGAGAGGAGTTCAAAAACCTTTAATTTAAGACAGAGGTCATAAATGTGAGTCATACACACAGTGACTCACCAAGGACGGGGCAGTCATAGTTGCAGTGACTCAACCAGGGCTGGGGAGTCAAAGATGCAGTGACTCACCCTGGACATAGGAGTCATAGGTGCAGTGACTCACCTAAAACAGGGGAGCCATACAGACAATGACTCACCCAAGACAGGGGAGTCACACACGCAGAGCCTATGGAGAATGGAGTCTCACAGAAAATGGCTCTCATTCGTTAACAGAAAAATGACTCCTAGCAAAACTGGGCAGCGAGGCAGGAGTCAGCGTGGTCTGGGCCCCAAGTGAGCGAGCAAGTCGCAGCAGTAAGGGCATGGCCTGTGACGTGGCTTGTGGGGTGAGCGACTGCACTGCCTACCTGCAGGGCCAGCGGCTTCCATCGCATGTTCTTTAGCAAGGCGGGAGCTGCACCCAGAGTGCTCTGGGGCCGCTTTTTCAGAGTCAGCAACACACCGCTGGGATCCGCACGCAGAGAGCTCACCAAGTTCCTCAACTGCCAGCCCACCTACAGCAACCAACAGGCACAGAATCAACACACACACAGAAAGCCCACCTATGCAACTGACAGGCACAGGGTCACACACACAGAAAGCCCACCTATGCAACTGACAGGCACAGGGTCACACACACGGAAAGCTCACCTATGCAACTGACAGGCACAGAGTCACACATACGGAAAGCCCATCTATGCAACTGACAAGCACAGGGTCACACACACACGGAAAGCCCACCTATGCAACTGACAGGCACAGAGTCACACATATGGAAAGCCCATCTATGTAACTGACAAGCACAGGGTCACACACACACGCAAAGCTCACCCTTGCAACTGACAGGCACAGAGTCACACACGGAAAGCCCACCTATGCAACTGACAGGCACAGGGTCACACACACGGAAAGCCCACCTATGCAACTGACAGGCACAGGGTTACACACACGGAAAGCCCACCTATGCAACTGACAGGCACAGGATCACACACACACACACACGGAAAACCAACCTACAGCAATTGACAGGCACAAGCCCATCTACGCAACTGACAGATAGACAGACAGACACACAGACACACACACACACGGCTGCAGTACACTCACAAACAGACTGAGATGGGCTGGATTTTGGGTGGCACTTTTGGGTGGCATTTGCGTGTGAGCGTCTGAGTGTGCACGTCAGTAGGGGGCGGGGATACTGGGGGGTCTGTCCCCGCCCTCTAATTTAAGCCTTTTAATTACTAACTAATCAATTAAAAAGAGCAGGTATGAAATTAGCAGTTCGTCCTGATTCTAGGGGGCGCCCACACTTTCGAAAACCTTTTCACAGACCAAACTGTCTCTGGCACTAGGCAGGTGCTACGTGCCCCCCATGCCCCATCACACTGCTCTGTAGAAGACGGCAGTAACAAACTGAGACAGCTCAAGTCCTGGTCAACAATGCGTTACGCTGAGCCGTATGGAAACAATCGCAACAGCCCCGACTGCGATGAGACGCTCAGGTTCCCATACAGCACTGACCAGGATAGACGGCACAGAACAGCAGCCAGGCAACCCAGTCTGGGAGGCCCGCAATTGACATGGCCCAGTAACACCCGCCCCAGTGGCACACTCCAGTGACAAACTCTCTTAGTTTGAGACTAAGCAGAACTCAGCATGGCCTCTCCAGCTCGAGACGTACTCTCACGAGCTCAACAAGAGATTCACACAGCTTCACACACACGGCCTGTATTGCCCACCGCTGACTGCAGGGGGCACCAGGACAGCCCGCAGAGACAGGAGCAGTGGCAGCAATGCAGAAACGGCACGGTGGCTGATGTACGCACCACAGTCTGCTGGTTCACCTGAATGACCTCATCGCCCGCATGGATCTTCTTGCAGCGATCAGCAGGAGACTGGAGAGACACCAGGATGGGGGGCTTTAGGAGGGCCAGGGGCACATGGTGGGGCAGGGACATACTCTGTATCACACGTCATCTACACACACACACAATCTACATATACTAGCTAAACACACAACCTACATAACATACGATACAATACAGACACGTATATCTGCATAATTTACAGTAAAGTACATCTACACACACCATCTACACAATCCACAATACATCAACAGACACACACCATCCACACCCACACCATCTACATGATTTACAGTACAGGACATCTGCAGACACACACATCTACATAACATACGGTAAAGTACATCTACACACACAATCTACAGTTATATAACCTACAGTACAATACATCAACAGACACACTCATCTACGCACACAGCTACATAACTGACAGTAAAGCATATCTACACATATCTAAATAACAATTAAGTCAGGATGGCTGAGTGGTCAAAGGCACTGTGTTCAGGTCACAGTCTCCCCTGGAGGTGTGGGTTTGAATCCCACTTCTGACAACAAAACAAAGTTTGGGGCAATGTGTGGCTCAGTGGGTTAAGCCTGTGTGCCTGTAATCACAAGGGTGCTGGTTCAAACCCAGCCTCGGCACATCTGTGGCTCCTTGAGCAAGGCCCTTAACCCCCAGCTCCCTGGGCTGCTCTTCTCCGCATAGAGCTAGTGGAGGGAGGTGTAAAAAGAACTTTCCCATGGGGACAATAAAGGTTCGATACAATACAATGCATCTGTGAACACATACATCTACGTACCTTACAGTTAAGTACACCTACAGACGCCATATACAATACAGTACAGCTACAAAGACAGACATACAGCTCTTACCCCTTCAGTTGTCCCTGTGATGACATGGAGGCCATCATATGTAGATTTTATATACATGCCCTGTGGGAGAGAGTGACAGTATTAGCAAAGGTCCATAGTTAAAGCACGTGCACGCACACACGCAGACTGAATCTAGCACCTTAATCGACTCCATCACTGGCTTTACAAGTCACTGCAAACATCAGTGATCCACTGCTCTCACCCACAAGTGCCTTGACACCAGCACATCCCATGCATCCCAATATGCACTGCTCCTGCTCCTTGGTCTTACCAGTCCGTCTGTGGGCTTGATGTTGGACAGCTGGACCACCTCCAGGTGGGCGGACTGAGAGACCACAGGGTCAGAGGACAGGGATATGATGTGGTCGCAGACCCCGGACAGTGTCTTACACTAAGGAGACACACACATCAGCCCTTAAACAGTATAAACCACATCTCAGCAGAGGGCGCCTAGACTGCCATGACAGCATCAGTACACAGGATCCTGACAATACGATGAACATGCCCTGTAGCACTGCAGGGAGACGCCAACACACAGCATCCTAGCTGGGTGCTGTTGTACATTCAGGACTCCCCCCCCCAACCCCCACCCCACCAGCTCTCACGCGTCACCATCACCTCAAAGTTCAGTAGCACTGACCCTCTACACCAAGGTACTGATCTGGACATTTTGACACAATTAGCTATCATGCCATCTGGTGGCCAGTCACTGTCACTGCCCTACTCTGCAGACAACAAGGGGTCCATTACAGACGTGGGGGTCCTGGAGCAGGGGCTAGGCTGAGAGTGAGCAGTAAGGTCTGAGAGACCAGTGGTCAGGAGCACCACCCAGAGCGAACAGTGTGCTTTAATCACTGCTGCCGATGGTTGCGGCCAGTGAAGTGTAACCAGAAAGAAGCAGGTGTCAGCCTCCTGCCACCAACCTCCAGCCACCAGCTGGATGCAGGGCACGAGGGTGTGAGGAACACAGCCCAAGCAAGAGCCTGAGAGCAACAGAGCTGAGCGGCAAGGCCCAAAGAGCAAGCAGCCTGGCAGAAAGAGTCTCTGTGCAGATGGATTACTGATCTCCAGCATGCAGCTTGCCAAGGCTTGGAGAGGCTGAATCGGAGCCACCACAACCAGCAAGGTAGTTTCAGAGGCCAGACACTCCCATCCTAATGCTTGTCCTGCTTCTTCTTCCCCCTGTGTAATGCCAGTCTTTCCTCTTCCTCCCCCTGTGTAACACCAGTCCCGCCTCTTCCTGCCCCTGTGTAAAGCCGGTCATGTCTCTTCCTGCCCCTGTGTAACACCTGACCTGCCTCTTCCTCCCCCTGTGTAATGGTAGGGAGTCCTCCAGCACAGGGTGACATGAATGTTGGTCTCCATGACATCAGCTGGCTGCGGGGACACCGAAAGCAGCCCCTGTTTCCCAGGAAGACTTTGACCTCATTTACTGGAACAGGCTGCTTGGTTGTTTTTGTGGAGGCAGGAGGGTCCACTCCCAGCAAGAGTGTCTCCCCCATTTCCACAGTGAAATACTTACCACATGCAGGATTTTGTTCTCCGTTTCATACACAGTACAATCCTAAAAACAGAGAGAGAGAGAGAGAGAGAGAGAGAGGGTGAGAAAGGCCAGTCAACAGCTGCTCTGCTTGAAACAGGATTACAGAGCAATGGCATCCTCTGCGTATGTAACAATTATATTACTGATGATTGCTCAGTGAATTCACCTGCAAGAAGCAGAGTCTCTGAGATAGACAAAGTGACACTTTGAACCGGCACATGTGCATCGTGAGCAGTCAGGGATCATGCCCACAGGAAAAACACCATCACCATCCAGCGGCCATCCGCCGCCACCTTGCTGTTATCACGGTTACATGCTATGTGTGCAGTGCTGAAGCCCCATTCCAAATTCGGTCCAAACCCAGATACAGACAGATAAGACGTCCAAAACCAACAATAATTACATGGTATCATTTGGGAAAAGGTGCCATCATTATCTGTTATCACTTCATAATTCCAGGCTGACAGATGACAGATTTCTCTGGCAGATGCTGGTGCCACATCTGGACCAGCCAAAGCCCAGGCAGTACCACATTGCCAGACTGCACTGCATCATCAGGTTGTGCCGCATCATCAGGATATGCCAGATCATCAGACTGCACCACATCACCAAGCTGTGCAGCATCACTATGCAGTACTACATCCCCATGCAGCACCACATCACTATGCAGTATCACATCACCAACCTATGCCTCATCACCATGCAGAGCTGCATCACCAGGCTGTGCCACATAACTAGGTTGCACTGCATCACCACCCTGCACTACATCACCAAGCTCCACCACATCACTATGCAGCGCCGTATCACCACCCATGTAGGGCCACATCACCAGGCTATACCATATCACCATTTAGTGGCCATCAGGACTCATCACACTGGCTGCATTCCCTGGTCACTCAGGATTGGCTGCTCATTTTAACAACTGCATCATGACAGTTCTTTGCTTAGGTCCTTCATTGCCCTTTTGCTCATTGTGGCTTGGACATGGAGTCCATCATGAGGACCATCATCATCATCACACCCCGTAGCTCATCTCCACCGCTGTTGATCCCCAGCAGGGTTGGACTGGTAAAACCAGATCCCAGAGACAGCCTGTGACTGCACTGATGGTCAGTGGCAGCTTCCGAATAGCACGGACGGTCAAAGACAACCCCGACTGCACTGACAGTCAGAGACAGCTACTGACAGCACTGATGGTCAGAGACAGCTCCTGATGGCACTGACAGTCTGGGACAGCTCCCGACAGCAATGATGGTCAGAGACGGCGCCTAACCACACTGAAAATCAGTGACAGCCCCAACCACATTCATGAATAGAGACAGTCCTGACCACACTGAGGGTCAGAGACAGGCTCCCGACAGCACTGATGGTCAGTGATAGCTCCTGACCACACTAATGGTCAGAGATGGCTCCCAACCATACTCATGGACTGAGACAGCTCCTAGCTATACTGTGGGTAATTGAGGCTCGATCGGTCAGCTCCTCTGCACGACAAACCCCCACAACACCCCCCAGGAGGAATACAGCCCCATGTAGTGACGCAGTGACCCATTTTGGGGCTCCTGTAACGTCCTGTAACGTTTGCTGCTCTATAAAAGACCAGCAGGAGGAGTAGGATTCCCCACAGGCTCCATTCAGATCACACAGCTCCCTGGCCTGGAAACACACATTTCAGCCTCACTGATGACGATGATAGTGAGCATGGTGATGGTGATGACGATGGTGATGGTGGTGGTGAGCATGGTGATGGTGATGATGATGGTGGTGAGGATGGTGATTACGATGATGAAGGTGAAGATGTGGTTGGTGGTGAAGATGATATGATGATAGTGATGATCATGGTAAGGACTGTGATGATGAAGATTATGGTGCTGATGATGATAGTAAAGATGATGATGAAGATTATGGTGAGGATGGTGATGTTGATGGTGAGGATAATTATGATGATGGTGATGAGGTGAGGTGGATGGTGAGGATGATGGTGGTGGTGATCATGATAATAATGATAATGGAAACGATGGTGATGAGGACGGTTATGACTGTGATTGTGGTGCTGATGAGGAGAATGATGGTAATGTTGAGGATGACATTGTACTCCCTGGCATATATAGTAACTGTGGATGTGCTGATCTATGGTTCTATTTGCTGTTGTGTGACTCCATTTGAGAGCAGTTCCTCGGGTCACACCAGCATTAAGGTTAGGGTTAGGGTTTGAGTTAGGGTTAAGCGAATGTGATCATGATGCATGTTTGAAGTGTTACCTGTTGCACAATGGTGGTGAGCTCCAGGCACAGCTGAATGACACTGTTCCGGGTCACTGAGTAATCTGTTACTGCAGCAAAGGGAGATCTGAAAAACAGGTAGCATCTGAGATAAACCATTAGGTCATTCTTTACTCTGATCACTCCCGATAAACAGTGGGAGCTCTGTCTACCATGAGTGACAGGAGTGTCTTCCAATAGAAAACCAACACCCTGCCCCTCTTGTTTAAACAGGATGTGACTGGAACATTTGTTGGACATGGCCACAGCGCTTTATGTAACCATCTTATTAAACCTGCAGGCAGG
Source organism: Gnathonemus echidnorhynchus (assembly GCA_026776725.1). Classification (NCBI taxonomy): domain Eukaryota; kingdom Metazoa; phylum Chordata; class Actinopteri; order Osteoglossiformes; family Mormyridae; genus Gnathonemus; species Gnathonemus echidnorhynchus. Next base: position 24,626,124 of record JAODJU010000081.1, read on the forward strand.
GGTTATTCTCACATTCAAGCTTTTTCCACTCACATGCTGAGCTGGAGCCTTCTTATAAAAACTGGCTTGCAGGTATTTTTCCACTAACTGTGTATGCAGGCTCCATGGGAAGGGGGGAGGCAGCCGTGCTGGGGCCTAGTGTATGTTACAAAAGTATTGTAGCTTATAACCAGTAACGGCAAATGTGGAAGACAGAGAGACAAAGTCAGAGAGACAGACACAGGACAGGCAGGCAGACAGACAAGCAGACAGAGAGTCAGACAAACAGACACACAGGCAGACAGACAGGCAGACAGACAAGCAGACAAACAGAGAGTCAGACAAACAGACACACAGGCAGACAGACAAGCAGACAAACAGAGAGTCAGACAAACAGACACACAGGCAGACAGACAGAGCGACAAACAGCTTTCTTGATCTAACTGGTAAATTAAGCATGGCAGACAAACCAGAAAATGACACTGCAACAAAAATCTTAACACGAGCCATAAGGAAACATCTATTGAGGTAGAACACCAAAGAAAATAAATGAATAAACTGGAAAGAAACTAAACAAACCACAGGTTCGCATAAAGTCCTTGCAGTGGGGACATGATTCATTTATGTGAAAGGAGCAGAATTTGGCACACAGACAGGGCAGTAGAGCGCACCAAACACACATGGTGCCCGGGGGTGGGGCAGGAAGGGGCCCAAAGCCGGAGGCAGGGTGCCAAGCACACTCACAGCACATGGCAAGGCCATTGGACAGGGAGACCACACCCACCCCGTCACAAGCGACTCCAGGAACAGTGAAATGCAGACAGGGCAGACGGTCACAGGAAAGGCAGACAAACAGACGCGTTTATGTAAGCTTTACTCTTACTCATCTTCCGTTTGCTGCGCGACTGCTTAGGAGGATTATGTAAGAGAGCCAACATACTCGCCTCAGTGAGGCCTGGCGCACAATCTGCACACGGCTCTCTAGTGCCTCACGGGGGATTATGGGTAATCCATGAGAAAAGTAACCTGCCATATTGTCCATTTGAGTTGGAAGAAGACTGGGAAAGGCTGTAGATTGAGATTAAGTCAGGAAAAAGTCTCCTGCTGAAGAAGTACCATGACTTTGCTCGTCTCAATCCCTTAGCACTAGCTGCCATTCTGCTCATTGACTGGAAGGAAGGTTCTGCTCCACCACTTGTCCACCAAAACAGACCTGAGGTTCCAGCACCTCAACTGAGGTCTTGGCCAGATGAACATCAATCTGCAGAAACCGTGGGCTTCAGGAGCACCATGAGAATCTGGGGCCTACAGCCTGATGGCCCTAAAGCCACTTGTGACTCACCTGTCCCCCCCCACACCTGTTAGAGCACTCCCCCCCCCAACAGCCCATTAAAATTAAGCAATTAACTCTCCAATATAATTATAATCCTCTGAAAGAAGCCCAAAGCTAATTGGAGTTAATCCAGGGGTTGCCAAGCTGTTACGCACACGGGTGTGTGTGTAAAGTGCACAGGGGATGGGGGCTCATGCTAATGCTAACCCTGTTCACAGGCTCTGAATGCATTGAGGGGGCACTGGCCTAGATTCTGCTCAGCATAGGGACAGAGTCACACTGGAAATGTGTCACTGTGTTACTCAGATGCTGGGAAGATGGTGCAACCGTGTCACTCAGCAGTGCCATACCACCATGCTGCTTTGCTATCGCGTCGCCGCACCGTGTGGCAGCACCAACCTGTCCAGCCAGGCCAGCAGGCTCTTGGCAGCGCCAATGAGGTCCACCACGGACGTCAGGAAGTCGTTGGGCAGCTTGCGTGCGCTGCGCCCATCATAGTGGCCGCTGCGCCGCCGGCCCGTGATGAAGTTCTGCAGGTTCTTGGCTGAGGCATTCAGCTTGTGGGACAGCGTCTTCAGGTTCTCTGTCTCCAGCCCGTAGTTCTGGGGTGCATTGGGAGGGGCACATGCTGAGAGTATAGCGCACATGCAACCATCCCACCTTCAAGATGTCACAACAACGTTGGCCCCCCTGGGAACCTCTGTCTGATTGACCGCCTGTTACCAACAGACTAGCTGTGATGACCCAGCGGGACCAGCACCTTTTGATTGGGCCCTCGAGCTGTGGGGGAGGCGTATGCATATACCCGAGGATGGGGAGCACAGCTGAAAGGAGGTTAGGAAGGCCGACTGACAGTTTTCCTAATCTTCTCACCGAGGGCATATAGCACTGTGGGAGCAAGACCAGGCCAAGGCAGAGGGACAAGCTCCAGAAGAGAGGGAAGGCAGAGGAGGAAAGGGCAGCAGAGGGAGCAAAAACAGACAGCGACAGAGGGAGAGGCCAGGAGTCCCCGGGCTTTTAATGATGAGGAAATTATCTCCCTTCCCTGCTTGGATGAACTGGCCCAGCAAGCAGTGCAGAGGTAATAAGAACAGAGAGATCTGGAAACAGGCAGGAGCCATAGCAGCACCAGAAAGCCAATATCAATTATGCACATTTAGTATTATAATAATAACTCAGAATAGGCTATAATAAGCTGTTAATAACCTGAAGCAATAAGCGAGCTGGGTATTTGAAGCCATGAAAATAACAGTCAAAAAATAAAATGTAAGAAAACTGTAAGAAATTGGCTAGCCAGTCGAGGAGATGGTTGGACCTGTTTTCAAGAGGATGGTTAGGCCACGGGGCAAAGAACCAATTGGAACACAGGACGTGAAAAGCACCACCTCCTGTTTCCTGAAGGACTCAGTCGAGTAACATTCAACCGTTCATTATGACATGAATCGGCAAAAAAAAGGAGGACCAGAAGTAGGACCTCAGCCAGCTACCCTGAACCAAATAGGGAAGGTATGTAATGTGTGCAGTGGTGCCTTATCAATATTAGTTTAGGTGTACATAAGTGATTCAGACTCTGTCTGTGTGTACGGGCATGTTTCCTGTATTGAGAAGTATAAGGCTAGATGACAGACCCCTCCAATGATAGTTATCCACTATCAGCTGCTCTAATTGTAGTAGTCAAATGCCGGCAGAAATATTAACCCTATTTCAAACCAGATACTGTGACACCATCTCTGTCTTTTATGCTGCTGTCTTTTATGCTGGTTATTTTGTAAAAAAATAGTTAAAATAAAAGGTGAGGAACTCCCCCACATCATGACAAGAGGGTAAGAGTGTGAGTCAGACACCCCCTTCATCCAGATGATGTCATGTGCAGGTTTTCAGGGGCAAAGTACAGGGATTACCATCAGCACTCAGCTCATCTTGCTTAAGATGGATGTCATTTGCTGCACAGTCCCATTTCAGCAGGCTCTGTACTGCATGCATCAACACAGCGGCGGTTGTCATGGCGATCCATAGGTCTGTGTGCATTCGGAACATTAGGTAAGCCTCGGGGTTTAACCGTGGATACAAACATTTGTTTACTCACTCATCCTACACTGATACTTTCAGTGGAAAACGCATCTCAATAGCAACCTGGCTTTGGGAATAGAGGCATATAGGAGTAATACTCCTGGACCATTAAGGCATGCAAAAAGTGGATATCAACACGTGATATCAAGTCTATGCACCCTTTTTGAAATCCTTCTTCAATTTCAATAAGAAACAACAAGATTTCAGTGAAAAAAATTTATAATTTTTAGGAAAAAAGAATGAAATAAAGCACTGGTTCTGCTAATGTTTGTGCACCTTTAACCTTAGTTTCACTGTAATCTATCAGCGTGGTTCCATGGCCTTTCCCAGTGTTGGGAGGCGATCTCTGAAACTGAAACCAAAGAAGTGGGTTTAATAATGGAAAAGGATCTCTGGGGTAGATATAGGGCTTCATATTATAGCTTAAAATGGAGTTCTAATCAATGCAAAGACAGAGGAAGGACCTTACCAGTGCACACAGTAGGTCCACAGCCTCCAGGATGAGCTCCTGATGGCCAATCCGCGACACACCCAAGTCCTCCAATTCCTGGTGTGTGATACGTAACAACTGGTCTCCACCCACCTGCTCCCGTTCAAAGTTCTTAATGTACTGCTGCAGGCAGTCATCCAGGCCTGGGGCAGAGAAATCCCGCATCAGTACACGAATCCAGGGTAAAGTAAAGAGAATCCCTGCATCGGTTCACCAACCCAGGTCAGAGTACAAAGAGATCCCACATTGGTACACCAACCCAGGTCAGAGTACAGAGAGACCCAGCATCAGTACACCGACCCAGGTCAGAGTACAGAGAGACCCAGCACCAGTACACCAACCCAGGTCAGAGTACAGAGAGACCCAGGATCAGTACACCGACCCAGGTCAGAGTACAGAGAGACCCGGCATCAGTACACCGACCCAGGTCAGAGTACAGAGAGACCCGGCATCAGTACACCGACCCAGGTCAGAGTACAGAGAGAATCGGCATCAGTACACCGACCCAGGTCAGAGTACAGAGTGACCCGGCATCAGTACACCAACCCAGGTCAGAGTACAGAGAGAATCGGCATCAGTACACCAACCCAGGTAAGAGTACAGAGAGACCCGGCATCAATACACTAATCCAGGTCAGAATACAGAGAGAATCGGCATCAGTACACCAACCCAGGTCAGAGTACAGAGAGACCCGACATCAGTACACCAACCCAGGTCAGAGTACAGAGAGACCCGGCATCAGTACACCAACCCAGGTAAGAGTACAGAGAGACCCGGCATCAGTACACCAACCCAGGTCAGAGTACAGAGAGTGCACAAAGCCAGCTTCTACTTAAAGAAGGACATGGCTAGGTGAGGAGGTGAAGAAGATAAAGAAGAAATGCTAGTCCCCAGCAACCAGGTGGCTCCCCTCTAGCCAGGAGACAGTCAGGTCTGGATTCCTCCATTCCAGCTACCATAGGATAAACTGCACTGGTTTTACACATCAAATGCCGGAATATCAATAAAAGGCCTGGGCATCAGCCTGTTATCAGTCACTGGCTTACATCAGCTCTAAGGGTATGAGGAGAGAAGCGATGCTCTGTATCACACACCACTGAAAGAGAGACAGAGGTGTGTGTGCAGGTGTGTGACCTCCCCCCCCCCCCCCCACACATCCACCCTCGGCTTCACCGCAGTCACTGACCGTGGCTCTGAGCCTCTATGGCACTCGCAACAGGGACTCCCTCAGAAGCTGCATTTTGTAAGTTCAACAGTGAGGAATAAATGAATAAATACATAAGTTAAGCGTCCCCCCCCATAAGCCTGACAACCACACATTCACACTCTACTCACTCCTCTTCAGCATAGCTGCAAACAGAAACTCAGCCCAAGTTAATCACATCACAACAGATTTTATTTACTTTTTTGGGTGCCACATTGATACCAAAATGAAGCTCTTCAAATACATTGCGAATCCGGAGGAATCTGGTTGTACAAGATGCAGGCCCTGGCTACTGTCACACCGCTGGACTAAATGTACAGTCACAATGAAAGCAAACACCATCGAGCCAACGACACTTCTGTGGTTAGACTCACCAACTGAATTCATCTGCATCCATGCGCCTGGATGCCAGCAGAATAGTAACATCACTCATGATGAGTGCTAATTGGCTGCTAATCGCCGGTACTACAGCCAGTATGTTTGATTTGGGAACCAGTACTGTGCAGCTAACCCAGAAAGGTCCTTTAGGGTGCCCCTCTGTGTCATTCATCAGCAGCAGAGACAGAAACAGGCCAGCTAACATTTCGTGCAAAAATCTTAGCCACACAGTCTCACACTTGCTGAAATACTTAGCACAAATTCACCCCCAGTCATGCTCTCACATTTTCGGGGGTGACGGATGACAAGACACCATTAATAAACACTTGTTGCTACTTCCTAAGGCTGTAAAGTCTCTGCTGGTGAAGCCACAACATGACGCTACCTTTCCCCTGGCCCCGGTTTCTCGGGATGTTTTGGGTACCCTGTCCCATTATACTTCACATGACTTGGTCTCCCTAAGATGCACTAGGGGATAGCAGAAATAAAGGTGCTCAAGGGCATTGATTCGGTTTTAGTGAGGTTCCCAGATTCAGAGCTGTACAGAAGGGTTGCCATGCAGATTTAATAATAGTACAGAGCTGCTGAGGTCCAGGACTCCAGGCTTAGGTTCTCAGAGACCTTGGAGTGTGCTCTACATGTCTTCTGGGGAAAATGCCATCTGCGTACTGTAACTGTGTTAGTAAGCAGCAGTTGTGGGTTTACAAATAACTAAAGGGCACCATGTTTAGCCAGCTGTCTATAGGAAAGCTCAAGGCTACTGGGATCGAATGCTTTTGTTAAGTACAGAGTTGAGTTATTGTGTCACTATATACACTCACCTAAAGGATTATTAGGAACACCATACTAATACGGTGTTTGACCCCCTTTCGCCTTCAGAACTG
>JAODJU010000081.1:24649785-24669224 GCA_026776725.1 Gnathonemus echidnorhynchus
TTTTAGCTTAGTTGTCAGTGTGAACGCACTACGCCCTAAAATCGCGCACTAAAAGTGCGCAAGTGCGCGATTTCGGATACAGCCCATGAGTTTTGCAGTGTGAAGAGCCACTGTCAGTGGCTCTTGCTGAAAACACCTTTTTAAAAGCAGGATATAGCCAGATAACAAATTTGTCACTGAGGACATCCATCAGGGGCCCAGCCTAAAAGCTTTGGTGGTGTCCTGCAGGAGGCAAAGCCCCATCCTGGGAAAGAGGGGGAACGGAACTGCAGGAGGTGCTGCCGATCACACATTAAACTGTAGCAACCCCAGGGGGACAGACAGCAATGAAATACAGGGCAAGAATGACACAGCTGAGCCAACAAAGCAGAAATATGGTGGAGGAAAGACATCAGTGCTAAGGGGACAGCAAATGCTCAAGTCGAGTGGAGCGGGACCAGGGTGCAAGTGGACATAGTGACAAGGGCAGCAGTACGCCAAGGATTGAGGGCCTCAGTTAGGGGGCAAAGGCGAGGTGGTCAGGGACACACTGGGGATTAGGCACAAGTCAGTGAGGGGGGCAGGGATGCACTGGGGATCAGGCGCAAGTCAGCGAGGCGAGGGGGGCAGGGACACAGGAACAGGCTACACCATCAGAAAGGTATTAATCCATGCAATTTACAGCATGATCATTAAGCACCCAGCCCTTAAAGTCAGTGAGTCAACAAATGGTGCAGCTGCTGCCTGAGACAGGATGGAGGGCAGCACCGGACAGGGGGGCTGAAACCCCTCTGGCAATGACACTGAGATACTCTAAGGACTAAGGCCCAGAGACAGGGGGGAGGCAGAAAAGGCCGCGCCGAAACGAGAGTCAACATTAAACATAAATCAAATTCACTAAACATGAAAGAAGTGACAGGGATGAAACATGAAAGCAGTGGCAGAGTTTCCGAGCAGACTGAGCTGTAAACATCACACTGACGGAGCACATGCGGTGTGGTGGGTCTCTGTCAAACAGTGCAACACAGGCCACCCTCAGGCTGCATCTGTCAGTGTCGCACTGCTGGACCTTCACCATGACCTGAAAGACGATCCAGTGGGCTGATATCCCCACCCCCAAGGGCTGCTCTGTGTCTTCCTTTTTTGGCCATCAAATCCATAATAGGGTGACCCACAGCCAAATGTAGGAATGGTCCTGATCAGGCTCTGAGAGTGCTTTAAAACCCTTTGCGTCACCATGACACAGAGAGACAAGAAACAAACCTTTTAAAACGCAGATTTATTCAGGCCCTGATTCCCTGCGGTGTAGCTGAGAAGAGACCACAAAACAGCTGGCAGCATAAAGCAGCAGACGTGTCTGTTACATGGCCTCCCAAAGTGTCACTGCCCTCCCGCATGTCCGTACTCAAACCCCCCCCCGCAGTCCGGACCATATGCCTCAGACACAACCAGGGAGGTACAACAGAGGAATAGCGCTCCCTTCGGATTTGGCGGGGCATACTGCTACACACAGAAGCTGCAGGGCCACAGGTCACCCAGCGCTTCTACAAGCCTCACGCATCTTCATTTGCTGGAGTATCTTCCATCTGTCCATCTCACCAATCGGTGACTGGAAGAGGGAGAGAGAGAACATGCTGGGGCTGGGGGAGAGCGAGCACACAGGCAGTGACCTATCTCTCTGTCTCACACACAGAAACAGCCTCAGGGACACAAACATAAGGCGGGCACAAAGCTGCTCTCAGCTGACCTTTGGCACTGTTTTCAGTCTGGCGCCAGCGTGGTCCAGGGCAGTTCTGAATGCGGGTTGATTTGCTCTGCGGACCGAAACCGGGTCTAGTGAATCCAAGCCGCGTCTCGGAGACACCCCCCTAGAGGGATACATAGCACATGAACCACATGAGTTGCTGCCCCCTATAGGAAGTAGATAATTAAAAGAAACTCCTATTAATGTTCCCAGCAATCCAAATTGCACTATGGCAGTGACCCTCCCCAGGAGAGCTACTCCCGCCTCTTACTGCCTTGTTGCCCCTCTGCCCAGCTGCCGTCCAGCCTCCCAAACTGCCTTGGGTCTTGCTGGAAAACTCGGTGTCACTCTGCATGCTGGGACATAAGGTTACTGCCGTTAGCCGCTATCCCAGAGTGCCCAGCACTGCTACCATTCACATAACTGCGACATCACTGGCCCATGGTTACTGCTGTCCCAACGCACTGACACAAAGTACTTGTCTGCATCTCACCTCCCAGGGGCCTGGCGAAAGCCCACACCAGGAATGGTGACCTTGACCTCCTCCAGCCGCTCTTGCCGGCGGCGTTCCAGGTCATGCCGGAGGTCACTGGGGTCATCCGGTGCTCGCCGCTTATGACAGGAGACACAGGAACTGATTCAACAGGGTCAAACAGAACCGTGTGGCCCATTTGTGAGCCAATGAAACAGAAACAATCAGGAGGATAAAGAGAGGACAGGAATCCTGCATTGCCACGAACACTAGTATAATCCGGTGATAAAACACGGCACCTACCTGTTTGGGGCCGACCTTCCGGAAGGCTCTCAGCTCTGACAGGGACATGTCGATGCGTCTGTAAAAGCCAGATGACGTTACGTATGACACACATACACCAACTGATAGACTGCATGTGAGCGACAGCATGTACCAGTATGGAGGGTAACCTGTTTATCCGGGGGCTGCTGGCTCGTCCAGGCTTCTCCTCCTCCACCTGCTCCTCCTCCACGTCCTCATTTAACTGCCTACTCTGGACAGCAGAGAACCTCTGGTTGAGGGTCAGGAGTGGCCTCTTAAAACAGTGCTCTGGTAACAAGACAGAGATCAAATCAAATAGTCAATGGTGAAAAGGGCTGCTGTATGATCTGCAAGGGCTGCCCGTACTCCATGATGGAGGAGGGTCGCTCATGCATGGCTGACCTTTGACCTGATGCACTAGAGTGATGATCTCTTGGGCGAAAGTCCCCGAATGGGCTGTGTTCTCTCCATGGGTCCCCAATTGCTCCAGTGCCGGCAGGAAGTCCAGACGCTGCCGGCCCACACTGACCAGGTCCAAAGACAGCTGCCGATCCGCAGAGGACAGGGACTGGCTAGAAGGACATGAGAGTGTCAGTGGCTGCTTATCTAGGGAGTCCTGCTGACCTGAGAGCACCACCAGTCACGGCAGGTCCTTGGGATCCTGCATGGAGGAGCCATTTCCCAGCTACACAAACGACAGTAATACTTACCATCTACAGAGTGGTCTCTCGTTAAAGTTATGAACAAAATTTTCAAGAGGTCACAGCATCACTTTAGGTGCGTTGGAGATGATTTGGAGAATGAGGTTTACATCTGGTTAAAACCTCCCGCTGGCAGGCAACTCAAAGCCAATGAGACAAGTGAAAGTTCATGCTTCCCTTCCAAATTTACTGTGTTAGTATCTCAACTGATTCAGATCAATAAATGTAAGATTTCCTGTTTCTCCTCCAGGGATGCTGGGCGTTCAGCTTCAGTACAAGATGCCCACAGCAAGCTTCCTTCAGCATAGCTCTGGAGTAGAGTCACATCCAGAGGGTGATTGGAAACTGGTAGCTCCGATAGACAGCTGGTGAGGAAATATCAGCCATCAGTATGCCTGTTCTCCAAGATGCATCTTCGGGCAAAAGCTTATGCTCCTCAATCCCATCGGTCATCTCTGACATCATAAGGTTCTGGACATTGCATTCCTATTAACTGTCAGCAACAGGTGACGGTGGGAAGAAATATTTTTGAAATTATAGATGATGTCTATCAATCCATGAATAAAATGAAACAAACACTGAAACAAAAGGAAGCTTTACTTTGCAACTTCATCCATATTCTTCTCAGTCTATTTACACCTGTGGACTTCTGAAATAGACAGAAAACCTGACTTTGGTTCCAGTGCTAGCTGGCTCAGCTCAAAGACTGTAGGGATTTAAAATGGTTCAGAAACCCAGACACATCCAGAATTTAGCATTCCAAGACAGTAATGCCGTCAGCTAGAGAATCACCGAATAAAATACAACAGCATGGCCCTCTTCGAGTCTTCAACTGAAATAAAACAATATTGAAACCTGCAGAAGTGATTTCAGTTGGCTGTTTGGTTTTTTTTGTTGTTTTTTTGGTTGTTCTTTAATTCTGACAGATGTAAAACTACAGTTCTACTTTGAAAGTAAACTTAAAGTTTATGGGTCCCATGTAGCCGAGAAACCAACTCATCAGTTAGCCGACTGATCATCACGAACAGAAGCATGATGCCACTCTGTGTATAGGCACAGTCATGGTGGTGGTCAGTGTTCATGGCCAACAACATCCAGCTGGCCTCTCTGTAAAACTGTAAAAACTGGCGACCATTCAGCCTCCAGAAGGAGCTGCTGCTGCATCACTGGCTCCTGTCTTCCAGATGACCCCATCTGGCATCTCCTAGCTGCTTCCTGTGCTGAGAATCCATCAAGGCTCTACCCTTGGACCCAAGTGTACGTCTTCCTTCACATTGCAAGGTCACTCAGATGAGAAGTGATAAAGCTGGCATACCATCCACTCCACATCCTGCCTTGGGGCCTGGGCTTCCCAGCAGACATCATGGATACCAGACAGCCATTAAAAGCTTCTGCCTTCAGCTTCATGAGTGATGAACAGAGAAATTCATGCCTAGACGTAGAGATCTATTCAAGCTTCAGCTTCACATTCATGAGAAGAACCACAGGATTAGATCTTATGTGAGTACGTTTACCATGACTGCTTGAGTTCTTCACCTGGTTTTTGGCATTGTGGTAATTCATCCACAGAGTCAGATTCCAGCCTTCACGGGTGTCATTTTAAAAAATGCAACTGTATTCCAAAGACTGAGCTTCTTCGGTTCCTTTTGGCATCAGCTGAAACACAGTCAGCCAAAATACTCTCATATTACACTCCTCCTTTTATTTCGTCATAGGCTCCCTATAGGCACTTGCATCAAGGTTAATTCCTTGGTAATGGCTTTCAAAACCATTAATGGACAGGCACCGATCTCCACCAAGATGCTCCTCAAGACATAGTCCCATCTTACAGTCCTCGATCAGCAAACCAATGCCACTTGAAGATTACTCCACCATGTGAGGAGTCTCACTCCAGATGATTCTCGTGTGCAGTTCTCTGATGGTAGAATGAGCAGGCGAACCACATCCAGTTATCAAATTTGCTCTCCACCTTCAAGAAAAGCCTCAAGACACACCTATTCTGGGAATTCCTGTACTAACCCGACACCACTCTATTTTCCCTGGATGTCCTTAATGTTATACCTTCTGTTCATTGAATAATCGTCTTACTAGGTTCTTGATTTGTTTGAAAGATGATGTGTAGCTCTTGCTCCAATACTGCTTACACTTGTACCTGTACAGAGGCTCAGTCTAGCTGCACTCACCCTGTTTCGACTCCTTGATGTCCGTTTGTAATGTGCTATTTGCATCATTTGTAGGTGACTTTGGACAAAAACATCTGCTAAATAAAAATATTAATAGATATATAAATTATTCTCCCCTTAACTCAAAATCCAGGACAAGTACTGATAGACCTTCTTCTACAGGAAGAATAAAATGGACATTAGGAGAACACACTGCTCCTCAGTGTTTTTTCCCATGTAACACAATTTTCTTAAAGGAGCTCTTCCTTCATCACAGGCCTTGAGGGTGCACTTCACTCTCCAGTTCTGAACTGTACTCAATACCATAAGACGATAAACCATAACAGATGCAAGGTCGGCAAGTTCACGAAACAAACATTATATAGTAAGTTTCAACAGCAGACAACGTAGTCCTTTATCCATCCAGCAGAAACCAGAAGCCCACAGTCATACAACTCTGTACCACAAAGGTCCTCTGAAAGATGGGGATACGAGACCACAGTGGGCACAGGTAGGCAGCAATGAACACCAGCGTACTATAAGCAGAAGAGGGAAGCATGAACTTTCAACCACTGCCTGAGCTCCTGACAACTGCAGCGATACTATACCTGTGTCTCACTGCAGGGCCCCCCATGTCCACCTTGATAGTGAGAGTCTCCTGGGGGCGGTCTCTGCCACATGCTGCAGTAGGAGTCCTCTCCCCTTTGTCAGGCCGCCTTCCTGTCACCTTGATCTTGCTCTGCAGTGGCATTTGCAGCATTTTCTTTGTAGCTAAACTGGGTCCAACATATCGAAGGTCAACATCCCCATTAGCATCCATTGCCAGGCAATTAAGGAGGTCCTGAGACATGGGCTTGGTCTGAGATTCCTGCTGTCTTTGCAAACTTTGGGTTGAGGTCCCCTTATTCCGAATAGGGCTCCTCCTATCATGCACGGGGCTCCTCCTTTCGCGCACGGGGCTCCTCCTTTCGCGCACGGGGCTCCTCCTGTCCTGCAATGGCCCGACTCTGGGCTCCTTTTGTCCAGGACGAACCCTCTCCTGCTGCTCCTCTCCCGACCAGTCTCGCTCTTCACGACCGTGTCTTTGGTGTTCACTACGATAGTAGCCATGGACCTGCGAGGGCAGACCATGGTCTGAGATTCCATGGTCGTATTCCACAATGACGTGCCCCCGCCCGGGGCTGCTGGGGTCCCGATGTTCCCTCCCTGATCTCTCCCGTAAGTGCTGGAAATCCGTTGACTGAGCACCTTCCACAAACCTGTGTCGACAAAGCAAGTAACAAAGTTCAACACACATACACACAGAGTATTAAGCTCAGTGCTCCTCATCACCCCCACCACCAGTCCTAACTTTGCATTCTGGGGCTCTGCACTACATGGTCACCTTCCACATTCAGACACACAGGCATCAGTCACACCTTACAGACAAATGGACCCTTTGCATGGGGCATGCAGTAGGTGAGTCTTTCTCTTCGTGGCCTTGGGCTTGCGAGCACAGCTACCCGATCACTACGTCCCGGAATCACCCCAAGTGGGAGCTTTCGCAGTAACTGGAAGACCCACTGGCGATGTCCCCAACACTGACACACCTCTGTCTTCGTCCAGGATGATAGAAGGCTGTCTCTCTGTGCTCCCTTGCTCCTCTCTCTGGAACCCATTCTTGCTGCTCCTGGTGGTTACTGCTATGGCTACCCCTGTCCCATCCAGGAGGCGAGTCTCTCAGGTTGGGCCTGGCATCATAGTGAGCGTCTGGCGAGGGCACCCTTTTCCTGGAGAAAACCCTTTCTTCGGGGTACCTCTGGAAGTTGTCATGGAAGGCTGCGCCCCTCCTGCTGCCACTGCCACTCCGCTGCTCTGGGCTTTGTGGCCATCTTCCAGAAGACTGTCGGTGTTCATCATGACCCCTGTCCAGTGCTGAAGGTGGGCTTCCACGTCGCCTGACAGTGCTCCCAGAATGAGGCGATCGTCTCGGGGGACTACGGGAACGGCCTCTCTTCCACATTCGGTGTTGGTCTGGTGACCCTGCCCTGGGCCGGTCCTCGCGGTACCACCTGCCTCCTTGGGGCCAAGTGTCGCCTCTCTCACCAACCTGTCTGTGTAAGTCAAAATCCATAGCATGGCTGTCGGGACAGTGATGATCTTCAAAATGCCCCGAGCTCCTCCTCTTCGAAGCACTCAATCTGTTTTAACAGACAGGAGATGCTTGTCTGAGGAGCTCCAGGAGAGGCTCTCTTCAAACACACAACCCACCCCACCTCTCGAGGCACTGACCTGTACGGATGCACGGGAGATCTTGGGCGTGGTCTTGACATTACTTTTACCTTGATGTGACAGTGATAGCTGGATCCCTGGAGAACTTGAATTTAGTCGCAGACATAAGTGCTGCTTGTGCAAATGACGGCAAAACATTTGACAAAAAATGAACTCAAGAAGAAGCATGCAGCACAATCAGATATATGCACAGATCAAAAAAATAACAAGATGTAACTGAGATAGGCTGAATCCAGAAGTGATGCGGTTTAACACTCTCAACCTGTTATGCATAATAATCACCAGGTAAAGAATGCATTGCATACAAGTAAGTGATTTAGCTGTAATAAAATTTACGCGGCATCCAAAACAGAAATCGCTTCCCGTATGACCCTACAGGGCACCCTCAAAGACCTGGGTTCAAAGGAGACAGGGTTAGCTGTGTCCGTGCTGGAGAGCCCGACCGGCAGCCACAGAGTAAAAAGTCCCTGGCAGTCTATCTGTTGCCTCGGATAGTTAGCGAATTACTTACCGCTCCCTTTACAAGCCGCGACACCAAAGTACTAGTCGGCCTCACACGGAAAAGTTTATAAACTGAATTCCGAAAAAAAACAGAGCGAGAAAAGCGGGTTTCCATATGACGTGACAACTCCAATTTCCACTATTACTTATTTTTTATGTGCTAGCTTAGTTTACTAGCCTACTGGTACGCGAGCCGCTGCATCTTCGTGACCCGGAAGCTTTCGGTCCACCGAGGGGGGAGGGGGGGCAGACACCCGGAAGTAATATCAAAAGGCACACTGCAAAGCGTACAAGTGCTATGGAAAAAAGAAAAAGTTCTTTTGTTCTGCTTTAAAAGTGCATAGAATTGCAGTCATTTTGGGAACTGATATTTTTTTTCTCAAATATACGACATATTAATTTTAACGGAATATGAGTATTATCAATGGAAGATATTCTGAGTACCAATTACAACAGTAGCAGGATAAAGATTTCTCTGGAACGTTGTGTTTCACAGACAGACAACCACAAGCAAAATCTGGTTTTAAGATTTTATTTTTCTTATCACTGAAGCTAAATTTCATGCATCAAGTTTACAATGGGTTATGCAGCTGCTGTCTGCTGCAGCCACCACTTGACGTAGGAGACCACAGTGCACTTTCTGTTTCGTTCCAGTGCAGAGCTTCATCTTCATTGACTAAACTCATGTGTCACAGTGATCTTCACGTACCTCCTTGTAATCACTCATTCATCAAAATACATTACAAAAGGTTCAAAAAACAGTGGCAGGACACTGTGACCACAGTGCAAAATGACATATACGCGCATATAACAGTAACCCCCAAATAATTATACACATCTGAGCACAACATCATTTATGTGCAGATTCCCCATGGCAGTCAGTCTGACCAGACTGGGGCAATTGTCCTAACCTCCAGTACTGCAGGTGGGGTAGCTGGATGATAATTTGCAAGAAAACCACGGCACACAATACACTCCCAAATACCCTGACTTACAAAGCAGCTGGTTAAATGCAGGGTTAGCATCTTCGCAGGATTTTGTAGGGATGATAATCCTATTAGTGAGTAGTATGCAATATTTGCAAAATAAGCTCATTTGTCCTTCAAAAGATGTAGAATATGTGGGTATGCTGCTTTTCCACACTAGGTCATGTTTACTAATAGCTCTGTACACGTGCGGTGAACGAGTGGCCACCAGCTTTCAATACTGTCCAGACGCAGAGCTACAGCTTTTGACTGTGCAGCTTATGAAAGCAGGTTGCAGTACATGACTTTTCTTTGGCAAATTTACACAAACATACACATTTGCACTACTTTGACTCAATATGCCAAACACACTCGCTACAGAAAGACTTTACATACTTAAACCCATCTCTGAATTGCCTTCCATGTTAGACCTAGTAGATGCTACATTAAACAAACAGCACAAGATAGACAGATTGATAGATGAAGGTATCCCTGGGACAGAGGCTGTGGGAGTTTGCAGGAGATTCCAGTGCAGGCATCTATATAAGTAAAGTCTCCCGGTTCCATTGGGTTGCAGGAAGGTCTCTTTTGGACGGCTGCGGATCCATCCATGTGGCATTCCGGGCATTTCTGCAGCCAGAAGGGAATTCAGTCAGTGCACAGGAAAGACACGGTCAGTCGTAACTCCAACATGATCACACTAGGTATGGGGTTACTACCTGACTACTGCAGGCTGAGGGTGCCTGACCTCTGGGTCAGAGACTGGATCATCTGTGAGTCAGCGCTAGGGCAGAAGCCCTCAATCACGTTTTTGTTGCAGTCACCCAGGCTGGCCTCAGGAGCGAGCTTAGGATTGGACACGAAGCCCGTGAGGCGCAGCAGGTCGTCCAGGACCTGCCCACTGCTCGAGCTCTTGTTTTGGATCTCAGCAGGCAAGAATCCCTGGACAGGGAGGAGCTCCTCCTTAGAGACTGGGCTACATGGGAGAGCCAGGATAGGACATGGCCTGAGCGGTGTTCAGCTGCTTTCAGCTTCCCAAGGCCCATGCAAATATATACCCAGTGTGGTCATTTCGGTCATTTTTTAAACCAGAGTGGCAAGGGAACCATTTATTTTTATCAGATTGATGTTATATATGATTGCTACTTTTAAAAGCTTTTTAAAGTCATATTTACCAGAAATACATTAACCAATAAATCAGAAACATGCTATAATTGAGAGCATATTTTTCTCCACTTATAATGACTGGAACAGATTTTTTTTCTTCTGATTTTAGAGGGTGTATTTTTGTAGACGAAGGTAAGTAATGCTGGGCATCAATACAGCAGCCCACCTGACATCCATGGCCTGAACTTCATCAGCAAGGTCGTCCACTCCCTGGTCAATGAGACAGGACACTGGCGGCCCCGGCGGCCCCAGCTGCCCGAAGCTCCGCCCACTCACCTGGACATTTGCCTGCATGTTGACTTCCCCTGTACCTGCTAGACACAACATTGCCTCATTGTCCAGCATTTGTACAAGAGCCTAGACAGTCTGTCTTTTATTTGGGTAATATGTTTCTATTCAGTCTATCAAAATGCTATCTCCTCTCTGGTCACAGGATGGAGCACTATCCTCGTAGCACCGGTGTGTGTCAGTCCTGTGACTAACAGGAGGCAGAAGTAAGAGACAAAGGGTGGGTAAACCAGGATGTAGGTAGGGATATGGTGCTGCAGGTTGGGTGGGTGTGGCTGGAGTGTGGTACTACAAGTTAGGTGGGTGTGGCTGGAGTATGGTGGGCAAGGCTGGAGTATGGTGCTGCAAGGTGGGTGGGTGTGGCTGGCAGAGCTGTTTATGCACCTACCTCTGAGACCATGTAGGGAGGACGAGACAGACTGCGGGAGAGAGACAGGACATGATGGCTCCACCCAAACAGCATCCTTCTGTGTCGACATGAACACAGCTGCATGAGCCATCAAAGCCAGTCTGACTGTGAACCATATGCAGTCAGATACAGAGCACAGCTTTGCTGAGTGCAAACCAGTGATGCACACTGAAGTGACACAAGGATGCATGCAGTGCACACTGCAGTGACACAAAATGGTAAGGATGTGTGCAGTGAAACACTGGAGTGATACAAGAATGTATGCACTGAACACTACAGTGTCACAAAAAGACAAAGATGTGCACACTTTTTTTGGATATTTTACCCTGTCTAGATCTTCACCACATTACAATCTTTCAGGAGCATTTAGAACAGTGTGTGACCTCATGGCTTTTTGTAAACCCTGAAATGAAACCACAGAGCACAATGACTGTGTGCACACATGGTCAAAGTCATGCACTGAGTGTACTGACATACATGGTGCTGGGTTCATACACTGCGGATTCTGACCTTGGTCTCAGGATCTGTCTTCCTGGTCCTCTTCATGATCTCTTCAATCCTCTTTGGAGAGACAGAAAGAGCATGTCTAAACTTTGCTAAGTAGTGATAGCTGAGTTTTTAGCCACAATGCTGTATGTGTGAGAATGGGCACCTTTTTCCTCTGCAGTCTCTCCTGCTCTTCCTGCAGTTTCAGCATCTCCCTCTCAATGCGCTTACGTTCTGCCTCCTTCTGAGCCCGAAATTCCACCTCCTCTCTCTGTAAGGAAGACAAACCCCCGCATCGCTCATGATCCTGCCATAATCCCTCATGATCCGACCAATGGCTGCCTTTTCAGCTGTGCTGTCTTCACCTTTATTTCAGCTCTCTCACACACACCTCTCTCTCCAGCTGGGCCTGCAGATCCCTCCAGCGTTGCTCCTTGAGCCATCGTTCCTCCTCCAGTGCATGTCTCCGCTCCTGCTCCTCCCTCTGCCTCTTCTCCTCTAGGAGTCGTTCCTCTTCCTCCTGCTGCCTTCTCAGTTCCTCCTTTCTCAGCCTTCAAGATGGAGACATGATGAAGATGTTGTCGTATCAGTCCCCCCCACACACACACACCTCTCCTCCTCCTTCTGCCTACACACATGCACCAATCTTCTTCCTTCGGCCCACACACACATACCTCTCCTCTTCCTCCTGCTCACGCCGCTGCTTCTCCTCCTGCTCCTTCTGCAAACGGGCCTGGCGTCGTCTCTCTGCCAGGATTCTAGTGGCTTCCTCTGCATCTGTTGTCCCGGCAACAGGCTTTCCTGTGGGCGTCACTGGGGATGCATCTGTCACAGGGGTGGAAGTAGGACACCATTGCCAGGGACGACCAGACCACACAAACACTGGGACAGGAGGGCAGAGAGGAAAAGCGACTGACCTGCAGCCAGCTCTCTGCTTGCCGGCCTGGGCATCTTCCTCTCGGGAGTCTCTGTCCTTGATGACCTCCTCTCAGAAGGGATGTGGTTTCTGGCCCCCTTCTCTTCCCCATCTAGCTTTCTATTTTCTGTGCCGTTGTAAGCAGAGCCATTTTTCAGCGGTGATGGGGGGTACAGCCCCCCAGGGCAGGGCGACTGGCCTCGCCTCCCGGGAAGGGAGGATTTTATCCTGGCAGTGTGACACCAGTGTTCAGTAACCCACAGCAGCCACACAACAAACACAGCAGCAGTTCTGCAAGCACATTGATATTAACCAGGTAGGAAGTACATTCCAGTTAAACATGAAGTAACAGTTATAGGAAGGAAGTAGATATTAAAAAGTAAATAAAAATGAGACCTTCTGGGTGTGCCAGGGCCCTGGTTCGGGGTGCGGAGAGAGGGTCGCCTGGTCGGGGTGGCAGGTGACTCAGGGCGCCTGATGGGGGAGCTGCTGGGCAGGCTGATAGTGCATCTCTCTGCACCCAGTGGCTCTGTCTGAAAATACAGGAGCAACATTCCCATCAGTTTGTGTGTGAAATATAATTTTAAGGCCTTGTCACCCTGCTTGGGTACTTAAAGGAACATTCATGTTTTCATACAAGACACTGAAGATTCAGAATGAAGGTGGCAGGCAGCAGGAAGTGAGGGCCATCAAGTAAACAGTAGTACACTATGTGCAGCAGAAGGATCCATGCACTGACCTTAGCGAAGTCAGAGGTTCCAGCTGGTGATTCGGTTCTGGTCCTCTTGTCGTCAGTATGACTTAGAGAGCGCTGGTACATGGACCTCTGAGGGCTAGGAGGCACTAGGAGCAGATATTAGGAACTGCCAGGTTAGACAGAACCACAGAGCATTTCCAACATCCAGCAAGTGTAATGGGGGCCGAGCCCAAGCAGCCACTGTAACTGGGTTGCTGTTTCTGAAAAATGGTCCCCACAACGTCAAAATAACATATTTTATTACAATGTGGGGAACATAATCCATACACACACACACACACATATGTGAGCTCAGTGTCATTACTGTATTCATCGATGATTCCAGGCAGGGTCTCAAGATCCGGAGTGAGGCTGCTTCCGTAGGTACCTGTGGTGGTGGGCAGAAAGGCTGTTAAATCTCCCCTGCAAACCTGACAGGAGAAAGACGTCTGCGTGATCATAATATCTGGCAGAGCAAACAGCCATTTCACTGCTGTAAATAAATCTGGGGCCAGGGTGCAGACGGCTTCCATCTTCCGCTGTGGGATCAGCATCAGGCTCCTCTCTCTGGGGACCCAGACGTGGCAGTGGAGACCAATGCAGAAGACTGTGTTGGGGTCAGTGTACTTGGCCACATGTATTCAATTACATTCATCCTTATATATTTAAATAATGACACTGATCCCAGTGCTGGGGCCACCCCGTCAGGCAGTCCTTAACCTGCAGCCTTTCGCAGAGCTGAGGCTGATCCAAGATCAGTCTGCTTTTCCTTGCAGCTTGTAAATATTTGATGTCCCTGTGCAGTCATTTTTACTGCAGCTCCAGCACACTGATGGTAGCAGCCATTGTGAACCGACACACGCCCAAAGCGACGCACTATCCTCGAAGGATCATATACACAAACACACACACGCAATGACACGGTCCTTCCTGTATCACAGACACACACAATGACACAATCCTGCCTGTATCACAGACACACACAATGACACGGTCATGCCTGTATCACAGACACACACAATGACACAATCCTGCCTGTATCACAGACACACACAATGACACAATCCTGCCTGTATCACAGACACACAAAATGACACGGTCCTGCCTGTATCACAGACACACAAAATGACACGATCCTGCCTGTATCACAGACACACACAATGACAAGGTCCTGCCTGTATCACAGACACACACAATGACAAGGTCCTGCCTGTATCACAGACACACACAATGACACAATCTTGCCTGTATCACAGACACACACAAAATGACAAGGTCCTACCTGTATCACAGACACACACAATGACACGGTCCTGCCTGTATCACAGACAAATACAATGACATGATCCTGCCTGTATCACAGACACACAATGACACGGTCCTGCCTGTACTACACACACACACTGCGCAGAGCGAGATCCGCACCCCTGCATTGCAGGATCCACACCCAGTCTCCAATCACCCCCCCCTGCCGGTGCCCCGCCTCGGCCTACAGTACTGCCAGGCCCTGACTCACCCTCCGGGGGGGTATCAGTGCCTGCCCAGGTCCAGCGCTTGACGCGGGGGTCGCTGTTCTCCGGGCCCCACTGGGAGAGCGACACCAGTTTCTGCTGCATGTTCTGCTCCAGCACAGGGAAAAAGAGGTTCTCCCTGACAGAGCCATCGCTGCGGCGACGTAGGCCGGGCACTGGCTGCTCCATGGCACAGACTAGACTGTCTGGCTGCTCCCAGCTCTCTGCGTAGCTCTCTGCCAGCAGCCTTTCTCCTCTCTCCCTCTCTCTCCTTTTCTCTCCCTCCCCCCCTCGCTCGCTCCACCCCCGCAGCATCCCCCAGGAACCGTAGACTCATTGCTTACGCTGGTTGCTTCTCTCTCTATCTCTGAAACACCTCCATTACTAATTAACCCCTGCCAGCCCAGAGGCATCACAAACACAGAAAAACATTCAATCCAATCAAACTGGACCACTGAGACCGATTTAGGGGGCAGGACCATTTATGAAAAGAGGCACCTTCACATCAGCATTTAACCCTAAGCCCAGGGACAAAGGAGCAGCAGCTCACTGACCCCACCCTGCTGGTGGGTTGACAGACGTTGCATATGAACAGAGCAGGTCTGTACAGCAAGTGGGGGCTGTCAGAAAGCCAGCTCTCATTCTGACAGGAAGCCCAGACACCAGGGGAGGCTGCATGCAGTTACACACGCACAAGGTTACCTGGGTCACTGAGAGCCAATTTACCGCAACATCGATACACAACGTAGAGGCGCGCTGTCATGTTAACCCTGGAAGAGACCATTCAACATTACATGTGGGGGAGCAGCAGAGGCAACAGCAGTAGTTCGCCTGATGCAGCGGTTTTGGCTCTGCTCAGCACGTGGGCGACTGGAGCTTAACAGCCACTCTTTCTAGGGCGCAACCTGCCCGGCAGGAGAAGTTTAGTGCTTCAGGGACACAAGTTTACCACACAAGTAATGTGAAGGTGGAATGAGGCAGGATTTCTATCTCATAATGAACAGGGAAGAGCTGCTGTTGCCCAGCCATGCGACTGCACACAGATAGCCAATCGCAGACAGAATTGATTTCACAACAAGGTCAGAGGTCAGCTGCAATTGGACCCTATGCACCTGCTGGGCCAAGCTGCCATAGACTTGGGATGATTAATGCTAGTGGTATCCATGGATACAGAATTCTAAAAGCTACCTTTAGCCACCAGTGTCTTGGAGTTACTGAAGATGCCTGTTACCATAGGAACGATTACTGGGTTAGACAGCAAGAATGAGGCTATATAAGCAGTGTTTAGTAGCATAGCACAGTCATGGCCTCACCTGTGCCATTCCTCTATGACATTCCACTCTCACTGTCCCCTCCAATTTATGCATCAAAGGCCCACAAAAAGCAGAAGCAGGTGTAGGATACCCACTCAGAAGCTAGAAATACAGGTCCTGCTTACCGCCCACATGGATTCCTGCTGCAGCTTTTACTGTCAGTAAAATACCAACTATTTATTTGCTTGCCATGACTTATCCTAGTCAAACACAAAGTGAGGGTTTTTTGGGGAGGTTAGTGGTTTGGAAGCCTGCTCCATCAAAACAGAGCAGAGCAGTCATCACGCACAGCTGTCTGATACTGAGGCGCCAACCAGAGGTACGGCTGTGCTGGAGATTAAGACCACCAGCCCAGTTCTGTTGGAGGTCCAACCCTGGAAATAAACAGGGTGCATTAAGGTTGTCATTAAGCGAGGCCATCACCCATCCTACTCACTCGCTCTGACCACAGGGCACAGGGGAGCACATACTCGAGTCAAGCGTAAGAGCTGGGAGACAAACGGGGCTGGTTTCACATGCCGCTACAGAGACACATCCTGACCGGGCCCAGACCAGAAAGGCTTTATGATGCAAAAAAAATATGAAACAGAGTCTCAACACACAGACCCACAGAGAGTAAAATGCTAGCAACCTGGATGAACAAAGGCACAATCAAAACACCAAACAAAACACAAGATGGTTCATCCTTTTATTGCAAATCCAGATATTCTTTATTCACACCAAGTGTGAAATAAAAACATAAATACAGTAAAACTACAAAGTTTTTTGTGAATGAGTGTTAGCAGCGGCCGAAGGCTCCTTCCGCCCTCAAGAGGGCAACAGAATAAACTTCTGTTTGAGCTCCAGCCTTATTCTTCTTCAAAGAGGATGATGATGATGCCATCTTCGTCCTCACAGATGATGATGGCCATGGGTTGGGGGGAGTCACTGCGTTGTGAGGGGGGGCCTAGGCTAGATCTGATGAACAGGCACATAACCTGACTGTCAGGGCACCTTCTATGACTGTCAGCGACACAGAGCAACACAGAGCACCCTTCCCCCCTCCCAACCCAGACACACAAATCACCATCAGCGTCCTTCACACTTACATCATCGATGTCATCATCATCATCGCCAATGTCATCAAACTGAATCTCATCATCGTCTCCAGGTCCGAATGTGTCCGTCTCATTGATTTTAGCTGATGGGTCAGAGGGACACGATTTAGAGATCCTCCCGCCCACCCATGACATCCGACCCCCCCGACTCGCCAGCAGTGTGTCAGCGTTCACCACAAGTGTAACCTTAAGCACACTCACCGTGCTCTGGAAGCTCTCCATAAGCCTTCAGACTCCGTGCTTCATCTGCGTTGTACTTCAGGATGACATCAGCCTTGTTGTCCTGGAGATTGTAGGGACAGAGTGAATGAGGTATACAGCACATAAGCAGTTTTTCCTGCCATTCTCCTGGCCTACCTCCAGGCCCACACCCATTGCGATCCCCTCCCCGTGTCACAAGGTACAGCTCAACATCCCACCCAGAGCCAGTCTCACATATAAGCTGGTGTATTATATTAGCATTACACTGTGGATGTGTGTGCTATAATGCTTCCTGACTTGCATCAGCACCTAGGTGTGAGCCTACAGGCAATCAGGCCCACCTGGTAGTCTCTCAGCCCCACCAGGATGATGTCAGATGTGTTTATCCAGACCTGGGACAGGAGGAAGAAAGATAATCAGCCATTTCAGATGAGAGTCGTGTTGTTACAGCAGACAGAGCACCCAATCAGATGGTTGTAAGGCCGCAGGAGACAGGAAGGCTTCTAGAGACAGGAAATGGGGTGCAGGCCCAGGGGATGCTGAGAGTGGGAGGCTGGTTCAGGGACAGACCTTTTTCCTGAGCTTCCCCCGGATGTGGCAGAGCCGCTTCACGCCATCAAAGCACAAGGCCTCCAGCCGCCCGTTACCCAGCATCTTGATAACCTGGGCATATTCTGTAAGGACCAACAGGGGTGTGGGAAGGTCAACGCTGTGCATCACTCACACAGGTATAGGAGGGGCTTTATGAAAAGCCATGCTCTTATTGGTTGACCACTGCCACTCACCCTGTCCATCCTCCTTGAAGACCAGCTCTCGCTTCTCAGACTCATTTTCATTCTTACCTCGTCTCCGGTTCTTACCTCCCTTACCTGAAACGAAAAGCAAGTTAAAGATTTTCAGCCTGTAAAATCCTTCTGTTCTCCTTTTATCCACATATTGAATTAGCATTGCGACAACCCAGCGCCCATCTCGGGTACACCGAACGTAGGGCAGAGTACATGACGGACGGAAGGCCAGTTCATCGCGAGGTGCACACACCCACATGGACAACTCAGTTTGTAATGCCACTGACCCTAACACCACCGTCTCTGACATCAACCGGCTGTCTCTGTCTTGTACGGTTTTTTTTAATTAAGCGGCATTCGGCGGGATTATTCGTCCAATAAATCAAACAAGAAAGCGAAACACAGCCAGTTTACTGAGCTCGATCACCAAATTATGTTTAACCTATATAGCATACACAGGGACTCGCTCGCCACCTCCCGGTCCGGGTCACGGGTTTCTGCTGTATATATTTCACAGTGACAGAGGCAGACGGCTCGTGTGGGCTGAGCCCTGACAGGCCGGTACAGTGCTCCGCTTCCCACGGGTGATCACCCCGCATGTCCAGGCGGATGGTGGCCGAGCCAGCTAGTTGCCGACTACAAAGGGCTCTTTCCGTAAGTCCGTCAGCGAAATCCTCCGGACAAAGAACCCAGCCCGACCGGCGACAGAGCATCTATTCCGCGAATTACCTTTATTCTTGGGCATTGCAGCTTCCGGACTGAGAATTCACCGAACTGCGCAAATGAAACACGACACTCTATGAGGATCAATTACGCATGCGCGACTGGCTCTTCAACTCAAACTTTATTCATAACAGCGGACGCAAACGCAGACACTGAAAGTTCATTTTTCTGTATTCTTTAAGTTTATTGTGTTATTCATTTCACAATAATAATGTTTTTGTGCATTGAAGAAACACTGTAAAGAAACACTGAAGTTAGCCTGGCCCTGATTGATTTTATTCCTGAAAAACGGCTAGAAACATGGCATGTTGAACAATTGTGCACATTTATTTGAATAAGAAGTCACATTTCCAGTCGGAATTTGGAGATCTTATTCATCTTGGGTCAGGAAAACATGAAATGCATAGTACACAGCAGGTATACTTCTGTAAGGAAACACTTAAACTAGCCTGGCTCAGACAAGTCTTATTAAGAACATAAATTTACAAAGAGAGGGGGCCATTCGGCCCATCAAGCTCGTTTGGGGAGAACTTAACTAATAGCTGAGAGTTGTTAAAATCTTATCTAGCTCTAATTTAAAGGAAACCAGGGTTTTAACTTCCACTACACTAGAAGGAGACTCCATACTCTGTCTACACGCTGTGTAAAGAAGTGCTTCCTCAAATTTGTTTTAAAATGTTCTCCTGCTAATTTCCACTTATGGCCACGA
>JAODJU010000081.1:24679437-24699997 GCA_026776725.1 Gnathonemus echidnorhynchus
CCCCCCCCCACGTCCGCCCTCTCTCTGCCCTATCCCCTCCTCACCTCCGCCCTCTCTCTGCCCTATCCCCCCCTCACGTCCGCCCTCTCTCTGCCCTATCCCCCCCTCACGTCCACCCTCTCTCTGCCCTATCCCCCCCTCACGTCCCCTCTCTGTGCCCTATCCCCCACTCACCATAGTGCAGTTTGACGATGAATGGGTGGTTTACTTCTACCAGGATATCCCGCTCCATTTTAGTTCGCACTCGGTCTCGCACTGAAACGCGAACACATAGTAGCTAAAGATGTAGGCCGCACAATGACTCTCACTTTAGCATGATATATGATAATATAAACCTGAATTAATAAATAATAATTTGCTGAACTGAGTGGTTGCCATAGAGATGACGCAGATGATGGGGACACCGGGATATAGTGCAGTTCCCCATCCCTTCTCGGGTTTCTGGCTCAGGTACCTTTCAGGGTGGCCTTTTTCAGCACTTTCATGGCGTATAGCTGGCCTGCATCTGGCCCCGTCACCTTCTTCACCAGGAACACCTGCAGGACAAACAGAGACTAGGATAAGCTGTTCCACTGGGAAAATTAAATACAAAACCTCACATCCATCCTCATTCATGTTCATGTGCTCCAGTCTGCATCTGTCACTCTGAAACGAGGGTACATTTTTTCCGCGTGGTCCCAGGAGATGGACACTCCCATTCTGTCTGCTTAACGCATTTTCATCACACTGATGCTTCTCTCCAAAGGTCAAAGGTCAGCTCTGATCCTGCTTCAGTCTCTACAGCTGCATCTAGATAAATCTCATTATGACGCTGCTTCTGAATGAGCAGTTGACCCCTGACCTCCACCATCCTGCTTCATGGTGCCACCCTGTTTCATGGTGCCACCCTGTCACATGACATTTAAGGTCCCAACAAAACCAGACTTTATAAAGCGGTCCGTACTGCAAACTGCAAGCCCACTGAGCCCAGGGTGGCCTATAACCCTGCCTGTGTGGTTTTGGGGTCACAGTTACTCACACCAGTCTTCAGCCCTGAGGGTAAACATTACTCTCAATTTCAGCTCTTGCTGTTCTGATCTGGGTGTGACATGAGAGTCTGCAGTAAAACCGTGACCAGTCATGGTTGAGGACACATTACACACACACACACACACACACCTCAGCCATGCCAGGTAAATCTGTTCACAGTTGTTCTGACACTGGGGGGGCTGTATATGTGCAACATGTACATCTCTCAGAAACAGCTTCACTCTGATCTTTGCTGCTGCCAAGATAATGAGGAATGGCTGAGTAAATAATTAACGAAGCTGCCGGTCATCTATTATTCACTGCGGAAGTTACGGAGGGTCCACCATAACAATATGATGGCTGTGTGGGAACCCCATGAGTGTGCCTGTCTACAGGAATACAAGTATTCTGTGTGCGTGTGTGTACTTGGGGTGGGGGATAATGCACATGGTAATCCACATGGTAACTACGGAAACTAGTTGTCACTGTGACGTGGCCACACATCACCATGACAACCACCACCACTGAGCCCAACTAGGGCCAAGACTGGTCTCACGCTCGGTGAGCCTTGCTGATACCTGGTGTTATAGTGTGATACAGCTGTACAGTGCCACCTGGTGGTGGTTTCCCCATCAACTGTTTCAGTGAGCACATCTACACCACTCACCTTCCCGAAGGAGCCCTGTCCCAGGACTTTGCGGAGCTCAAATTGTCGTGGGTCAGCCCGATCAAAGCCCTCTTTCACATGCTGGGTAATGCTGATCTCCTTCACTGAGCCTTCATCCTGAGGAGAAGGAAGAGAGATAATCAGAGTGTCCACATGGAGATATACATGATCCTGACACAGGGCACGATTAGCGATGGAGACCTCAGGACACTCTGGGATCTACCTCCTGCTGGGGGGTGCCGGAACACCACCTTGACCCAAAAGCAGGTCATGCTGACAAACCTAAAACAAAGGTGAATAGATTTCATACAGAAAACGTGTCTGAAACACTCGGCGAGAGTATCAATCACAGCCCCATTAAATAACCATTCAGACTTTGTGAATACTGATCTCACTTTCTCTCTGGCCTACAGGGGAAGTGAATGTGTCCTGGGATGATATTTTAGCATCGCTGACTCAGAGCACAGATGGCATGAGAGATGAGAGAGGAAGAGAGAGGGAGGGTGAGAAAGAGAAAGAATAATCAGTGTAACTGGGGAAAAAAACACTAACTCTCCAGCAAACACCATCCTCCCTGTAACGGTCACTCTCCAGCAAACAAACCACTGTCCACCCTGTAACGGGTACTCTCCAGCAAACAAACCACCGTCCTCAATGTAACGGTCACTCTCCAGCAAACAAACCACTGTCCTCCCCGTAACGGGTACTCTCCAGCAAACAAACCACTGTCCTCCATGTAACGGTCACTCTCCAGCAAACAAACCACTGTCCTCCCCGTAACGGTCACTCTCCAGCAAACAAACCACCGTCCTCCATGTAACAGTCACTCTCCAGCAAACAAACCACTGTCTTCCATGTAACGGTCACTCTCCAGCAAACAAACCACTGTCCTCCCCGTAATGGGTACTCTCCAGCAAACAAACCACCGTCCTCCATGTAACGAACACTCTCCAGCAAACAAACCACTGTCCTCCCCGCAACAGGTACTCTCCAGCAAACAAACCACCGTCCTCAATGTAACGGTCACTCTCCAGCAAACAAACCACCGTCCTCCTTGTAAAGGTTACTCTCCAGCAAACCAACCACCGTCCTCCCCATAATAGGAACTCTCCAGCAGACAAACCACCGTTCTCCCTGTAACGGTCACTCTCCAGCAAACCAACCACCATTCTTCCTGTAACAGGAACTCTCCACAAACTAACCACCATTCTCCCTGTAACAGGCACTCTCCAACACAAACCACTGTCCCCACTACCCTCAGTGTAACACGAACTCTCCACCAAACAAATCATCGGTTTCACTGTATCAGGCCTCCCACCATACAACCAAAACTGACATGATTCACATTGCGTTCTGATCCAGAACTAAAGCAGAAAGTCAGTAAAACACCAGAAGGGGATGAAGCAGGTGTCAGAGAAACTGTGGGTGATTCAGCAGCTCTGCAGGAGTGTGTGTGTGTCTGTGTGTGTGGGGGGGGGGTCACTCCAGACAAGCAGTCAGGCCACAAAGACACACACACAGCCTATATATTTATATCTTGGTGAGGACTCTCCATTCACTTCCATGGGCATAACCTTAATTAATCTTCACTATGACGACCCCTATGTATCCCTAACCTTAACCCTAAGCAACCAAACAAAGTGCGAGAATTTTGGCTATAGCAGTTTCTGTCTCTCTTTGAGGGGGGTGTGCCCATGTGGTTAAAATAAAAGGTTAATCACATTGTGGGGACATCTGGTCTACACAATATAGTATATGCATGACCCCCGCCCCCCTACACACAAACACTTAAAAATGCAGTGTCCCCCCTCCATCTCTCTGGCTTATCATGTACAATTATGTAACACAATGGAGCGCCAAACCGGAGAAGCACGCAGGGTAACTGGGAGATCTCTCTGGGTCATGTTACACGATCGATAATCTTCAAGGTTACCGGAGGAGGCTGTGGAGGGTGTCTGCTCCGAGCTCGAGCTACAATGATGTGGCAGGGAGCTCAGGACAGGGGGACAGAGCCTGGGAAAGCAGCGGCTCGATATTTTGAACTCAGCACATGGAGCCTCAAATACTGCTCATGCCATGAGGGTAGATTAACTGTTAGCAGCCTTACTGTCACAGACACCAAAACATGGATCATTATATAATCAGATCAACAGAAGACACAGCAAAGGCACTATTAATCTGGCACATAGGTAGCTGTACTTTTGTAAATGTAATTTCTATCATGGCAGATACCTGTATTTGTTTAAAGGCTTTCAGGAAGCAGTAGGATCAGGACATTGACATAATCATCCTAAGACCATCATCCTGTCAGACATTCTGAGTCTCAGGGGGTCGGGGGTCAGCTGCACAATAGCACCTGAGGCAACATGGCAAGCAGAGCTGATATGGAGTGCTCCTTCCTGCTGGCATCCTGGGCTGACGGGGGCATTTTTACCACACATTTCCTCCAGTGTCACACAGTGATGCACAGCCAGCTTTTGGAGAGGTGTCTCGGTGCATCACCTGTGTGTCCATATGGGGGTGCCATTGTGCTCTCCCCCAGCTCCCCACTTGTCTCCATACTGCTCCCTTTGTTCAGCGTCCAGCCCCCTCTCCAGGAATGGACCCCACACTGCATACATTGTTTCCCTCACCTCATTATCAGTCACATGATCCTCTTTTCTCTGACCTCGTTATGGAAAGCGTCAACATTAGACTCAGAAATTAATTTGATTTCAGGCAGGATCCTACAGACAGAGATCTGAGCTGGCAGAGTCTATAGTCACTGTCAAACCCTATAAATCCATTACGAAGGGGACTTTTCCACTGTACCAGGTACCATAATTTAGTACTTCAAGGCACTGGTCATCCACTGCAGCTGAATGACATCACAACATGAGGCAGGGTATTTTGTACTGAATGTAAAAAAATGGCTATAGTATATTATAGAACTGTCATAGGAAACAAAACTTACCAAGAATTGCAAATTTAATGACTGTTCCTTTTCAAGATGATCTAGTTTATGTAAAAAAAAAAAATCAGTTTAAAGTTTTCAGGTGCTGCATTTGCATGAAGTCTGTATGCACTTTCTGAACCAATCATAATTATTTTCATTTAAATCACTCCTGTGTGGGATTTTGATTATTTTTTAACTCATTTGCTGCATTATAAATATCCCAATGTTTATTACAACAAAATAACAGCAATATTTGATTTTTTTCCAATGTCATGCAGTCCTAGTATATTATACCAAAAAATCTTTTATTTCTTGTCATGCCATCCAGATCTTCTCATGGTTCTTCTAACCAGATCGCATTTAAAGCTTGGATCTCTTCGTTTGTTCAACTTTGTTTATTGCTTTTTTTAAGTTTTTCTGGCCAGATTATTGTGTTTAAAGCCAGGCTATTTGCATAACCAACCCACAAAGAAAGCATTTGTAAGCCTCACCCCACTGAAGTACCAAAGTACCAAAAACATACTAGTTTGGTACTTTGGGTACTGGAACTCAATTAACGGAAAAAGTCAAGTACTAAAAGTGCTGTCCCAAAGTATGGTACCTGGTGCAGTGGAAAAGCGCCCAAAGAGTAACTCAGCCACAATTATTGACTGTGTGGATACCTTTATCAGCCTTCCCTGGGCCCTGGCAGGTCCTGGTTCTGGCGCGTCCTGCCCAGGGGGTGGGCCACCAGTGGGTTTTGACCCAGCAGACGCTTAACAATAACACCTTCAGTGTGTCACCGTGGCTGGACGTGCACCTGTTTGGACGTGCACCTGTTTGCCAACATAGGCAGCACATTTGACATATATGAAGGCCCAGCCCAGAAAGAACTCTGTAGCTGACTACAGAGATTTGAGCATGTCCTATGCTCGTTCCCCTAGCAACATCAGCACAGGAAGCCAGACACGTGCCTGACTCGGTCCCACGTGCCGCTTGGACGTGCACTCACATGGAATATCTTATGGCCTCGCATGAATCACCCGTCCATGTGCCCATCCCACCCCTCACCTCCAGAGGGCAGTGAGGGTGGCTGCACAGCTAGCAGGAACAGGGTGTCTGACCCGACAGTAACAGAGGCGGCGGGTAGAGAGCAGTGATATGGGGGGTAGGGGATGTAATACGTTTCCCAAAAGCATAGTTGCTCACAACATTAGCTACTTACACAGTTGAAACCACATAACAAAACGCTTCCAGCTTTGTAAGTAGCTAATGGAAGTTTTTGGGAAATGAACCCCTGAGCAACAGAGAATTTGTAAATCACTCTTACAGTGTGAATGGCAAGTGTCTCCATTAACACCGGCATGCTGAGACACACACAGATACACACACAGGGCCCCGTGACACCCTGATTCCCAGCATCCCCCTGTGCCAGCCTCGATGCTCCCCTCTGGGGATGATGTCACCATGATGTCACAATAGCAGCACAGTGAGCTCCTCCCCCCACCCACCATCTGCTCCCTCATACAGCCCGTCCCCCTGCACCCCAGCTGGTCTATTAGATGCAATGCTGAGGCATCGATTTCCCAGCCTGTTTTGGGATGGTATCGGGTCGCTCCCCTAAGTGGGGCCATCTCCCAGATCCTCTCAACCTTTATGGCCTCCTGGCTTCCTGCTGATGGTGAAGCATAACTGCAGAATGACGTGCATTAGTGACCAGCTGACCCCCCCTCGCTGGGTCACTCTAGGCCCCCGACCCCCTCCTCACCGGGAGACACTAAGCACATGACCCTCTTCTCACCGTGAGACTCTGGGCCCCAGCAGACCCCCCCCCCCTCACCATGAGACTCTGGGCCCCACCAGAACCCCCCTGCCTCGCTGTGAGACCTTGCCAATACATTGATTAATCACGCTAAATTATCATTAATTTCTGGGTGAAGACAGTACCATCAATGTCCCAGCAAGCCGTTAATTATAACCATCCCTGAGGGTGAAAACACCAGGCTTCACTCTCCCATCTGAGCACAAGCTCCATGCCTCTATATATTCATTCAGCTATGATAAACCAACCACACCTGCAGGGGGCACTGCAAAAGGACTACACTGGACAGGATTATAATAGCTGGGGATCTCCAAAAAGCCCCAGTTTACACAACACTCTGACTCTGGGACACTGTGCTGGAGAATTTTAAGCTGTGAGCATCTGCTGCTCAGTGGACCAGCAGGCAGACAGGCTGGGCTGTCATTAGCGGCACCGGCACCATTGGCAGCATTAGCTACAGTCAGTTCCAAAATGCTAGGATCAGAAACTTATCCTGTTATGAAGGGGGAGAGACTGACAGGATAGCAGAGGGAGGCAGAGAGTTAAAGGGGGGGTGACAGACAGGATAGCAAAGGGAGCAAAATAGTAATATAAATTATTATTCTGATATTCTCTGCACAAGTCCCACAGCAGTGAGGTTTGTGTCCATTTGTTTTACAAATTCAGAGCGCCAGCTCATAGGGTTGCCAACTTTGGTCAGCTGGCTGGCGTGAGATTTCCAATTCGAGACAAGTTTGTAAATGCATGTGTATGTATGTAACGCTTTTATTACAAAGGCGCACAATGACGTCAAATGCATCATAAACATTCAGGTGGACACGTCCGCTAGTACTTGTGCAGAAAAGTATGAACCTGCCTTTAAGGGGGGAAAGACTGACAGGATAGCAAAGGGAGCCAGATAGTTAAAGGGGAGAGACTGAAAGGATAGCAAAGGAGAAAGGACCATGCAGACAGGCAGACTAGCAGAGCTCCAAAGTATTCCGTTTCACACCCATTTAAAAAATCTATGACATTTAGCCCTTCCCTCCTTATTTCACAGATGCACCAGATAGCTTTCACAAAACACCCAACCCAAGAAACTGATAAAAT
This sequence comes from Gnathonemus echidnorhynchus, assembly GCA_026776725.1. NCBI lineage: Eukaryota > Metazoa > Chordata > Actinopteri > Osteoglossiformes > Mormyridae > Gnathonemus > Gnathonemus echidnorhynchus. Next base: position 24,686,938 of record JAODJU010000081.1, read on the forward strand.
CCAAGTAACCTAATTAATGTAAAAATACCCCTAAACATACGAAAAACAGTAGCACCAACAAGACTGTGCCACCCCCCAAGTCAACGTGTCATGCTGCCAACATCACTGTGCCCTCTGCAGGACCCCCCTGTCACTGCAGCTTGCTAACCCTAACTGGAGGCCTGGTACCAGGCAGCCGTTTTTGTTATTTGCATGATCCTCACAGGTGTGTGTTCCTCATGTATGCATGTTCCTCACATGTGCATGCTCTTCATGTGTGCGTGCTCAAACACACACACACACACATGCACACAGAAAGCGGAGCACAGATTAAAACAGGGAAAAGGTTGCTTTTTGGTTCCTCTTCTAAATTCTCTATCATCAAATTCAAGAAACCACAATGCAGCACTCACACAGACACACAGCTGCAGAGGACTGTGAGTACACAGGTCGAGGGGAGTGAAAACCATGAAGGGGAAGTGGGCAGAACGAGGCAGGCGGGGTTCTGCTGACACGACTTACCTCACAAATGCCATCTTCATCCCCGGCGGACTCATCTGCGGCGTGGGGGGGGTCCTACGAGAATAGACCTGGGTCAGTACAATGCGCCACCTGGGGAGACTGAGGTGCATCAGCCATGTTGGAACGAGGGCAGCTCAGATCTCTAAAGTGGTCGAAACACTTGCAGCTGTGCTTGGATCAGGGCCATGGAAACAAAGGGAGGGGGGAGGGGGGGATGATACACTGCACGTGGGGATGAATTTGGGGCTTTGGAGTGATTGTCCACCCTTAGTGAGAATAACTTCATCCATTATAAGATGTCACATGTAGAATGTCAAAAAGCAGCCAGATCACAATCTGAGATTGTAAGTCCCATTTACTGTCCCATAAAGCACCAGGAGGAGGCACTGCAGTGAGTGTGACTGTCTGCCCCACAAAGAGCCAGATGCCACATGATTGGGCTGTTATCAGTCTAGTTTCTTTCGGGTAATAAGCAGAGTTATCCCTGGGTGTAACAGGGGTCCAAAGTCCTTCCTGCCCCATCCCACCCCTTGCTTGGTGCCCCCTCCCCCCGCGGGTATCGCCAGCCCTTCCAGATGGATTGTGCAGAACACATCCGTTCATATATCCCATGGGCAGATTTAAATTTGCCTTCTTAGTAATATTTAATCTAATCGTTATATATAGTTTGATGTATTTCTGGAACAAGCCGGCTCAAAACGGACCGTTCACAAATTAAGCCATTTAAGTTCAATTTAAAATCATTAACTCGCATGGAGAAATGACATCCTCATAATTAATTTCAGCTCCCCTTCGTCGTCTTGCCCTAGAAACTGCCTAACGGTTTCCTTCCGAACTCGGCGGTAGAACCCGCGGAACCGGCTGGACCCGCCGCGTGGAGATGGGGAAGGTCCCCGCTTAGTAGAGCCGAAGCCGCCCGAAATGTGACGCTTAATGTCCTCAATAAACGACTTTTAACTTTCGTGCTGAACTAGGCGTTTCCCTGTTCTGTGGGATATATCACATCCCATCGTTTAAGTCCATGGGGAAATATAGTAGGAAACACGAATGATTCTGCTTGAATTGATAGCCTTATCACATCAGATTTGGACAGTTTCTGGTTCTGATCGCAAACACGAGATAGCGCAGGATGAGCAGCGCCGCAACCGGAATGAGCCGCTACGGCGAGTCAAGACGCCGCTCTTCCTGCGATAATGTGCCAGCAGACTTAAAGCTGTCATTGTTTCACTGTTTTAGGCATTTAAGGACTGGGGGGGTGGCCGGTGAAGGCGCCCCTCCTGTGTCCGGACGGTACGAAAATGGCTTGAAAAGAAAAGAACTGACCCGAAGCGACACGGCGTCAGGCTTCCACGGAGTAAATGCGAGAGAATTACATTAATGCGGGAAAATTACATTGATGAGAGAAAGTGACATTAATACGAGAGTTACAGGAATGCAGGAAAGTTACATTAGTGTCCGGGCACAGCCCGAGGGCCGCCGGTCGTGTGTCCCGGGACGGACCTCCACGGGACCAGGCTGTAAATCCCCCAAAGTTTAGCACTTATGCCTAAACAAAACTTTCCTGACGCCAAATGGCTCCGAGCTTCCGGCACACCAGAAGTTCCACTTCTTTTCTAACTCGACGTGCGTGAAGCGGACCCCGTCCCAGCCGGGCTTACCTCCACCCCCGCGTCCCGCACTGCCATCTTCTGCCACGGGTCGGCCAGCTGTGGCAGAGGCATCTTCTCCGCTCCGCCGCTCCTCCTCAGTTCGGCTCCGGACGGGCGCTTCTCCGGGGAGGGGGCGGGGTAAACAGCAGACAAAGTGCAGAGCGCTACGCCAGGGACAGCACTTCGCGGACACTAACACGCAGCGGTCATCTCGATGAAAGAGCCGATGAGCCCCGGCCGCTTGGCTGCTCCTCCTCCGCCGCCGCCGCCGCCTCCTTTCCTCTGCGCTCTCCTGCTGCCGGCTCCCCACTGCACTCTCTCACTTCCGTCTCCCTCAACATGGCGCCGAGGCTCGTCTTACCTGTGTGACAGAAAGCGGCCGCTTCCGAATCACCCCTGCGTAATCGGGCGCGGGAGGAGCTCCGGATCGGCCAGCCGGGACAGGTGAGCCGCGGCCAGGCGCTGGGCGGCACATTCCGCGCTCCATAATTAAATAAGCGGCGTGTGAAAATGTTCCCGTCACCACCTGCGTCAAGCTTTTCAAGAGCTGCTGTTTTGCATTGTCTCCACCTCGATTACAGTGAAAATGCTTATCATACTTGTGGCTAAGTGGCGGCCTGTTCATTTCTGCAGGGAGGGAAATTCACATTGATAAAAGCATGTAATAGGCCTACTATTAAATCTTCAAATAATACCAGAATAAGACAGGAGCATCACGGCCACCTCGCTCACTCCCCATGCTTTTGTGGTGATGTCGGGGATCGGGGGAACTGTCACATTCTTTAGCTGGACCAGTTTGGCTCACACTGGCTGGTATTTCTGAGGACATTCACAGCAGTATGCTGTTATTAGAAGCACCTTTGAGGAAAAAAATCAAGTCAAAAACAGCAGGTGACCTTTGCTCCACCCTTATCTGAAAGCAGCATGGAACCAGGTAACATATGCCCAACACTGGAATTGTAATACATCTTGTCTAAAAAGCTCCCCACACATCCTGTGTAAGTCCCGCCCCCACATCCTGTTTCAGTGCAGGGCAGCGGTCAGCGTGTGGCGACGGGGGGCACCAGTCCCTCCCCTGCATGGTCACTTTGCTCGGTACGGTCAGTATTTCAGCCAGCAGTGAACAGTGGCTTTGTTGAGCTCTCCGTCTGCCTGGGGGTGGATGGATGGCTGCACAGTGTTCATAAGAAATTCCTTCATGTCAAAAATAAACCTACTTTATGTGACAGAAGGATAGCTCAGCATTCCAGAAAGGTCTCCAGATTAGCCCCGTTTCACTCACAGCTCATTCTCTCTTTTCCTTACAAATATCTGTATCCCTCCTTATTAAGGTGATTCATTATTAATTGCCTATTGCATCATTGCAGAGGAAAAGCAGGGACTCATCCAGACCATAGGTGGTGTGGAGATTCACAAGATTCTTCAGATGATCTTACAGCCATAAACCCCTACTGTCATCCCCTATTATCTAGGGGCAAGAGACAGGGTGGACCATGGTTGCCACTACTGTTTGCATTATATTTGGAACAACTAGCTCAACACATCAGACAAAATGAAGATGTCAAGGGAATTACCATTAGAGACAGAGCATTAATTGGCCTGTGACACAGACAATAGTTTGATTTATCTACGACAATCAGCATACTCTTTGCCTAAATTGATGCATTAACATACGTAAACCAAATTACATTTATATTACTATGTCTCACCTTAAAAAAATTATAAGCAGATATTCCTTGGCATGGCAAACAGCGTCTTTCAAGTATTTGGACATGAACGTGCCAAAGGATTTGGCAAAACTATCAGAATGCAATTATCTGTCTATACATGCGAAAATTAAGGAAGACATAGCAAGATTGAAGTTAATTCCGTTATTAGTCTCAGCTCAAAGATTGAATCCATTAAAATTATTATATTGCCCAGACTACTGTATCTATTTCAGACCCTACCAACGGGGACTGCCCAAAACCAATTCATTGAATGGGAGAAAATGTCATCAAGGTATATATGGCAAGGTAAAAGACCCAGGACTCATGTCAAAACTATGCACTTAAATTTAAAAAAAAGCAAGATGGGACCTGCCTTCTTTCAGAGACTATGATATTGCACCACAGATCAGAGCAATGATATGTTGGTGCAACCCATCATATGAGGCTCAATGGAAAAACACTGAAGAGAAAAGACTTCCCATACCCATACAGGCAATTTCAGCAGATAACAACCTACACAGCTACATAAACATTATCGATAATCCATCGATGAAATGGACTCTTAAAGCACAAAAAACTATTATAAAAAATATAAAGGGAGATACTGTAATTCTTTAAAGACTTTACACCAAATAAGTCTAATAAGAGGTGAATAGTTCAGGTCCAGATTTTCCTTTAAATCAGAGCTAGATAAGATTTTAACAACTCTGAGCTATTAGTTAAGTTCTCCCCAAACGAGCTTGATGGGTCAAATGGCCGCCTCTCGTTTGTAAATTTCTGTAAATGTTCTTATGTAAACATCTAGACCAAGATTTTGCAGCTCATCACTGATGCACTCAATGGGAGATCCAACATGTCTACTGTGCGGCTCACGTCATGCACTGGGCCAGCGACAAATTTCACAGTTGGGCTCCAGTTTGAGCTGGAGCGGAGGGCCAGTGGCCACTCTGCTCCCACTGCCAGTACCATGCAGCTGCCGCACAGGCTCCCACGCCGCACACGGCAAGCAGGAAGCCAGGCAGCTCACAGCCAGTCACTCAAATATGCACTCAGGGCCGATCGTAAAGAGATAACCACCGATGACTCGCGCAGATATAATTTTTGTTTTTCGTGTTGTTTTTCTCTATCTACAACTGTTGGGTGTGCACTCAAAAAAAAAAGAAATTAACAGAACTACGCTACTCTTGTATGCTACTATCCTGTTCAGGGTCCGGGGGGGTCTGGAGCCTATCCCGGAGTCTACGGGCACAAACAATTAGGATCTGACTAATATATTTTATCTTTGTATTATTACAAAAGCCAATAAACATGTTTTGACAAAACCTTTATTTATGTTGTTATACTCTCCCAAATATGGTCTCACATCCTGTAACCCATAATGTGTGAGGCTGTGAAACGATGCAGGAGCTCAGAACTTGAGACAGAACAGCTCAGCTTCAGGCTGGACTGCATATTCCCTGGAGAAGGGCTCCTTCTAGTGGACATCTTGGAAACGTCCCTGCAAAGAACATAATGGTGACATAAAGACCCATTTTAGTAGTTTGAACAGAACCGGAAAGAGCCCTAAGCTACTATCCTTTAGGCATAGTATAATAAATAAACAAAAACACATGCAGAGTGATGACAGATCATTTATTATGATGCCTTGTATTGCTGCATCTTTAGAGTGGCAGGTATTTTGTCAGCCACCGTGAGAACAGCACAGTCTATAGGAATGTCCATCCATTTACAGTAAACGAGGGAGAGTGAGAGAGACCCCCATCACCAATGACCTAGCAACTTGTAGCCAGAGTCGAGTCAGCTCACCCTGCCCCCCCATGTCACAGGAAGCGCTGAGTCACAGTACACTACCCAAAAGATGGAAGGGACACCCTAAGGGCAGAGGCACGATAGACACCCAAGAGCACTACCTAAGGAGGCCTGCAGGGGGAGCTCAGCTGCAGGTAATGATTCTATGATGCCAGGCCTAGCCAGTGGGCAGCAACAGAGAGCAGCTGCTGAGGCTCCATCTCCCGGTGGGGGGGGCACTAGGGGACCATGTGTAATGTGTTCTCCCATTGGTCGACTAGCTGAGGGACTGGTACCACAGACCTCCAAGGGTGGGTTTTTGTAAAAGATGTGGTTACACAGGTCCCTCAGGGGAGGTCTGGGTCCATGGTGCTGAACCGCACACATACAGATGTGCTTAGGTCCTGCTCTGGGTGGCAGCAGCACCCCCTGCAGGCCTGGTACAGACATGCACCTCACTTTGAGCTCTGACACTGGTCATGCTGGTGCTAAGTATGCGCTCCTTCAGCATGGTGATGGGGTCACCCTTAATACGCACCTCCTGGTATCACCACGCATCCGGTAGCTGGGTGGAGCCAAGCACATCATGAGGGTGGGGCTGGGAGCGGAGCCATGGGTCACTCACTCACACGCACGCTTCTACCTAATCCCGGTGTTACTTGTGCTGTGGCCATGGTAATGGTAGGTCTGCAACTCCATCACAATGGGGCCCTGGAGCAGAAATGAATCAGAAATGGGTTTCCATTTCTAATGAATGGCTGATTTAGGTACAATCTTACTGGCAGCAATATCCTTACCTGTGAAGTCCGTTTTGTGCAAAGCAATGATAACTGCATGTGTTTCTTTGCAGACAGCCATGGTTAACAGAGGAAGAACCAACCTCCTTTTAAGGCATCCAGTCTGCTATTCTAAATCAATCAGCATGACAGTCTCTCATTTGTGTTAATGAGAGAATCACTGAAATGATGTTAGCAGGTCATTTTGAGGCAGGGTTGAAATGCAGTGGAAATGGGTATTTTGGGATTACGTTAATTTTCATGGCAAATTCATCTGATCACTCTTCAGAACATTCAGGAGTATATGCAAATTACCATCGTAAAAACTGAGGAAGAAGACTTTGTGAAAATCAATATTTGTGTCATTCTCAAAACTTAAACATCACCCTGCAGCAAATTTTTTAGAGAATTCATACAATTTGTCCCGATGGTGTTCACTCAATCTGCCGTACCTGGCGAGGCAAAAACAAGAAAGCTTTCTTTATTTAAAAACAGTTGTGTATTTAAATATATATCAGAGCTACATACATTGTTGTTGACCTCAGTACGTTTGTAACAATGGTAAACATATTTTGAGTTATACTGCCAGTTCATGCAACAAATGGCTCTCCAACGGCTTCCGCAGATAAAAACTCTAATGCCGCATTTCCGTACTTTGCTGGGTGGACGACGAGAACTGCACACGGAGTTTATAGCCCGTGTCCTAAAAACAACGTGAAGACCTGAGTCTGTCACGAGTTACAACTGTTACGATTATGTACTCGTGTTCATATGAATCAACATTCATAACCATAAATCAACATTGGAGATTGACATTATCCTTTGCAAATTGTTCAGTGAATGTTGTTCCAAAGTGAGTGTTTTACTCACTTCAAATTCATATCTGCATAATTAAGTTATTCCACCTCAGGGCGCCTCCCAAGACAAACAAGCTCAAATATCCGGGAATAAAACAGATCCCCTGGTACATTAGAACCAGTTAGCTGTCCACTTCTGCCACTACTTGGTTGCTACCCTTATGAAAAAGCAATAAACGCTCTTGCGCAACTTTGCTAACAGGTGTCTTTGCCTTACATTGGGAAGCAGATATTTAACCATGTGTGGGTGTCTTTGATAAAGTTTTATCTCGCATCAAATAAATTATAATTTACCTCTACTATACTACTGGAGAGAACACACCCTCTCTCTAAATCTTCGGCCATGATATTTGCATTTATCCTGAAATATTAGGGCGTACATTTTATATTTCTTTACTTTTTATTATATTTTTGTTTCATTGTATACCGCTTTTTGTGCAGGATGGAATATCTGTTCATGGAATTTTTCGAACTTTTGTACCTTTAAGCGGGCTCATGGCGTGCGCGCACACGTGCGGCCGTGGGGTCGGGTTTGTATTTCTGCGCGCTGCGCGGTGGGACGTGCACGCTGTGCGGAGTAAAGATGGACGGGCAACGTTGTGGTAAAGTGTTACAGGAGGCGGCTGGCATGCTTTTCGCAGTTTTACTGCTGCTCCAGCTTGTGGCTGCAGCTCAGGAGGCATCAAACGGCAGGAAGGAGCAGGAGTGTTACAACTACGCGGGCGGACACGTTTATCCTGGGGAGGCTTTCCGCGTGCCGGTGTCCGATCACTCTCTGCATCTCAGCAAAGCGAAGAGTGAGTTTCCTCGGCCCCGCATTAAATAAATTTGTGTTAATCTATTAATTTGTGTTTATTGCATCTGCGCACTAGCCTATTAAAGCTTGAAGGTATCGGAGTAATACTTAGCATAACGCAGCGAAAGGTAGCCCTGACCATCTGCTGCCAAGCCCAGCTGATCGGATAAGCGGTTAGACACGCATACAGTATCAATCAGAAATGAAACCCTGATGAGCCTTTCTTCAGCGTCGTTATTTAAACACGGATTATCATCCTTTTTTGCATGTACCCGACGAACGATTCATCTTTGCATTTTGTTTATCGGTAATTTGCATTACTAAGATCAAAACAAATGTCCTTCAAATCACCATTCGAATAATCGTGAACAAGTACGTTAACATGAGATCCCTGGATCGTCGCCCTCGTTAGGACACGTCATGGTGTAGGCTGCGCCCTCCGCTCACCTTCGCCACCTACAACTCCTGTTATTATACATGTATGGAGTGTTATTTTACGATTCACTTTTGCCGAGATGGAGGCATGAGTGTATTATTTTAGACAAATCATCTGCGCACGATGGCGTAATTAGGGCTTGAATCACCACTCTATGTGCTAAATCAGGGGTCTCCAACTCCTGTAGAGCTACTATCCAGTCGGTTTTCAATCATACCTAGCTTCTGATGAGCCACATCTGTTCTCAGGTAAATACCAGGGCCTGGTGTGGCTCATCAGAAGCCAAGTAGGATAGAAAACCTACTGGATAGTAGCTCTCCAGGACCAGAGTTGGAGACCCCTGCGCTAATTTGTTCTGCATTACCACTATGATACTGGTAAATGGTGGGCATTTCTTGGCCTCAGCTAATGTGTATCAACTGAATGTTTTTATTTTTGTTTGCAAAAAAGTACTTTGCTGATTTTCCGTGTAGTTTGAGTTTTCACCCCCACGCACCCCACTTCCCTGCCTGTCCCCAGTCTCCAAGCCGGCCCCTCACTGGGAAGGTACCGCCGTCATCAACGGTGAATTCAAGGAGCTTAAGCTGTCCGACTACAGAGGGAAATACCTGGTGTTCTTTTTCTACCCGCTGGATTTGTACGTATTGCTCCTGAAAGCTGCCCCTGGCAGAATCCAGCATGTTATTAGCCCTGCTTCTGTCTAAAGGATCACACTTTTCCCTGTGTGTGTTGCAGCACATTTGTGTGCCCCACGGAGATCATTGCGTTCAGCGACCGCATCCAGGAGTTCCATGCCATCAACGCTGAGGTGGTGGCATGTTCTGTGGATTCACAGTTCACTCACCTGGCCTGGTAACCAACTGCAAATCCCAGATATGCTCCTTCCTGATATAGACCTATAGATACCTCCTCCAGTGGCCCGTTCATGAGCCGGAGGCTGTGACCTCCATAACTCTGAAATGTCATGGTACCCTTGGGTTCCCAAGCAAGAGGTCACTTGTTTCCATGCCAACAGGATCAACACACCCAGGAAGCAGGGAGGACTGGGATCTATGAAAATCCCCTTGCTTTCTGACCTCACCCACCAGATTGCCAAGGACTATGGGGTCTTCCTGGAGGACCAGGGCCACACACTAAGGTACGGGGGGCTGCTTTAGCTTTCACTGGAGACTCGCCTATCCTATCCAACCTGTTCCAGCAGAGAGCTAGCAGGTTCCGTCTCACTTTCTCATTTTCCCACACATGCTCCTGCCCCAGTGCAGGCTTTCCTGATGTCCTTTGCTCTTCCTCAGGGGTCTCTTCATCATCGACGGCAAGGGCATCCTTCGGCAGATCACCATGAATGACCTGCCGGTGGGCCGCTCCGTGGACGAGACCCTACGGCTGGTGCAGGCCTTCCAGTACACGGACAAGCACGGAGAGGGTAGGAGCTGTGATTCTGACTGTTCCTTGTTAAAGCTGTACCTCTGACACGTCTGTGGGGCTCCGGGAGTCCGCGTCTTCTAAACGGGCCTGTCTCTCTCTGCAGTTTGCCCCGCCGGCTGGAAGCCAGGCAGTGACACGGTGAGTCCTGTTACTATGGTAACTCTGTATGATTCACTCCCCCTGGGATGCAGGAGCACCCATCAGTCTGAGAGCCAGCTGACCGAAAAGCGGTTTCATAACCTGAAGTTGCTGCATTGTGGACCACCACAGGCTAATGCTAGACTGCTCAGTAATGTGAGAGCATTAGTGGGTGGGTCTTTAAATTGGCCCCCTCCCATGTCTTGGTCCAATCAGATTGACCCAGATGCAGCTATGAAGGCTTGGTGGCCCAAGCAGGAGCTGTAACACCTCCCCAAGATAAAATATGGCCTTAAGCAGGTCAGCGATTCTACTACAGCAGACTGGAGGAACCTTAATGACAGATACATTACACTTCAGTAAAACATCCCCAGTGATATTTTCTCTCTCTTACAGATAATCCCTGATCCTGCAGGCAAGCTTAAGTATTTCGATAAACTGAACTAAATCCTCAATGTCCACCTGCTTTTGTCCTTTCATACATATTGAATAACAGTTGACAGTAAATAAGTCTAAAGATCTGTCCTGCCTGGATTATCACAGCCTGTGGCAGGGGAGAGGGCTTCAACAATCAGCACTTCTCTGTGGACAGATGGCCACGTTTTTTCTATACATTTCTGTGACATGTTCACACATTGGCGCCAATGTAACAAATTGAATTTAATAAAAAAAAAAAAGGTAAAAGGTGTAAAATTTCTTGGCAGCTTTTATGTGGTAACAGTAAACCGTCTCGGGAATATGGATGTTCTGTTTGAGCTGGGGGGGTGGGGCCTGACCCTTGACATTCATGGGTATCAGTCTGACAAACCCCTTTTCCACTGCACTGGTGCTGGTACCATTCCAGTGCCAGTTCCCAATTTGGAACCAGTGCCATAATTGTGCGGGCTGCCGAACAAATTAAAGCTCTTTTAGGCATGGTTTGTGACGTCGTCGCCACCCGGCTCCCACTGGGCTCTCAAGTCAGTGGAAATGCTGGCCCATTCTTGCTGTTTCCCAACTTCAGCCCCGGTACCAGTGCAGTTGGAAAAGGGGTAACAGAGGCACTGTCCCCAAGCAGGAGTGTCACTTCCTGCTTCCTCCCCCCACCCAACTGTGGAAGATAAAGCTCTAAATAAAAGCAGGTCCATGCAAATGTTTGCCTATAGTGGCAGAAGACTGAGGGGCCTCCAGGCCTGAATGGAGGTAGAGGTGACCTCAGTGCTCCTGTGAGAAGTGCCGCTTTCCATCCAGATATAGCATAGACTCTGTGGAAACAGACAAAGCATTCATCTGGGTTATCAAAGGCTGCTGCTGCTGAAGAATCACCGTGAGGAGACGGGGATGAAAGCAGAGGCTGACCTCCATAAGTCTTTGGGATGACTGCCCGCACATCCTGTGGGAAGCTGAAGGTGAAGTGGAATACGTTGGTAGTGGTGTGCTGGCGCGTCTCAGGGTCTAGGACCTCTGTGTGAACTCTGACCTGGATGTACTTGCCCTCTGTGTAGCAAACCTATAACACAAACATACACCTAGGTTGAGTTCAAAACTCACTTTCTAGTCCAAAAAGAAGCACTCTGCATTGGTCTCACCTGTGAGGACAGAAGCAGCAGCGAGCCAATTTCCACTGGCTTCTGGAACAGGATGTCGTCAACCGCGACCAGATTAGGACGACAGCCTCTACAAGAGAGACACGGTGATGTGACTGTCTCCACCTGGTGGCTGAGTGCTGTGCACCTAGGTTCCGATTCTGGATCCTGGTCTCACCCGTAGTAGCAGGCATTGGCCCAGCCCAGCTCATACGCCTTCCTCATCAGGAAGCCGCCGAAGATGCGATTGAAGATATTCCTCTCCTGTGATAGACAGGCTGAGTAAAGCCTCACCTCACTCCTAACCACCCATTTGGAGGTAACCGCAGGCAGCAACACATGGCCTACCTGAGGGTGACAGATCTCTAGTCCCTTCAGTTTAGCGTCCTCCATCCACACCGAGTCAGGGGGCAGAATTCGGCTGCGGAAGCTCACTGTCCTGAAAAGCAACAGGAATCCCCTAAGCCAACTCAGACCATGAGCGGTTTAACAAAGCTGGAGACTTTGTGTGTTGCACGCCCTAATTTTCCCGATTCCAACGTGTCCCTTGCTCACTAAAGGAGGGGTTTGTGTTTCACTTCTTTTACCAATCTTCACTGTATTAATTAAAACCAGTGTTCTGGGTTAAGAAGCAAGGCGCACCTATTTGTAAAGTTCCCCTTTTATTTTGTATGGCTTCAGTTAAGGGATTCAAAATACTTGCGTGTTAACCTGCAAAGGCTTTATGGAACATTGTAAAGGTGCATCATGATGATGATAATTAGCAATGCACCAAAATACATTTTTTACCGAAATCGAAATTTTTTTTTTTCAGAGTACCGAAACCGATGCAGCAAGATGGAGATAAGTAGATTTTATTTCTTCTGCATACTGCATTCCATTATATAGACTTAAATGTCAAGTAAACAATGAATGTCAGCTTCCTTTACAGCCCTTTTATCGCTAATGTGCCATTAGTGGTGAATCTAACACCAAATCGAAAAGCCGTAGTGTTCCTAAGAGAGTCGGGAAATTATAAAGTTAAAAAGTTTTTATAAAATACAAACTGAAATGTTGGATAAATAGATGTAGTCTATATAAACAAAACTGATTTCAAAATAGTTTTTATAGCGATCGTTAGGTATTTATTTCAGCGTAATTATGTGTATTGTATTACATATTAAATGTAGGACACTGGTGATTTAATGTTTGTCAAATTTTTTGCTTTTTAACAACTATAAAGCAACATTATTTTTTATATGAATCACCCCAGGTGAAACACTTAATAATAAAGTATGTTTTTATTTGAAATGAATTATAAATTGTATTTAAATATTACATAAAATTTACTGCGGGGTGGCATGGTGGTGCAGTGGTTAGCACTGTTGCCTCACACCTCTGGGACCCGCGTTCGAGTCTCCGCCTGGGTCACATGTGTGTG
>JAODJU010000081.1:24728565-24739136 GCA_026776725.1 Gnathonemus echidnorhynchus
CATACGGGTAGATGGGCTACATTGGGTGGAGTACCAGGATGTGCTCAGCGAGGGTGGAAATGTCACATTACAACAGGGGATGTAAACATTATTCTTTGCATGTGTGTGCTGGTGTGTGTGGGCACTTGCCCGCGCTGTGAGTACCTGGGAATGCTTGTCACGCTCATCTCTGTCATATTTGTCAGCATGTAGCTGGCTGAGCAGGACTAAGCCGGTCAGATTTCAGTAACAAAACCGCGAGCTTGCATGGGGGGGGGGAGAGCGACAATGAGGAAGTAAGAGTGGCAGAGTGCAACAATCAGAGAAAATAACCTCTCCCCCAAGTAGTATGTTACACTGGGCCAGAGCACACCCTTCAGGCTGCCTCAGAATTAACAATTCTTAAGATTCCTGAGCAGAAACACTCTGGTACCACATTATTCCATAATTACACTTCAGGGATATTCTGAAGCCTCCCCGTTTCACTATAAAAACATTTCAATTGTAAAGTTAACTTGAATTTCATCGAAAAAATATTAGAAATTCCAGATGCATAGAAATATAACATTATTAATAACTGGCAATTATTTAAAATATAATCATTACATTTTTTATAAATACCAAGTACTGGCTATGTCCAAAAAAGATAATATTGAAACAATTGTGCTAAGAATCACATTACTGTTATGAAATTAAAGCAGTAAAGCCTTTGCTATCATTTCCTTACCTTATTCATGTGTTTTCCCCTGAGAGGGCAGCATTAAGGTTTTTGGTTTGTCTATCTGTGCGAACAGCGGCCTCCAGTGGCGAGTAAGCCACATCGACTCATAGCGGGTCCCTCTGATTCTAGGCACCGGACCCAGTGTGTTGTTTCTCTAGCATACTGCTGTCCCTGCACTACAGGCCCCGGGTCACGTGACTGGATGGATCTGTGAACTGAAGGCCAGGTACGAAGAAGAGTCATACTTTTAGCTGATGGTGCTGCAGATGGAGAAACTCACACAAGAGTATATCACAAACTTTACAGTGAGCCTGGACACGTGAGCAAATGTGCAAACACATAGTTACAGTCCAGCACAGACACATGGTGAGAACAAAGCAGTCACAGTCAGGCGCAGACACGCAGTGTGTACACAGCATACAGTCACAGTTGGGCGCAGACACAGACACAGACACAGACGGACACAAACACATGGTGAGAACACAGCATAGTCACAGACAGGCACAGACACGCAGTGACTACACAGTGCACAGTCAAAGATGGGCAAAGACACACGGTGAGTACATAGCACAGTCAGGTACAGACACACGGCGATAACACAGCACACAGTTGAGCACAGACACATGGTTGGAACACAGCACACAGTCACAGATGGGCAAAGACACACGGTGAGTACACACGCAGACACACAATCACAAACATGCAGAGCAGAGTCACAGACACACACAAACACAGACACAAATGTGCAAGGCACAGTCAGATACTCAAAGACACAGAGCACACAAGCTGCACTCTGCCTGGAGCAGAACGCAGTGACACTGGCAGATGTCTCACCAGACAGCAAGCAGAGCAGGTTGTACAGTATGAACGTTTATTTATGGAGTGAAGTTCTGCAGTGAGCAGCCAGTCAGCAGTAACTATACTGTCAGTAATCCTCATATTTCCTAGAAATCTGTCACCTACAAGCGAATATGTCATTTTTGGCAGAGGAGAGGATTGGAGCGTAAGAGTGTAAGAAGAGGTGGTGATGTGCTGGGGGACAAAGGGGGTTATATCTGTACAGAGTATTGAATGGACTGAAATAGCTCAGAAATGTACAAACGTGGAGGCAGCAAGAACGGACAGGTGAAAGACGATCCTGCTCCATTGGGACCGGCGGCAAGGTCGCCCAGCGATGGGGACATTCAGCAAGCCCCCCCCCGGCAGCTGCAGCAGGACTAGCACACAGCGGGGGTGGGGGGGGGTGGGGGGGAACAACGCCCAAACACACCTGCTTCATTCCCGCTAAGGAGAACGGCGAGATGCTCGCTGTGGCATGGAGATGCAGGATGGGGCAGAGGGCGGGGGTGTAGCAAGACCAAAGAGCAGCAAGGGGCATCAGAGATATGCCCAGGTCACCCTCAGAGCCACCAGGGTCTGAGAGTGAAGGAGCAAACGCGGCAGCAGGTGGCTGTGACAGGGAGCGTTTATAAAGGCAAAGGAAACACAGGACACACGAGCGGGAAATAAATACAGCAGGAAAGACGGACAGACGATCAGACAGCGATCTACACACTCTGGAAGCCATAAACATTCCAACCTCAGACAGTGCAGTGCACCCCCCCTCCCCAAATAACCTCCCACCTGCATGTAGCCCACCAACTGCAGGTAACTCATCACCTCTTTTACACACATTACATCGCATTTCTTTAGTTCTGGTCCCTGCCTGCCAGCATTGCACACAGACAGACAAATTCCAGACCTAATATTACAGGAAGTGGCCTAACATTACAGGAAATGGCATGACATCACAGGAAGTGGCATGACATCACAGGAAGATTGAAAGACCCAGAGGTATAGCTGGAAATAAAAAGACTTGAGACGGACTTGTAGGGATCGCTGGTCATGATTGGTGGAAAACAATTATCCCAGAAATCTGCAAAAATCTTTAGTTTTCTTTTGATTTTTTTTTTGAAAAATCTGCCTCTTTAAAAACGATCTAAAATGACCAAACCCTGATGGGGCACCCAAATCCCGGTCAGTCACACGTTTGTCTTCAAGTAAGCTCTGGTCTCGAGAATAAAAGGGGTAGAATTTGACTGTAGTATTAATTATTCCAACAGGTATAAACTGTTTTATGCTCTCCTGTCCTCATTTAGTGTATTTATTTTGCTAGGCTTGCAGAGACATAATGTAGCCACAAAGATGGGTACTACAGAAAAAAACCAACAGTTTGTGTTTCACTAGAAGGCGTCAGCAGGAGGCACTCCGCCCCTCAGCTGCAGCGCCGCACATGCTCCAGCACATACTCTGGGAAGTGCAGGCTGCACACCTGCAGCCCATCCAGTTTGCAAGGCATCCTGGGATACTCATCCTCCTTCCACTTGTTCTCTTCCGGGTCAAAGGTCAGGATGGAGTCGCTGTAGTGGCCATTGTAGCAGAGGCCACCCAACACCATGATCTGCTTTTCCAGCACTGCCACACCGTGGCCGCTGCGTCCAATGGGCATGGAGGCCAGGATGGTCCACTCGTCGGCCTGTGGGTCATACACCTCGGTGGAGGGGCAGCCCTGCGACTCGAAGGAAGCACGCAGCACCACACACACGCCCCCGAACACGTAGAGCTTGCCGTTGTGCGAGATCATCTTGTGGAAGCAGCGTGCATAGTTCATCTTGGATTTATTCTCCCAGCAGCCGCCGAGTGCGGTAGCCCGGCGGCCCCGGGGCTCTGGCACCCCCTCCCTGCTGGGGTCGAAGACGCACACCTGCTTGGAGGTGGAGGAGGACGTGATACCGCCAGTGATGTAGAGCTTGCCATCCAGTACGGTGCCCTCATGGCCGTACTTGTTGACGGGGTAGGGGTCCACAAACTCCCAGCGGTCTTCAGCGATGCTGTAGCGCTCTGTGGAATAGAAGGTCTCGTCACGCGTGCGGCCCGCCACGGCGTAGATGAAGCGGCCCACCACTCCCACAGCGAACTCGGAGCGTGGCACTGACATGTCAGCCATGCGCAGCCAGGAGTTGTGCCGTGGATCATAGCGGTACACCTTGGATGAGGCATGGAACTCGCCGTCAGGGCCCAGCTCCTCACCGCCCAGTAGGAAGACAAAGTTGTTGAGGACGGCGAGGCAGTCGGGCCGCAGCGGCACCTGCGGACCCTCCAGCTCCCACCAGACCTTGGGCTTGTGCAGCAGCAGCACCTTGCTGTTCACCATGCTGTGGCCGATCATGCCACGAAAGACGGCCGTCTGTGGCCGCGCCGACCGGATGCGGTTGGCCTTGGTGTCCAGCAGCGGCTGTTCGTTGGTCTGTTGGAAGTAGCTAAGCGCCTGCTCTACCTCCTGCCGCAGCTGCCGTGAGTAGCGGTAGAACTCTGAGGTCTTCACCTGATGGGAGATAGGCACGGTCAGGGGGAGATAGAGAGAGAGCCCCTGGCTGGACACTGTTACCCACTGCATGCCCCCCACTGGGTTCTGTTACCCACTGCACTCCGCCCACACCGTCCCTCCCCACTGGGCACCGTGACCCACTGGCATGCCCCACTAGCATGCCCTACACTGGGCACCGTGACCCACTGGCATGCCCCACACTGGGCACCGTGACCCACCGGCATGCCCCACACTGGGCACTGTGACCCACTGGCATGCCCCACACTGGGCACTGTGACCCACTGGCATGCCCCACACTGTTGGACCACTCACCTTCTCGAAGATGTTGGCGGGCGTCATGAGGCAGAAGCGCAGGCTCTTCACCACGGCATCAGTGTGCCTCCAACGCCGGCGGTCGTGCCGCAGCCAGGCCTGCACTGCCTCATACAGCTCAATCTCAGGGAAGCGGCTCAGCCGGTCGCTGTCTAGGTACACCAGCAGCTTCTCCAGGCTCAGGTAGGACAGGAAGTCAGCGCGGGCCATCAGCGGCACAAAGTTGTCGAGCAGGAAGGCATCCAGCTGCTCCTGCACGCCCTCCACGGCAACGCTGAAGTCCTCAAGCAGGCGCATGACCTCGGCGCAGTTCTCCAGGCACATCTTGGCCAGCAGGAATGAGCAGCAGAACTCTACCACTTCAGTGAGCTGCACGTACATGGCGGCTTGCAGGATCTCCTGCACGGTGGGCATGCTCAGCTCCAGCGTGCCGTAGTACATGAACTGCAGCACGTGTCCGAATCCGGCTGCTGTCAGCCCCTTCATGTGGATGCGGTCCTGATCGCGCTCACGCATGTCCGCAGTAAACATGACCCGAAAGTAGTCGCTCTGAGTGGCCAGCAGTGCCTTGTGTGCTTGGAAGTGCTGCTCCTCAATGAGCAGGGTGACGTCCAGCAGGAGGCGCTCTTCGTAGAGGGCACGGAAGCCAGAGGACACACTGCCATCATGGGCCTGTGATAGGTACACCTCAACGTCCCCTGCCATCTCACACCTGTGCCAGGGAGGGTGGTGGGGGGGGGTCACACACGCAAACAGACACACGTGACCACACAACATGACTCTGTTATCCTGCTGATCCACCACTGGAACCAACCCACTGTGAATCATTCAGAGTAAACATGCATCAGAGAGTGGCCCCGGGGAGGGGGTCTACCTCTTGGGTCCCTCGGGGCCTAACACGGGCTTGCCTGACGAGGTACCGAGGGCCAGCTCACATTTTCTCTGCTTGTATTTCCCCTGCTCTGTGAAGTGACAGACACACAGGGGGAGGGAACATCAGGACCCCACAAACCAACCCATTTGCAATGCCGCCTACCACAGATAATGCCAACTGCATGGCAGGAACACACAGCAGCCTCCTTGTGTCAACCGACACAACAGCGGTGTCCTTATGTCAACTACGATGGCACCTGTCTTCTGCGATGCCCAACAGTTACAGTGCCAATCAACATTAACCTTTTTACGAACCTGAGCATCTCATATCCACTTGCTGCTTAAGATCGGCGCTAGAGAAGATATCACAGCTACTAAAGGTACCAAAAAGGCATGCAACACAGCATGGGAGTATCGATTGAAAATAATTTCATTGTTAGACATCCTGTGTGGATAAAGTTACATGCAGACCGACTTGCATCGAGATAAACGAATCCATGTTTGAATGTAAAAGCACTGCACTTCGTCGTGCGGTGACAACCCACGCTGACATGTAGTTGTTGTTTAAATGCCAAACGTGACCTTTAATTGCATGACGCCAGAGGTGAGGCTGGTTATAAATATCCCGCTCACACGGCCCTCATTTCCAGTTATAACCGTACGACCGTCACACAGCCGGCTGCGTGGCCGCTTCCCCACGCAGGTACGGCGCTTTAAATCCTATGCCGCGCTCCGGCAGTCCGTCACTGACACCGGGGCGCCGAGCGCTCACCTCGGCGATGCGGCTCCACGCAGCCCCGCTTCGACCAGGCGGCTCTGGCCCCTTCGGACATGGAGTGACGCTGGGTACCCGGAGCGACGCGCCGGTCTTCAAACGCTCATCGTCAGCGGCTCTCCTCGCTTCCTGCGCTTTTCCCAACTACCATCACTGACACCCGATAACAAAACAGTGTCCATGTACAGCGCTCCCAGCCCTCGCAGACGCCATATTCTTCGCCGCACTGACGTCACTTCCTGCGCTTCTGAGGCTCTATCCACTGTACAGTGAACAGGGAGCAGTAAACTTCGTACAGTATACGATAAACAGGGAATAATGCATAGATAATGATGTACAGTCAACAGGAAGTAGCGTGCAGTGGACACCGTATAATATACGATATACATGGTTAGTTTATAGACAACAATGTACAATGAACAGGCAGCAACTGGCAGTGAACACTGTACAATATACAATAAACAAGGAATAGTGTATAGAAAATGTACAGGGAACAGCGTCCAGTGCACACCGTACAGTATGCAATAATCAGGGAATAATGTATAGCTAATGTACAGGGAACAGCGTGCAGTGCACACCGTACAGTATGCAATAACAAGGGAATAATGTATAGATATTAATGTACAGTGAGCTCATTCTTTAATCCAGCGCCCAGTGACCATAATTCAATGAGTGATAATGAATCTGGGCATTTTCGGTGACGCAGCCTCCCGGGTCAGAAAGCAGCAATATAATTTGAGGCAGTTCTGGGCACAGTCCAGGATCCACGGACAAAGGCTTTTGAATATTTTCCTTCAAATTTTGTCAAAGCACCAATAAAAGTCGTTTTTTTTCCTCATAAAAAATTCTCTGTTGAAAAATATGCTCGTTAAATAATTCAAGAAAAATGTGCAGCCGTATACAATATATAAAACAACTATACACCAGATGACGTTTTGTTAAAGCATTACTGACGTTAAATTACTGTACAAACAAAACAGTACAAGAATAAACAAAATCTCAAAATATAAATCCATAATCTGTTACATATTTCTCCTTTATTCTCCCAAATCACATTTATTGATAAAGATAAAAGATGTACAAGGAACATAGTCCACATACAAAATTTAAAACCTTGCCACGGGGACATATACAGATGCGTCGAGGAAAAGACAAATAAGACAAAAATACAGAATTTGACAATCTCAAATAATCTTACATGCCTTCTATGCTTTCTTGTTTTTAGATATCTACAGTTTATTTCCAAAAGCATTAAAACTACAAGAAACTGTTATAATGACGTCAGAAAGAGGGGACGGACCCCAAATATTCCTGAAGTTTAAATATGACCATGAAGTCGAACTAATGTCTCATTAAACCAAAGAGAGCATTTTAAATCGACGGCTGTATACAACTACCATACAGAGGACCTTGCTTAATATTTCTGTTCAAAGAAGATATTTTCCAGCTAAAGTAATCTACGCAACCTACACTATTGCATCACCCGTTATCAACGGACACACTACGCCTATTTTTTTATTATCAAAGTCCATTTAAAAACATCAGCTGACCTGCGTGGTTCGATAACTACATGAGTTTAATTTGTCATGGTATTATGTATAATAAATAAATTCGTTCTGATAAATGCCTTTTAATATCACGGCCCTGTAATAAAATCAATCAGGCGGCAGCGGTGGTTCCCAATTTTCTTTTTCGCTCAAGATGGCGGGTGACGAGTCGGGAGTAACGCTGGGGCAGCCCCATCTTTTTAAACAGGATTTAAGTTCCTTGGTGAGTAAATGTCTCTTTCTTACCGAGCCCGTCGAGAGTAAGGTTAAGATCTGCATCGGCTTGTGTAAAGACGCGTCGGGCCGCGTATATCTGTATGGGCGGGTAATGAAAGCCGGTAGCCAGACCGCACATGATGCGAGTGATGTAGGACCCACGGCGGCATGGTTCTCCGGTCAATGGGGATCTTCACAACACATACGCCAAAGCCCTACTCCCCTAACATACCTCCTGAGCCCCGTTACATGCCTCGGGTCACCCGCCCGCGGAGTGCCAGGAAACTCCAGACACGGGAAATTACTTAGCTGTGCATTAGCTGTTGCCGGTAACGTGGACGATGTCTTATAAATGCCGTCGTTAAACTGGGTTTTAGCTGTAACTTTACAGTGTACGGACCTTCGTACGGCGGCCCTCTGCAGAGTTCGGAGTCGCTGTAAACCAGTGTCACACAACCTGCGTGTTTAATGTTACGGTAATCACCCCCGGTCTAGTGCGGCGGGCGTTTCCCCCACACCCTCAACTGAAGACTCACATCATGTGCTACGATTGTACATACAATCTCTAACTCGTAACTGTTTCACGCTGTAAAAATTTAGTCATGGGTCGGGCTGTTTTTTTTTTTTTTTTTTTTTTTAAAGCATTCTGTGTCTTTAGCAAGGAGTTACATACAACATAGGAAGTAGTGAAGTGGTATGCTGCAAGAGTGATATTGTCTGCTTTTTGAGCAAGACCCTTAAGTTGTTTTCATTTCAACCCTACCTTAATCAGTCTTATATGGTCCTTAGTAGGCTAATATTAAATGTGGCAGGTTGATAGCAGTGTGGGTTGTAATGAAAACATTCTGGCAGGGGTCCTTCGGGAACAGGATTGGGAATTACTGGTGAAGACTGTTGTATGAACTGGAGGTGGACGGTTTTTATGAAGGACTGCATGTATGTAAAACATTTCTGTGGTTGACCCCCACCCAACAGGATGTCAGCACACTGTCGCCACTCTCCCCTGAAATCATCAGCAGGCAGGCCACCATCAATATCGGTAAGTCTCACGCACACAAACAGATCACTGTAGCTTGTACTTTCCGTGTCTTATTTTTGCTGATCCCACCATACTCCTTTCCTAGGCACCATCGGACATGTGGCCCATGGGAAGTCCACGGTGGTGAAAGCCATCTCGGGGGTGCACACCGTCAGGTTCAAGAACGAACTGGAGAGGAACATCACCATCAAGCTGGGCTATGCCAATGCCAAGGTGAGGGGCTTGGTCACTGCCAGTGGGGATGTCTGTGCCAGGTTCCTGGTTTGCACTGCCTATTTGCTCATGCCCATCACTGCCTGACCACAGATATACAAGCTGGACGACCTCAGCTGTCCCAGGCCAGAGTGCTACCGCTCGTGTGGGAGCAGCACCCCCGACGAGTTCCCCACAGACATTCCAGGCACCAAGGGCAACTTCAAACTTGTCAGGTAAGCCGGCCATCAGCTGAAGCTTGGAACTGAGGCTTGGCACCCACATCGTGTCAGCCAGGGAAGACGTCAACGCTGCCCTCCTGCCAAACTGTACACTCCCAGAACACACCAGTCACAGTCAGTACGTTTACATGCACGCTAAGAAAATCAAACTATTGTATTAGGCCAACTAAAACCGGAAAGTATGTGTAAACATGTTAATCCGACTGAAATTGTACTAAATTAAATTTCTCTGAGTCGGACTAAGACACCCAGATAATGCGATTGGGAGTCGATTTACTCCTGCATGTATAAGTTCAATCAGACTCAAACTGGCCTAGGCACTCTGCACATGCTCCCCTGGGCTTTGACCCGGAAGTAACAGAAGAAGTCTGGAGCATAGCAGAGGACATGCAACACATATGAAATGTACAGCGCTGTGAAGCAAAAAATTGCTTTTCCACCGCACCAGGTACTGTACTTTTGGTACTTTTTAAGAAGGTATCAAAACTATGGTACTTCAAGGTGTTGGTTCTCCACTAGTGTAAAGACCAGTACCGCTAGGAAATGGCATCACAAAGCGAAGTGACATGCGATTTTAATACCAGCATTGCATGTTGTGCACATCCAATTTTTACATTGCTAGTTAGCTAGATTAAAATCAGGCTTTTTCTTGCCTTCAGTTTGGCATGGTTATTAAAGCGCAGGGAGTTTAAGTCTTGCTAGAACATTTTTTACTCTGTCATAGAAAAACAACCTTGCAAGTTTTGCATTTTAATGATTATTCCTTTTCAACATTATCTAGTACATGTTTAAAGAGGAGAGAGGTAAGGAGCATGCACTGATGCAGCGCGTTGCCACACTCATCACATGACAAACCAGCTCAGGGGTGAAAACTTGAGCGCAGCCATGTGATACCTCAGCACCACACTAGTCCAAATGGACCAGTGTGAATTATTTCCAGTGGCTGGAGTGCAAAGTTTTTTCCCTGCAAGTTGGAGGACCTCCTTATACGGCTGGATGTAGATTAACGTCATACCCAGGAAGAAGCAATTGCAGATTAAGGGCCATGCTCATGGGCCCAATGGAGTAGAATAACTCTGGGCGTTCACAGGATTTACTGGCGCAGATCTCTAGCCTCAGAGCCACCACTCCACCCATGTTTAAAAATCAGGGCCAGTATGCATAAAACTTCTAAGAGTAAAATTTAACTCTTAAATGCGTCACAATTCTAAGAGTGGAGTGATTTTGCTTGTACTCCCAGACTTAAGAATAAGTGGCATGCATAAACATTCTTAAGTGTTAAGAGTAGGTCTCAGCTCCTAAATTATT
>JAODJU010000081.1:24743737-24763368 GCA_026776725.1 Gnathonemus echidnorhynchus
TTTTCCCCTGCCATTTTGAGAGCGAACTTGACACAAATTGTTTACTTAAATGATCTTGCCCCTACTGGGAAACTTTGTGGTATTTTCATCTCACGCACATGTGCATTTGATGAAAATACGGTATTGAACTCAAGCGAAGCGAACACGCACATTAAAAAAAAAAAAACACAAACACAAACTTCAATATGAACGTAAGAGCTGCATGAAACCAGGCAAAGAGGAGCCACGGGTTGGCCACTCCTGGAATATAAGGTTTCCCTTCTTATACATCAATGCATCCATGGACATGCCTCCCCCCCCCACCTCAAAGAACTTATCAACCTACAATGGACAACATGTTCCCTCCATTCTACGCACTCAAACCTCCTCCACATACCCAGAACTAATCTGAAGACTATGGGAGATGGGTCTTTCTGTGTTGCTGCTCCACGCCTGTGGAATGCCCTCCCTGACTTCCTGAGGGCACCACAACCCACTGACTGTTTTAAAAAGCATCTTAAAACATTTCTTTTTAACAAAACCATTGGTTCCCCCACTTTGAAATTTTAAATTTGTTTACTTTTATTTGCTTTGTCTCTTTTTAACTTGTAGCCCTTTGAGATCCTGTGATGTAAAGGGTACTATAAATAAAATGTATTATTATTATTATTTATTATTACTTTGACACGTGGCAGCATATTTAGTAAAGATTTACATATTTCTGTGTATATATATGTGGTATGAGGTAAGCATGTATTACAATAGTGCAACCATGACTACATTATCTCTGCCCACCTCAATTGCCATGTGCTGCGAGGCCAAGGCCTTAGGATTTGCTGTGTGCTCTGGTGCCCCCTGCAGGTACGGTGGCAGAGGGGGCCCCTATCATTCCCATCTCTGCTCAGCTGAAGTACAACATTGAGGTGGTGTGCGAATACATAGTCAAGAAGATTCCCGTGCCGCTGCGCGACTTCACATCCGAGCCCCGTCTTATCGGTGAGCCGCCGCTGCCGCTTCCAGTCTGCTTCCGTGGAGATATCTCTGAATGGTGAAGAACAGGATGGTCGGTCCACCAGGGTCTGCGTTTTGATAAATATCCATTAGTGATATGCTCAAGAGTTGCATGTTGTTCTATGGGGACTGGATAGGCAAGAAGGGAGGTGGTGTTGCAGTATATATACGTAAAAGAAAACTTGCAGGCAAGGGAGCTCACTGATAAAAATAAAAGTACAGAAGCTGTTTGGGTAAAACTAGATGCTAAAAACTCAAATGGCCTAATTGTCTGTGTTTGTTATAGAGCACCTAATGTAGCTGTAGAGGAAAGCAAAATGTTGTATGACTATCAGGATTATGAGTAATAAAAATTATGTTGTGGCTATGGGTGACTTACTTTACCTGGGATACAGTGGGACACAGTCTTTCTGTAAATATAGGCTGTTCTGTAAATGAACTTGAGATGGTGGAATTGGTACAGGATTGGTTTTTTACTCTGCTTGTTAATACCCTTACAAGGGGAGAACCCTTTCTTGATCTTGTTTTCTCTAATAACCAGGATAGGATTGGAAAATTAGAGGAATTGGAACCACTGGACGGTAGTGATCATAACATGGTTAAATTTGAGGTTAATTTTAATGTCCGAAGAGCAAAGTCCAAAACAAAAGTATACAATGTTAGGAAGGCTAACTTTAATGGTATGAGACTGAAACTAGAAACTGTAAACTGGATGGAGTTAAATAGCAAAACTGTTGAAGAGGCATAAGAATTTTTTAAAAGCACATTGTTGCAAGTGCAAGAGAACTTCATACTAGGGCTGGGCGATATCATATCGATATTATATCGCGCATGCGCAATAATCACCAGGGCTTCAGATGACAGACAAAGCATTTGGCCGGACGCCAGCTTTTCGGTGCTATATTGACATTAATTTACACCCATGCTACTAAAGAGGATTAGTAGTATGGCTTAAATATTAGTGAGATGCATTTTGTGATACCCAAAAGTTGGTAGTCTGTATAAACTTTGTTTCTTAAATTCGATTAGTGGAGCACCCCACAGAATACTCTTTTGGTTTACTATGGTTTGGTATACCTCAGTGCAATATGCGGTGAAGAAGAGCAGCCACGACATTTTTTGAAAGAGGAGATCTTGTGGATAAACGGGTAAAAAGGATAAATGGGTAAAAAGACGTCGGCGGTGTGGTGGTACTTTTTGCAGTTCAAAGTCTGACACATTTATTAAACATAAGGATATGCCGTATTTATACTAATAATGACTACTGGACGTCATACAAAGCCTCATTAATATTTTAGCTATACTACTAAACTGCTTAAATTGTGGGCGTAAATAAATAAAAGCTGGCGCCTGGCCAAATGTTGCGTCTGTTATCTGAAGCCCTGGTGACTATTGCACATGCGCGATGCAGTATTGATATATCGTCCAGCCCTACTTCATACCTGTTTCCAGCAAAACTAAATCTAGGAAACTGCAACCAAGGTGGTTTACTATGGAAAGTAATATTAAAGTCAGGAGAAAAGGGGCTCTGTTCCACAAATGGAAAATAACTAGTGATGTCAGAATAAAGCAGGAGTCTTGAGGTTGAGTTAAAAAATATTAGACTTGCTAAGAAAAATGTCAAAAGGAAGAATGCATTGGAGGCTAAGGATGATATTAAGTTTCTTTCAATATTTTAACTCCAAAAGAGCTTTCCAAGTTTAAATTGGTAATAGTTGAATTTAATAGTAGTGCAGGATAGTAAGGGTCTAATAATTGAAAATGAAACCGATATAGTTAATGACTGATTGTTTTGCACAGGTATTCACTGTAGAGGACACAAGTAACATACCAACTGATTACCAATTTGCTGTCGTCTAACAATCACGCACACACAGAGCTCTGGAAATAAATTGAAACCACTGCATTTTTAAATCCTGGTTTAACTGTGATTCTGCGTGCAGAAGACTATACTGGGCAGCTGGTTGTTTCCGGGCTCAAAATTTCTATGACAGCAGTACACAACAATAGGGAGAAACAGGAGATACTTCGAATGACCACAAACCAGCCACTTTCTAATGCCAGAGATGACCGTTAACTTATCTGGCAATTTCTCATGAATCGTAGGATGTCAAGTGACCTTCAAAAGGAATGGAAAACATTAAGTGCAGGTGTGAAATGCACTGGTAGGATAATTTGTATCAGGCTCCTAGAAGCAGGACTGAAGTCCCATAAAGCAAGGAATAAGCGATGAGAAACAGGGAAGAACCAGACTGCAGTTTGCAAGAAAAAAATATATTATTCACAGACACACACTGAAAAATCAATGAAACACAAAATGTGCTGTGGTATATACAAAGAACTAAGATGCTGGGAGTATGCATGCTATGCTGCTGCACTCCGGGAGTACCGGTCAGAAGTTGTACTAGGCGGAATCACTGCGCAGAAAAAAAAATTGATGTTGCGGACAGGAAACGGGAGCCCAAGGAACATAATTTGGACTCGGTCCTCTTCGTTCGTATGTCAAAGTTCGTAAGTTGAAAGTTTGTAAGTAGAGGAGCGTGTGTGTGTGTGTGTGTGTGTGTAATGTAATAAATGTTATATATAAAATTTGTTTCCGCTGAGTGACGTGCCGCGTGACTCATTTCCCCGCGCGTACAAGTTATCTAGCAAAGCTATGCCTAGCTAAGCTTAAAATAAATAATTGCATCTTACCTATTATTTTAAGAGATTAGGGATACTGTTCAACAAAATAGTCACTTCAATATTAGTTCAACTTTTGCCATTTCAGAAATCCTTATCTGCTGCTGTGGTACCTTCTAATTGGAGGCATGCTAATATAAGGCCCATATTCAAAAAAGGTGTTGGAAGTAATCCAGCAATCTATAGGCCAATTAGTTTAGCTTGTATAATTGGAAAAGTAATAGAAACTATATTCCAAGCGAAAATGGTAGATTACCTGGATTCAGATAACATTCTGAGGGATAGTCAACATGGATTTAGGAGAGGTAGATCCTGTTTCACTAATCTGCTTTAGTTCTTTGAGGAAGCTACTAAAGAAATTGATTACATAAAGGCCTATGATCTGATCATCTGAGATTTCCAGAAGGCCTTTAATGTTGTCCCCCACACACAGCTCCTGCTTAAACTCAAAGCAGTAGGGATTTTAGGAACTGTAGCAGCTTGCATTGAAAACTGGTTAATAAACAGCAAGCTGTGGGTAGAGGCACAATGTCACAGTGGGCCTGCGTTTATAGTGGGGTACCTACCGCAAGGTTCCATTTTAGGGCCACTGTTATTCCTAATCTACGTTAATGGAATTGACACCAATATATACAGTAAATTTGTAAAATTTGCAGACAACACCAAGGTGGATAGTGTAGCAGATATTGAAATAGTGGCTACAGTGGGATCTTGAATTAATTAGTGGTTGTGCTGATACCTGGAAAATGAAATTGAATGTAGACGAATGTCAGTATGTAATCCATGCAGGGAGCAGAAATATAACGTACAGATATTTTATGGGTTCCACTGAAATGAAGGAAGCTGATTATGAGAAGGATCTCGGTGTGTATGTTGAAGCATCCATGTCCCACTCTCACTAGGGTGGAGAAGCAGTTAAAAAGGCTAATAGTATGTTAGGTTACATCTCTAAGTGTGTGGAGTTTAAGTCAAGGGAGGTGATGCCAAGATTATACAATTCCTTGGTACGATCTCTCCTAGAATATTGTGTGCATGTTTGGTCAAATTACCTTAAAAATGATATTGTTACCTTAGAAAGGGATGTCTTATGAGGTGAGGTTAGCTGAGCTGAATTTGTTCAGCCTCGAGCAAAGGAGACTAAGGGTGGACATGATCCAGGTATATAAGATTCTAACAGGTCTGGATGCTGTTCAGCCAAATGACTATTTCAATATTAGTTTAAATACTAGAACTTGTGGCCACAGGTGGAAATTCTGAAAAATTCCTTATGTTCCTTAAGAGTAACGAATCACCAAATTAGCAGCAGCCTCTTTTGGAGAGGACATGCTGCGTTCATTGTTTTCTGGGTTTCAGACTGAATGAGTAAAGTGGCTCTGTTGCATTAAGGGGTAAGAGCTGTGGGCTTCCTGCCTTTAGGGGGCGTTCTCACTGCTGCGTTCTGTCTTGCAGTGATCCGCTCGTTTGATGTAAACAAGCCGGGCTGCGAGGTGGATGACCTGAAAGGGGGTGTGGCCGGGGGCAGCATCCTCAAAGGGGTCCTGAAGGTGAGCCACCCTTGTCCTGCTGCCCTTCACCTCATTGGCTGGAGGGTATCCCATCCATCCAATTATGTAGCTATCATGAGTGTGAAAAACATTACATAAGAGGCTACAGGTGTAAACTGTGTACAAAGCTGTCCAGTGCTTGTGAATCTGTGTCTGCAGTGTTTGGTACAGTGATGGACATTATCCTCCAGGAGGCATCAGTGAAGCCTCGCTTCACGCCCATCTCTTCCGAACTGTGCAGGTGGGCCAGGAGCTGGAAGTGCGGCCCGGCATTGTTTCCAAGGACCACGAGGGGAAGCTCATGTGCAAACCCATCTTCTCCAAGATTGTCTCGCTGTTCGCTGAGCATAACGACCTGCAGTATGCCGCACCCGGCGGGCTCATCGGTACGCCAGCACCCCGTCTCGCTCTTATACCCCAGGCCTATGCGTGAGGGCCCCCTAGTGACAGCCACTGGTGTCTGACACAGGTGTGGGCACGAAGATTGACCCCACGTTGTGCCGGGCGGACCGCATGGTGGGCCAGGTGCTTGGTGCTGTGGGGGCACTGCCTGAGATCTTCACTGAGCTCGAGATCTCCTACTTCCTGTTGCGGCGGTTGCTGGGAGTGCGTACGGAGGGGGACAAGAAGGCGGCTAAGGTGAGGTGGACGGCGGGACGTGATCTGGTCTTTGTCTCTCCGCCGAGTCAGCCTGCGGTCGGTGTCTGATGCTCAGGGGCCGTGTCTCAGGTTCAAAAGCTGTCAAAGAACGAGGTGCTGATGGTCAACATCGGGTCTCTGTCGACGGGAGGCCGTGTGAGTGCTGTCAAAGCGGACCTGGCCAAGATCGTGCTGACCAACCCTGTGTGCACTGAGGTGGGGGAGAAGATCGCACTGAGCAGGCGCGTGGAGAAGCACTGGCGGTGAGTGGATCGGGCCTTGCCATGTTCGGCATCTTGCACGCTACCCGGAGCACTTCCAGGTCTTTACTGTGCATATTTAACTCTTTGTTTGCTTAACTGAACCAAACTTACCAAAAATGTGACTGATTTTATAAACCAGAATGTTCTGCCTCTGCTGCAGTACAACTTCAATAACATGGTCAAACAGCAAAGAACTTCATGGTTGCCTTAAGGTTTGTAGTGCTGCATTTGTCAGTGACTAGCGGCCACCTTAAAAGGCTTTACACACATGCGGTGGTGCATGATGTTACTTGTATGTTACTGCTTAGAGCTTTGAAATGCAGGTATGTATTTTTGTCACATTTTTAAAGAATGAGCTCATGTACTGCTGTGTATTTTTAGTGTGCTCTCCAGCCTAATCCGTGTGTCCTCCTGCAGCCTGATTGGCTGGGGGCAGATCAGAAGGGGAGTGACCATCACTCCAACGGTGGATGACGACTGAAGAGGCTTCCGGCGATCAGCCACCTGGGGGGGCCAGCTGTGAGCACAGATACCTGTAACATACCTGTCAATCATCTACGCAGTACCCGGCGAAAGGCAGCCTGCAAGCTGCAATGGAGTGTGTCCTATGCGGGGAGGGGGGATACAATGAGTTTTAAATCAAGTACTTTATCCTCTGTTACAGAACCTGCATAATTTATACACACCATGACAGATGGGCGCGGTACTGGGCTTGATGGAGCTACACTGCCAGCTGCTGTCAAAAACATCAATAAAGCGTTTTGATCAAATGGTGTTGGTGTGGCTTGTGCTGCCATGTCAGGGCCTGCACTGTAACATCCAGTTATGGCTGATTTACCATCTTCCTGCTTTTTTTTTTTTTAGATAATTTAAGGATGTCAGGGGTGCGAGTCAAGGTGATAAGGCCAGGTATGAGGCAAGATGTCAGCACAAAATATGAACAAAAAATGTATTTATCTCCCAGTCACTGAGCCCCGTAAGTGTCCACCCTAGTCTCTGGTGTCAGGCTGATAGCTGTAAGGGTTAGGATTAGGCTTCAAGGGCACCTTAGCACAGCGTGTAATGCGTTTGCCAAAACTGACACCATTCAGGTTTAATCCAGGTCATAAGTTAAAATTCTGCACAATTTAGGTGTGAGCCACCATCATGAAATTTAAATCCGCAAAATAACTGTGACGAGAAAGTGTGGGACCTAATTACAGAAACTACATTTTATATTTCAATGATATTTCCTCACTATTAAGTATTATGAAGATTTCACAGTTTACGTTGTACTGATCGTACAGATTCTGGACTTACAAACGGTACGAGGTGAGAGGTGGGTTAGTTAACTAGCTACCAGAATACTTAAGATGTTAAAACACAACTAGGAATCATCAAACCGATTTCAGAAATAATCCATAAATTAGTCCCCATCGTACAGAGAACCTGGCCGGCTGGAGTGAAAACTATTTCATCAGGGAGGAATCTACAAAAACAGGCGTTCAAGCACACAAATAAAGAGAAGGAGAGGTGGATTGTTGGAGAAAATGCATTTTTAAAGGAGCTGCAATAAGTGTTATGATGAAGCTGAAGCGCTGCTCGGGAGCGCGCTTCACGAATCCAGGACGATTAGCGTCATTTTAGTGTTAATTATTAAAGTCACAAAAGCGAATCGGTGCCGAAAACAAACTTTTCACATCAGTCTGGTTTACAGCATTTTCGGGCGAATGATTAAAGCGCGGCTCCTCCCGGGAGATAAGCTGGAGGTCCGCTTCAGCCGCTGTCGTCCCGGTGCGAAACACGCCTGCTGCAGAGCCGTCCCGCATCACTGCGACCCGGCCGACCGAGCGGCCGCTGCCCCATGTTATGAGTTGCTTCTCCCCGTAAGCGCTCGGACGCTCCCCGGTCCGGCCCAGCTGGTGCCGGCTGCCGGCTCGCTCCCCTTCCGCATTTCGCTGCGGCCCCGGGGCTGTGACGTGGCAGGCTGACGGCGGAGAGGCGCCGCGGACCTGGGTGCTGCTGCGCGCTGTGACCGAGTCTGCGGTGCTCGGGGACGCTCGGCCCCTCCCTCCGTTCCTCCAGCGGCCCGCCCCGCTCTCACGGACTCCCGCGTCCAGCTCTGCCGAGACTGGGGGAACCCGCACGGCCTGCGGAAGCGCTAAGAGCACCAAGGCCGCCCTTCGCCGTTAAAGGGTAAGATGGCGCGGCCGACCCGGCGCTGCGGGACCGCCGACTCCCTTCTGTGTGCGGGCCGCAGCCGTGCTCGCCTTTTATGGATTTCGGCGGTTCTGAAGAGGCCGTGAGGGACGTTTGGGCAGCGGGCCCGCTTTAGCGCAGCGGATAGGCCGCGCAGAGGCCGCACATAGGCCCCGGGGGAGCGGCGGAGGGTCGCCCTGGACCGGGTTGGGCGTCGCATTGAAGCGGACCGCTCCATCACTGTTTATTCAGCACGGACTGCATTTGGTACCGTGCAGTGATATTACAATGTATTGTCCGTGTCTGTGGAATAAAAGGGCCATTGTAACAGTGTTAATAAATAAGGCGCTTGAAGGCCAAGATGGCGACTGTGTTCACACAGGCGTTCCGGAAGTAGGAAGGGGTTCGACGCCATTTTGAGCGCGCGCTCTTGCGAATCAGCTTGGCGCGAGCGCGGTGGGCGGGGGCATGAGTTGCGGGTGTGACGCACTTCCAGCAGGCGTAACCCAAACCAGCCCTAACCAAACCCTCGAACCTAACCCTAAGCTCCAAGCATCAGCCCCAACCATAATGCACCTAATATGGATCCATCATTAGATGCATGATCAGTATTACATAGCCCGTTGCAAGATGGATTGTGATGAAATATTTTCCTGGTCGGAAATAAAAATACTTATGAGTTTATGCTGGTTGCCATGTTAGAACCCTTTTGTTGTTTGAGAGACAGTATACCCCCTGTTGCACCTGTAACAATTCTGAAGCTGTATCAGCCATATAACCTAAAGTCTTATTCAATTTGGGTGTGGTATAAGATAATAGCCTCTTGTAGCCATTAATAATGATGAATCATAAAGCTATTTCTTTGCAGTTCTTTGTCAGGGTGCAACAGATCACAAACTCATGGTTTGGATTGTATCACGGTTTTGAGTCATGGATCAGAATTTTTTTTTGGATCAACAATAAAAGGAGACAAATACAACTTTGCTTTCCATTTATTACTTAATGAATTTAAATAACACTTAAAGCAGGCCACTTTAACATGCCCCGTTCAAATGAACACATGACTGCTTTGTATATAACTTTTAACAGGGTAGCGGATTATGCTAAAAATGCTATGGCTAATGTACTGAATCCACAGACTTTTTTTTTATTGCATTCCCATTGAAAATCTACAACTCCCACTATGACAAATGAATTCCAATCCCTGAATGCATGTCCTTTGTGCACATCTGTACCATCAGGATTTAGGGAATTATTACTTTAACAATTAACAGCAGCAGTAAAACTGTATCACAGCATTATGGGTAAACTTTACAATTAATCCGTAGTTCACATGTGTGCCAAACTGTACAGATCATGGGTTATGATCTGTTACACCATTCGTGTGTTACATTTCTTTTACAATACTTCACATTTTATTCATTTCTCAAGGCACTTCTTACGCTGTATATATTGAATAATGTATGTACAGCTCTATATGAATAAAATATAAACGTGTCACCAGCGCTGCTGCAAATGGTGACGGGGCGATGGATGAAGTTGGCGGCCTCTCCCTGCACTCGCAGGAACCCAAGATCATCTTCCATGGATCAGGTACTCAGCTCCCTCTGCCGGAAACATGCTTGGTGTGTTTACCTGGGCTCATCGCGGTCCATCGCTCATGCGTGTTCCCGCCGCAGGCAACGGGGGGCCCGATGGGGAGGAGATTGTGGTGGAATTGCAGGAGGCCGTGTTCGTGTCCGAGCTACATGGTGAGCACATGGCCCTCAGGGGCCTGGCGCCCGAGCAACTCGGCTCCATGGTGATCCAGGACTGCGCCGAGGACACGGTGGCCGAGTACGTACACTGCACTGAGGACGGGCTTGCACTGGGGGAGGCTGTCGCAGTGGAGACCTGTGTCGTGTCGCCCCGGGGCCTCGCTGTGGAGGAGGAGCTCCAGGTGGACGTGGTTCCTGAGGAGGTTCCAGAAGCCAACAGCCCAATTCAGGACAGTCAGGGTTCCTGTGAGGACTACCTGATGATCTCCTGTAAGCACCGGCATTCCCAGTGGCTCCTGAATGATGACCAAAACCTCCATCTCCGCGGTAACTGAATCCTCCCTGTCCCCGGCTTCATAGTGGACGAGGTGGGGAAGATGGTCCAAGGTGGCGAGGCTGAGGTGATGGTGGAGGGTGCCGAGGAAGACGGCGATGAGGAGAAAGAGGTCATTAAGGTGTACATCTTCAAGGCTGACCCCGAGGATGCAGACCTAGGTGAGCCAGCCAGCCAGGCAGGGGTGTTTGGACACTTGGTCCAGGCCCTTCTGACAGTCCTTATATTTTCTGTGTCTCAAGGTGGCGCTGTGGACATCGCTGAGGGCCAGATGGAGGGGGAGGATGGGGTGGAGTTGCTGGATGGCACTGGGCACCCACTTCAGGAAAAGACAGTATATCTGTCTGTGGAGGATGAAGGTGAGTGACGGCAGCTGGTCTGTGCCTCTGTCTGTCCTGCGAGCCCTGACTGGCATGTGTCTCCCTTGAGGTGGGACCAAGGTGACCGATGAGGTGTATATGGAAGTGGTGGTGGGAGGCGAGGATGCCGGTGCCGTTGAGAGGCCGCATGGCAACACTGCTCTCAGCAAGGACTTCATGCCAGTATCCTGGGCCGCCGCCTACAGTGAGTGTCCCGTTGCATGGCCACCTGTGCCATCTCACAGGGCCCCCTGAAGGCCTGTATGTGTACATGCGTGTGCTCGGCAGGGGAGGAGCAGGCAGAGGTCCCGGAGGCCCGGAATGGGGCAGCCAGTGCCCTGCTACATGTCGAAGAGTCTGGCGGCGAGTCCAGTGAGCCCAACAGAACCAACAGCCATCGCAGCAAGAGCCGCAAGCGGGCCGGGCTGCGACAGGTCCAGACTGGTGCGTAGACCCGCCTGCTGCAGGAGAGACGCCACCGTATAGTGCTAGGGAGACCGGGGGTTCCTGTAAGGTAATGCTTTAGGCTGCACCAGGGTCCTTCTGCGCTCATGTTGCATAGTTACTTTGTCCAGTCACACTGTTATAGTCACTGACTCGCGCCCCTGACTTGTGTATGACCTTCGACCCACCCCCCAGCTATCATCATCGGCCCATGTGGCCAGCCGCTCACCGTCTACCCCTGCATCCTCTGCGGCAAGAAGTTCAAGTCACGCAGCTTCCTGCGCCGCCATGCCCGCAACCAGCACTCGCAACTGCAGTCACCGCAGCATCACAGGAAGTACCGGTGCAAAGACTGTGACTTCAGCACCAACAAGAAGGCTGTGCTGCACAGCCACATGGAGGCACACACGCCTGGCACCAAGGCTCCAGCAGCGCTCAACACACACAAGCTGCAGCGGCATGGCACAGAGGCCTGGCTGCCAGCAAGTCCTACCCCTAAGATGCATAAGTGCAAGTTCTGCGACTACGAGACTGCTGAGCAGGGCCTGCTGAACCGCCACCTGCTGGCTGTGCACAGCAAGAGCTTTCCGCATATATGCGTCGAGTGTGGCAAGGGCTTCCGGCACCCATCAGAGCTGCGGAAACACACTCGCACCCACACGGGTGAGAAGCCCTATGGCTGCCCCTACTGTGGCTACCGTTCCGCCGACTCCTCCAACCTGAAGACGCATGTGCGGAGCCGGCACGGCGGGGAGACGGGCCACCGGTGTGAGCGCTGCACGTTGGCCTTCCCTGTGCGCGAAGAACTGCTGCGGCACGTGCTTTCGCATGAGGAGCCACGCACTCACCAGTGCGCCCACTGCCAGCACCGCAGCTCCAACTCCAGTGACCTGAAGCGCCACGTCATCTCAGTGCACACCAAGGACTACCCACACAAGTGCACTGTCTGCGCCAAGGGCTTCCACCGGCCATCAGAGCTGAAGAAGCATGCGGCGGTGCACCGCACCAAGAAGCCGCACCAGTGCCGGCACTGCAGTTTCTGCGCTGCCGATCCCTTTGTGCTCAGTCGCCACATCCTGTCGGCGCACACCAAGGAGGTGCGGCCGCAGCCGTGCAGACCACCCTTAGGGGCCCGGGGGCCCAGCACCCGGGCCCCACGGGAGCGCCGGCTCTATCAGTGCCAGTACTGTGACTACAGCACCGGCGACGCCTCGGGCTTCAAGCGGCACGTCATCTCCATCCACACCAAGGACTACCCCCACCGCTGCCAGGCCTGCGGCAAGGGCTTCCGGCGGCCCTCTGAGAAGAACCAGCACATTCTGCGGCACCACAAAGAGCTGGCACCGGTGCCATAACACCTCCCTCCCTTTGGGGGGTGCTAGCCTACAGAGCAATTGGGGTTCCTCGCTTCAGCCCCGTTGCGCGTTGGCAGGGTGTCCTCATTTAAATGAGGCCGACGGGCACGTCCTGTTTCGCCATGTGCCGCTTCTTTAAATCAAGGGGCAGCTCTGTTCCTTGGGTCGTTTGCACTAAGAAGGGGGTGGCTTCTCTGCCTGTTGACCACGAGCTGCCTCGTCTGCACGACTGCTCAGAAGTGCGCGGATTGCCCTGTTTGTTGCACTTGTGCTCCGTGTTCTGGCTGGAGACAGGTGCCCCTGACAGCAGCTTCACTCTCACGCATCACACTGCTGTTCCCGGAGAGCTTTGCAGGAGCACGGCATCTCGCAGGACGTGCTAACCTGCCGCCACTCCCTCGGGATGCTTTTCCCATCTCCGACATAAGTCTGGCTGCTGTGTCATGCTACGAAGGCGATTAGCTCCCTTAGGGTGACACAGGCACCCCCTAGTAACCTATAACAGCCACAACCAGCAGGAGTCTGATTATTTTGGACCGAGAAATTAAGATTGGGCCTTTAACCATAGGGCAGGTGGTAGTCTTGGGCCAACAAAATTAGAATTGTATTGTGGGAGACCTCCTGCTCCCCGCCCCAGTCAGCAAATTTTATTGCCAAATTTTCTAAATATGGGAATAGTGTTGCTTTTGAAAATATTGTCTAATATGGCAATACAGTGTCTGGACAGTAAGGAAGGATTAGATGCTGCCCAAGCCTGGTCTGTCCCTGGCCCTGGAACGCAGAGAAGAATAAACGCAGGGGCGGAGGGTGGGGGAGTGTCCTGGTCAGGGAGTGTCCTGGTGGAGGACAGTTGCTCACTATAAATAAAATTGTGCATTTCTTGCCGCCGAGCTCCTTGACTCATCACTGTGCGACTGTTCATCACGTTGCTCTATGTAACAATGCAGATGATTGTATTGTACACAGATTAGTCAGCCTGTGCCCACGCAGCCCAGGGAGGCCAGCAGGCCGGAAGCGTACTATCCATGATATATTTGTAAAGAAAGATTAAATAAAACGGACTGTTTCCCTTGGCTTGAATGTTTCTTTACAGGTAGTTTTGCAACCATCATCTCATTATCAGACAGCAACTTGGGCTACGACAGCATAGCTTTAGCACATCTCGCCTATCGCAGGAGTATACTCACTGGATGATTCAACCATCACAAGTATAAGAAAGAATCCTGTTGACTAGCTGGTGGTCGTTTCATACAGATACAGGTAGTACAACGTTTCTCTGTAGCTACAGGCTGTTACTCCTGCCTATACCTCTTATGACCTGCCTTCCCTAGGTTTGGACCAAACGTACATTGAGTACATGGATAGTAACCCTGACAATAATGGTCGTTACCTAATGTTTTGAAGACACACTGCCAGCGATGGTTTTGATTTCCATGGAGACTGGAGTAAAAGAGGGCAATGTAAGAGATGCACAGTGTCCCTAGTCACATCCTGTGTGTGACAGCAACTTTTTGTGGCTGTTCAAGCTGTAGGCACCAGGCAACAGCCCCGGGATGTAGCAGAGGAGCACAATGGAGGAGATCCCCCACACATGGGCCCAGGCTGCTCCCTTGGCCTGAGGATGGGAATGAGGCTTAGCCGCACACACTCCCCCCCCCCAAAAGAAAAACTGGATTTATAAGTACAACAGCTCCCATCTTTGTGAG
Organism: Gnathonemus echidnorhynchus; assembly: GCA_026776725.1. Taxonomy (NCBI): domain Eukaryota; kingdom Metazoa; phylum Chordata; class Actinopteri; order Osteoglossiformes; family Mormyridae; genus Gnathonemus; species Gnathonemus echidnorhynchus. The sequence continues at coordinate 24,757,989 of JAODJU010000081.1, forward strand.
GGACTGACAGACCCCCCATTGTGTGCCAAATGCCTGAAACATTTTCTTTGAAACAGAGTTTATTACAGATGTAGACCAGCAGTGTGTTTACACATGGGCATTAATGAGGTCCCAAGCCGAAACAATGACCAGCAGGGAGAGATGGGGGTGATCCCACAAAGAGACAAAGCACTTCATCACTGCCAGGTCACATGATGGGATGTCCCACAATCCAGCCGTCATAGACCTGGAAAACAAAGATCTGTCAGGGCCCGGATTTCATTAATCTGAAGCTAATCTAGACCTGGACAATGATGCTACATGGTTATACTGCACCATCAGATGCATCTACATACTGTAGTATTGCAGTTAATAGAAAAAAAACAGAAAGGCAAGTCAAAGGTAAATAGTAAATAGTACAAATAATAATAATTGAAACAGGAAGTGTGGAGTGGCACATCAGCATGGAGAAGTAGGAGTGTGACGAGTGCACCCTGTAGGATGGGAGGGTCATCACAACCACAGACAGTAAGGGGAAGTAGTGGTGTGAAGAGCACCCCTGCAGGACCAGAGAGTCATCACAGCCATAGACAGTAAGAGGAAGTAGTGGTGTGAAGAGCGCCCCTGCAGGACCGGAGGGTCATCACATGCACAGGTGGTAAGGCTCAGGCACAGCCTGAGGAGCAGGGCACCGACAGCAGCTTACTCACTGTGCTACAGACTCTTCTCGGCAACCTCACAGAAACCTGACCAGGAAGATAACAGTGAGACAACACTGAAGCCATATTTACACCCCCACACTGCTCCCTGCTGCTCTTTATCCACCGGATGCAGGCCTACATTAAGGTCAAAAGTCACAGTTCTGGGCAGTGATGTGATGCGTCACATACGGATATGCAGCGTATTCATGCAGGCATGCGACAGATGAGCGTGACCTACCATACTTTGGGAAGGGGTAAACGTGGTCGATGGCAATGCCCTGCTTCTCCGCCAGGTCTTCGAACCTGTCCAGCATGCTGTCAGGCAGCTGAGTGGACCTCCCTATGGGAGACAGAGAAGAAGGATTCATGGTGTGAAGATGGACGAACTGATTAACAGAGAAGGCGTCACCCTGAGAGAGTGACACTCAAACCCACAAGAGAGAAACAAATGGTGTATAAGACAGAGTGCACACTGTGCTGTGTGACTTTGGCTACAGTGCTTTGGGTTTATGGGATGCAGTGGGCGCCTCCCTGACAATGTGCACTCACCGTACAACTTCATGGTGACCTGGTCATGCTTCTGGTAGTACAGGAGGGCATAGGAGATGTAGTCTGTCTCCGAGACCACAACTTGGATGCTGTCACGGCGATCTGAGGAGGGGGGGCATGACAATGCAGTTTAGGAGTCAGAGGGCATAACAGCTGGGGGTCTATAGTGAGGGTGGGGTGGGGCTGTACACCTGAGGAAGTGCTCTATGCGGATTCTGAGAGGCCTCTACCCACAACACAGGACAATGCCCGTCATCACCCAGAGACGGCCTCACAGTTTAGCTTCACCATGCTACGTGCTAATGAGCAGGACACAGAGGAAGGGGCTGTCTCTGATGTGATGCCTTCAGGGCGGGGTTCACCAGACCTGCTATCAGGAAACGGCTGCTGCTCTGGGTGGGGATGTACTCCTGCGTGATGTTCCAGCACTGCTGGTTCCTAGGGGACAGAGATGCAGTCAGCTGACTAAAGGGTAAGCATGCTAAGGGTCACATGACTATCTATCTATCTATCTATCTATCTATCTATCTATCTATCTATCTATCCATCCATCCATCCATCCATCCATCCATCCATCCAGCCATCCATCCTTTGCTCCACATGGGTTTGAAGTTGCTAGAGGGTTTTGGTTCTCAAGGTTCTCCCTAGTGGCACAAGCAGGGTTGCACTCACAGCTTCCTTAGGGTGGATGCAATAAGCGGGGAAGTGGGGGAGGTGGGGGCCGTCAGGGTCATGGAGGTGCTCTCCAGCCGGAAGTTATTCTCCTGAAGGTAGCGACACTTTGACGCAACACTGTTCAGGAGCCACTTTCCGCTAAACTGTGGATAATCAGGGATCAAATAAAGAGAAAATAAAATAAATACATTAGAAAATGTCTATGCCAGGGGTGGCAAACCTGATCTATGGAGAGCCGGTGTAGGTGTGGGTTTTTGGGATGATCTCTCAATCAGCCAGCGGTTCTCAACCCCAGTCCTGGGGACCCACTGTTGCTGGCTGATTGAGAGGTCATCCCAAAAATCCACACCTACACCGGCTCTCCATGGATCAGGTTCTCCACCTCTGGTATAGTCATGAATGGCTTTAAGCATATGCGTCATCAACTAAGAAAATAACCCATGCCCATTTAATGGCTAGGTTTGTCACAGTCTCAAATCAAGATCAGCACCTTCTCAGCAGTGAAACAGTTTTCTGTTACAAATTCAAGCATTTAAGCACTAGGCCTCCTGCTGTCCAGTGATAACTTTGTCAGCAGTCAGTGATGCTAAACCTACCCGCTGCAGATCCAGGCTGTGCACAGCAGGGATGTTGCTGAGGGGCTGCTGTGCCGGTGACCTCTGGCGGCCCCTGGCTCGTGTGCCTCCCACTGGCCCCAGTAGGAAGGCCGTCACCACAGACACATAGAACCACGTGGCCTGCATCTCACCCCGGTCTCCCCTGCGTTCCCACACTTGTCGTTTCCCTTTTTCCTGTGCCTTCAGCCTTCCGCTCAGCCTCTAGCGTCCTCCTTTCTTACTCCTTTTTCTCTCTGTTTCTCTCTGCCTCTCACTTTCAGCCCACAGGGCAAATAAAGTGTTGACACACCAGTGCAGACCCCTGACTTGTGATCGCTAGACCGGTTTATCATTAACTCTCAAAGATTACGGGAATTTGCTGGAAACTTGCTGCTGCATTGCTCCAATCACTTCAATTTTATCATTGTGTCAGAGGCATGAATATTGTTATTAATCATTTTAAAAACAATATCAATATTTGCACATTTCGGACATAGCGGACATGTCCGAAACAGACAGGTATACTGTCTTCGGATATGCACATAGCGGAGCAGAAATCATAGTGTGAGTGGGCCGGCGAAAAATCAGGCGGGCCAGTGCTTTAACAATCCACTTGGCTACAAAGTCACACGACAGCAGTGTTTCTTAACCCAGTCCTCAGGGAACCCCAGACAGTCCATGTTTTAGCTTCCTCTCAGCTCCCAGCTCACCTGTACCAAGTATTCGGTGTTCCTGATTGGCTGGGAGCTGGGAGGGAGCTAAAACATGGACTGTCTGGCGTTCCCCGAGGACTGGGTTAAGAAACACTGCACTACAGGCTCAACTCCATTTTTCTAAATCAGTTTTTTAAGTCACCCGTGGTATTTCCAAGTTCAAATGAACGAAGACAATGAAAAATCTATTTGCATCTTCACAGCACATTTCCTTAGATTGATCTAACCACGCTCGTACACACCTGTCATACATAACCGTCTTATCGTACTTTATCGCTCGCTGTGAACGCTTGAATAGATGCGTCTGAATTCTATATTGAGTGGACCCAGGACCACCGGAACCTGCCGCGGTAGATTATATTAATAACAAAGTGTAAAAGAGTGGAAAATGGAAGAAAGATTGTTCGACAATCACAAGTTCTTGTGACTGGTTGCTTTTTCGAATCTGGTAAAGACAAAAATATAAGACGTTAAATCTCTCCCTAATATTTTATACACGGTTTCATGATTCCATGATTTTCTTGCGAAGATCGTTCTGATGCACGCACATGGCGGCATCTGCTGGCATTCTTGTGTAAGGCCATAGCTGGCGCTGCAGCTGAACATGGTTTACCGCTCTGCGCTCCAGCACTGCGGGCTGCCCGCTGCGGGCCTGGAAGCACGATGCGCAGGCGCTTCATCACCGGCCGGTGGGGAGAGGCGAGGACGCGCTCGTTGCGCATGCTCATTGTAATACCGGCTGTTCGGAGCTTGCGGCGGCCTACATCGGAGCAGAACCGGGACGTCAAAACGGAGGACGGCTGGACAGGTCAGTCGGGCAGGTCGGTGTCAGGAAGGAGCACCACTTTGGTGAACCATACGAGAGCGGTCGGCGCTCGATAAACATGTTAGTCAGTCTGTTAGCTGCCCTCGTAAGCGCTGATTGGCGCTAGCACCGTTAGCTTGCTAGCACAGGACGGGCGGCCGCTAAATAACGTCCCCACTGTAGCCCCTTACCCGGGAGGTACCGGACTATTTCGATCGCTCGGTACGGTATAAGGCTTCTGCTGCAGCGTGTTTATGTGTTGTAAAGTTTCACATTTCTATGTACTAGCAAGATAGGCCGGTACCGCTGGGTTAGATTCGTCTCGGTGGCTTGTGGATGGCCAGCAGGTGGCGTGCCGGTTAAGGACGCGGAGGCGCTCTGAAAGCTACAGCTCTGAGTCCCTAAAACGAGCTCAAAAGAAGCCGGCCGAACCCGGGACACTCAAACGGGTAAAGGGGGACCTCGCCCATTTGCATACTTTACGAACCCGGGTCCTTGGCTTCGTAAAAAATCCGTTAGCGGTGCTAGCGGTCCCTCAGACACACGGGACCCTGCTGACGTTAGACAGTCCTGCTAGGCTTTAGAGGGTTAAGGATGGGCCGTTAAACCCTACATTGTAGGAACACAGCCTGTGACGGCTTGACGCTGTACGAGTGTAAGGGAGAGTGTGGCTATGGGCCCCTGAGACATACTTCGGGCCCCTGAGACATACTTTAGGCCCCTGAGCGTCTCGGTCTCTGCAGTCTGCAGGATGAGCCTGGCAAAGGAGAACGCACGGCTGAAGAGCTACAAGAACAAGTCGCTGAATGCCGACGAGATGAGGAGGAGGAGGGAGGAGGAAGGCCTGCAGCTACGCAAGCAGAAGAAGGATGAGCAGGTGAGGGCCCGATTCTGCCTGCTCGCCTGTGATTGGATGTGCCGGTCATGTGATTACAGGGCCCTGACCTTGCTTTCAGGCAAGAGTTATTTCTTTACATTAGTTATCTGTTTCTGTCGTGGTGAAAAGGGAGCTGAGCCGGAAAGTCGATCTACTTTCATACCCTTACCTGGGGTCACAAGCTTTGGGTAGTAACTGAAAAAATTAGATCGTGGATACAAGCGGGAGAAATGAGTTTCCTCCCGCAGGGTGTCTGGAATCAGCCTTTGAGATAGGATGAGGAACTCGGACATTTGGGCAGAGCTATAAGTAGAGCTACCTCTCCTCTGCATTGAAAGCAGCCAGTTGAGGTAGTTTGAGCATCTATCTAGGATAGAGGTCGACCGATATGGGTTTTTCAATAGACGATGCCGATGCCGATATTTAGGACTCAGGGTCAGCCGATGGCCGATATATGCTGCCGATATTTTTTGGCCGAAAATTGG